>CM050429.1:25889409-26381909 GCA_027564155.1 Gymnocypris eckloni scoliostomus | reverse complement strand
CACACACACACACACACACACACACACACACACACACACACACACACAGACAGAGAAAGAGTTCTAGGGTGTATTCCAGAAAGCACTATCAGCTAAACCCCGAACTTTCGGTTGATTAACCCAAAACCTGCTTACTCGAGGTATATTGGTTCCAAAAACATATAAATAATATGTAAGTTAATTCAATACAAAGTATGTTCCTGGTTAAGACTCAAGACATTCTTAACAGAGCGACAAATCGACGAGTCACTATGGAAACGGATGCTAAGAAAAAGCGCGCTATGCTGTTTCTTTCTTCTTCTTTTATTCAATGTTCATTTATATGCTTAGTGCATATCGCCACCTAATTGATGGTTGTGCAATAATAATAAAAAAGCAATTTAATCATTAATCCTTGAGAATAGGAATTATATTGTTTGTTTGATGCTAATTATATATTAAGTCATATCAGATATGTATTTTTATTATAGAAATACATTATAGAAAATGCCGATCCATGTATGAGGACATAATATAAAATTTAATGTATATAATATAATAAATTAAACATTACCTTGTCATAATAGTGTTTTATAATTATATATATATATATATATATATATACACATACATACACAGTATATATATAGGTAGGCTATTTTACAAACCTGATTCCAAAAAAGTTGGGACACTGTACAAATTTTGAATAAAAAAGGAATACAATAATATACAAATCTCATAAACTTATATTTTATTCACAATAGAATATAGATAACATATCAAATGTTGAAAGTGAGACATTTTGAAATGTCATGCCAAATATTGGCTCATTTTGGATTTCATGAGAGCTACACATTCCAAAAAAGTTGGGACAGGTAGCAATAAGAGGCCGGAAAAGTTAAATGTACATATAAGGAACAGCTGGAGGACCAATTTGCAACTTATTAGGTCAATTGTCAACATGATTGGGTATAAAAAGAGCCTCTCAGAGTGGCAGTGTCTCTCAGAAGTCAAGATGGGGAGAGGATCATCAATTCCCCCAATGCTGCGGCGAAAAATAGTGGAGCAATATCAGAAAGGAGTTTCTCAGAGAAAAATTGCAAAGAGTTTGAAGTTATCATCATCTACAGTGCATAATATCATCCAAAGATTCAGAGAATCTGGAACAATCTCTGTGCGTAAGGGTCAAGGCCGGAAAACCATACTGGATGCCCGTGATCTTCAGGCCCTAAGACGGCACTGCATCACATACAGGAATGCTACTGTAATGGAAATCACAACATGGGCTCAGGAATACTTCCAGAAAACATTGTCGGTGAACACAATCCATCGTGCCATTCGCCGTTGCCGGCTAAAACTCTATAGGTCAAAAAAGAAGCCATATCTAAACATGATCCAGAAGCGCAGGCGTTTTCTCTGGGCCAAGGCTCACTTAAAATGGACTGTGGCAAAGTGGAAAACTGTTCTGTGGTCAGACGAATCAAAATTTGAAGTTCTTTTTGGAAAACTGGGACGCCATGTCATCCGGACTAAAGAGGACAAGGACAACCCAAGTTGTTATCAGCGCTCAGTTCAGAAGCCTGCATCTCTGATGGTATAGGGTTGCATGAGTGCGTGTGGCATGGGCAGCTTGCACATCTGGAAAGGCACCATCAATGCTGAAAGGTATATCCAAGTTCTAGAACAACATATGCTCCCATCCAGACATCGTCTCTTTCAGGGAAGACCTTGCATTTTCCAACATGACAATGCCAGACCACATACTGCATCAATTACAACATCATGGCTGCGTCGAAGAAGGATCCGGGTACTGAAATGGCCAGCCTACAGTCCAGATCTTTCACCCATAGAAAACATTTGGCGCATCATAAAGAGGAAGATGCGACAAAGAAGACATAAGACAGTTGAGCAACTAGAAGCCTATATTAGACAAGAATGGGACAACATTCCTATTCCTAAACTTGAGCAACTTGTCTCCTCAGTCCCCAGACGTTTGCAGACTGTTATAAAAAGAAGAGGGGATGCCACACAGTGGTAAACATGGCCTTGTCCCAACTTTTTTGAGATGTGTTGATGCCATGAAATTTAAAATCAACTTATTTTTCCCTTAAAATTATACATTTTCTCAGTTTAAACATCTATGTTGTATTCTGAATAAAATATTGAAATTTGAAACTTCCACATCATTGCATTCTGTTTTTATTCACAATTTGTACAGTGTCCCAACTTTTTTGGATTTAGGTACATAACTATATTGTAATAATGTTTTGCACTATCTGTCACGTCCATTGAAGGCTCGTCAGTAGGTCACACATGCGCTGATAGCTCTGAAGGGAACTAACCCTGGAACAGAAGCTGCTCCGGAGCAGGTTATCTTCAGAGAACAAGTTACTATGATTACTTACATATGGTGCCCGGCAGGGGCCGTCTTCAGTTCACTTAGTTTGTGGCCACGACATGTTAAGTATTATCACGTTCATATTATCATATTATCACGTTCCCATGACTTAATATGTCGTGACAACGACTAAACTAAGTGAACACGAAGATGGCTCCTGCCGGGCACCGTACTTACATACTCTGAAAGTTACCTCCGATTTTGGAACCGAAAGCTGAGGTTATCCGCTCGCTTATCCTCAAACATACCCGGTATGTCACATAACCTGCTCTCTGGAATACCCCCCTGGACTGATGACAAACTGACACCTAGAAATACTTTTTTGTGACTTTTAGTTTGTGTCTGTAGCTTTGAGCAGTGTTGTTATTGTTACCTAAAACTATTAAAAAGTTTTTAGAATTGAAATAAAATAAAATATAAATATTAAATGAAAAACTTGGCAGCTAACTGAAATAAGTAAGTTGAAGAAATAAAATTGCATTGCTAAAACTAAAACTGGAAATGCACTTTGCAAATAAAAGCTAATTAAATAAGTATTATAATATTATATAAATAATACTGAAATAACACTGGATTTGAGGTCATACACGGTGTAAAAACACTATTTAGGTCTTTCTTTCAAATGTCATGTTTAATTCAATGTCACTTGCTGTTTCTTTGTCAAATTTACAAAATTGCTATTTATGAGAGAAAATATTTTATACACCTTTTTTTTCAGTGAACATAATGCACAGGTGTACACACATTTAAAACAAACAGTTTCTTTTTCTAGAAAATATTCTAGAAATATTGGTGCAATTTCTTTGTAGGGACATTAACAGAGGCTTGAGGAACAAATGCTCCACAAATAAAAAAAATGTTTGCTAAGATTGCTCCTAAAGCAAATCTATATCGGCTGTCACAAATAAAGTAAAAAATGACAATGAAATGCAAAGTGCCATTCAATTTAGATCTTCTCAAGTTGCATTAGATGTCTTTTTGTGCATTTTTGCAGTGTTCAGCATTATAACTACGTTTCTGTTGAGTAAATAAATGCAATTCACTGAAATCAGTACGTACATCTGTTAACATCATAGAAGTTATTTTCTTAATAGAAACGCTTATTTCTGACCCTGACCTGCAAACAATCTAATGCATTAACATTAAGCTGAAAGTAGCTTAAAATCTTAAAGGGGTCATATGATGCGATTTCAAGTTTTTCTTTCTCTTTGGAGTGTTAAAAGCTGTTCATGCATAGATAAGATCCCTGAAGTTGCAAAGACTAAAGTCTCAAAACCAAAGAGATATTCTTTATCAAAGTTAAGACTCTACCATACCTACTTAAAACAGTTAATTCAAACACGCCCCGACATGTCTACATCACGATGTGGAAATATTTGCATAATGCCGCCCAAATATTTACACAAAGAAAGAAGGCGTGGTTTCAGTAACCGCAGTACTGTTGATGCAGCCGTGTCAGGGAGACGCTGTGTGTTTCTAGGTGAAAGCAAAAGCACTTTATTTGGCCTTCTGAAAGTAGACGCATTTAGGAATCATTGGTTAAGATTTGTTTTCAACAGAACAGCACAACCCAAATGTTAGAATTTTTGCAACGCATTTTATGGATGACAGTTTTGTGAACCTAATAGAGTACAAGTCTGGCTATGCACGAAGTCTATAAAAAAGGAGGGTCAATCCCAACTTTGCTATGACAATCTGGCGCTTCTGAATCAGCAACTGTAAGTATGTTTTGTTATTAGTTCAAGTATTTGCTATTGACTGTTCAAATGCAGAGTTTTGCGGGTAACGCGTCGTGTGTGAGTGTGTGTGTGTGTGTGAGGGGAACAGGGTCACATCCCAGCAGAGTGTACAACCCGTCAGAAATCATCTTAACCGTGGCTTGTGTACTGCAAATACATACGAGCATCATCACTGTGTCTGTCACGCGACTCTGTCCCCTTTCGGGCTTGATCTGATAAAACTAACTTGAAAGCTGAAGCTGGCAATTGTGAAAAGGGGCGTTACATTTCCGACACGTGCTTGTGGTGTTTGGCCAATCACAATGCACTGGGTCAGTTGGCCAATCAGAGCAAACTGCACTTGTTGGAAGGAGGAGCTTTGTAGAAAACGATGGAGAGGCGGGGCATAAAGGAACTACAATAATATACAGTATTTGAAAAATAATGTTTTTTTTTTTCCATTGAAGTATGTCTGCATATTCTGTTACACCAAACACAGAAAATAATGATCTTTATAATAGCATTATATGACCCCTTTAAGCAAATAATTTGATAGCATTTAGTTGAATATGTTCAACTTCCTGTTTAAATAGGAAATATGTCTACACAGGAAAGAAAATTGCATTCATCGAATGAGCCATCAAGTGACAACACAACACAGTAATGAAATGTTGTGTTTATATCGTATTCAGTTGCTTCATTCCTGCATTAAACGTTCTGGTCAGTACAAGCCATGTTTATCTATGTATTTAATGTAGTCCTGGTCATATTTCCTTATTTTTCTTTTTAAAGATTTTTCAGCACAAGCATGTGACCGCTTTTGGAATCCTAACCCACCATCTACGAATCGCTGTTTTTAGATGAACGGTATATTTATCACTTGACAGCACAAATCATACTCCTCAGACCTGCAGCACACAAGCATGTTACACACTTCTGATCTCGCTCAGATAACCGTTTAGAGTTTCACAACAGGCTCACAGCAGACTCCACAGTATTGCAACAGGAAGTTTCATCCAGCTAACTGAATCTGATTGGCTGGCCAATCTCATCACACTTGTGTCTGTTTTCCTGTTTGTTATACTGGAATGTGTTTGTGCATCGCTGCTCAGGAGTGAAATGGACCCTGTATGAAGTAGTTTGAGTAGTTTGGGGTCACAAGATACTGCACAGGACCTGTAAGTCTCTCTCAAGGCTGATTTTTGTTAATGAATGTAAAATAGATCATATTAATGATTTTAAAGGGTAAACAATGTTGTTAAAAATTCAGAAATAATTACAGAAGCAGCAAACAAATTACACATGAAATAACCATTGATTGTGCATTAATCATTAAATTGTTAATTTAAATAAGCATTGAATTAAATGTGAAATTTTGTTTCATTGAACATTAAATGTACTCCAGTAATCTTTGTTTTATTTATTGCTCTTTAAAGGGAGTCTGCGAACACAGAACAGTTCTGTATTATATTTGATAAGCTCGTTGGTTCTGGTCATTTGAATAAAATATGTGTGGTCTCACACGATACACATGCAAAACATCCGCTTCTCTGTAACAGTCTGTTTGGGTTATCTGTAATAGCTGTTACACAGTTTAACTTTGAGAGTGTGTTTCTCCACAGGCTGGGGACAAGCACTACCACCCCAGCTGTGCTCACTGTAGCAGGTGTAACCAGATGTTTACTGAAGGAGAGGAGATGTACCTGCAAGGCGAGTACACCACATAGAATACACATTTATTCTGCTGAATGCTTGAACCTTTGTCATTTTACTAAAACAGAATGTCAAAACCCTTTTATGATTTAACAGGCCTGGTCAACTATTGTGACCAGCACTATAATGAAGCAATCCTGTAAATTCACTGTAAATAACTAGAAAGTTTCATCACAGCTGTGCTTGACATGTGGCTCTGGATTTGACTGGTCCGAGTTTAAGATGGACTGAGCTTTTTTAACATCTTTGTGATGTCGATATTTAATTGTCAATGTCATAAATATTTATTTATATTTGTATTTTAAGTGCTATTTAATTGCTAGACCATGTTTAACTAAATAAATGTCTTATAATTCAAATATTATACAGACAGATCAATTAAAATAGTGTTTATTCTCTGGTTTACAGTAAGGTTTCTGTTGTCTAGTTTCACTGGATCGTTTTAGCTGAGCACAACTAAAGAGTTGTTTTTAGTTTAGATGATGTATGTATTTTCTATTCATGTATATTGTATTGTATTGTCTTATGTATACACTATAGCATTTAAAAGTTTGGGTTTTCTAAATGTTTTTGCAAGAAGTATCTTATGCTATCTGCATTTATTTTATCAAAAACACAGTTAAAACTATAATATGTTAGGAATAATTGACGACGGGCCGTTGAATTATTAGAAAAATAATGCACACCCGAGGAGGTGATGCGGTCACGACGAAGCGGAAACCGGGGGTGCATTATTTTTCTAATAATCCAACGGCCCGTCGTCAATTATTCCGCTTATCCTACGGTTGTCACACCTCAAGACATCGATCAGATGATACATTTCAAGGCATTCGTCCATCTTCTGCATCTCATCTAACGCCTCCCTTGCTAATTCCAAAACGTCATATTAAACCGTAACGAAGGCTTGAGCCGCTGATAACAGACTAATGCAGTTAATAACTAAGTTATGAGAGAGAGAGTGTGTGTGTGTGTGAGAGAGAGAGAGAGAGAGAGAGAGAGAGAGAGAGAGAGAGAGAGAGATGTGTGTGTGTGTGAGAGAGAGAGAGAGAGAGTGTGTGTGAGTGAGAGAGAGAGAGAGAGAGAGTGTGTGTGTGAGAGAGAGAGAGAGAGAGTGTGTGTGTGTGTGAGAGAGAGAGAGAGAGAGAGAGAGGTGTGTGAGAGAGAGAGAGTGAGAGAGAGAGAGTGTGTGTGAGAGAGAGAGAGAGAGAGAGAGAGAGTGTGTGTGTGTGAGAGAGAGAGAGAGAGAGAGTGTGTGTGTGTGAGAGAGAGAGAGAGAGAGAGAGAGAGAGAGAGAGAGAGAGATTAATGTTAACTCTGTGAGTCAGTGATCGGCAGCAATGAGACTTTAAGTTATTAAACTATGTTATGATAAAATCGTGTAGTGCTAATTACATTAACGCTTATGATAAGGTGTGTGCAAACTATATGCGTGTCTGTGATGGAGAGACCGAGAGCGGAGAGAGAGAGGGAGTAGGCTATGTGCTTTCCGTACATAATAAAACGTAATTTTGTGGCAAAACATGGACAAGATCTGTCAATTTTATCCTTTTGTTTACTGTATTTATTGGTTTGGCCAGTGTCGTTGTGAGTTTTGATTATTTATCTGTTGTAAGACGTTTGAAATAACAGAAATAATTTGGTGAAGTGACACAGAACTGTAATGCGGTCAAGAGAACTGCCTGAACTACATTCGCTGTGTGTTTCCCTGAAAATAATTGCATGCCTCAGAACGTTCGTCAGCCAATCAGATTCAAGTATTCAACAGCCCGTAGTATAATGTGAAATAATATTAGAATTAAAATATATTATAAAATGTGATTTATTCCTGTGATGCAAAGCTGTATTTTCAGCATCATTACTCCAGTCTTCAGTGTCACATGATCCTTCAGAAATCATTCTAATTTGCTGTTTTGATTCTAAAGAACCATTTCTTATTATTATCAATGTTAAAAACAGTTGTTCTGCTTAATATGTTTGTGTTAAATCATTTTTAGGATAATTTTATGAATAGAAATGATAAAAAGAAGTGCATTTGAAATATTAATATTTTGTGAACTAATACAAATTATGTATTTCCTGCCATTTTTTATGAATTTAATGCATCCTTGCTTAACAAAACGATTAATTTCTTGCTATATATTTATTTTTTATTACATTGATTCTAGCAGAATGACTGAAGAGATGCCACAAAAAGTTCACCTCTGAAAATTACAGTTCTGCTTTAGATGCGTTGTCAAAAAGAGACCCAATTGACATAACTTCATTATTTTTACCATCTTTTTCGTTGTTTATGCAGGATCAACAGTTTGGCATCCTGGCTGTAAACATTCACCCAGAGGCGAGGAGAGACGGCGGGTACGGTCCTTTCCATGTCATTCAGTGTTTACATGTGTGTCCTGTGTTGTTGCTGTCTGTCTGTTCTTCTCTGCTAACACTTTTCTGAAAGTAAACACATAATGTTGTTAGCTAAGAGGTTGCACTTTCTCCTTCTGGCTGTTTTTAAGTAGACATGTTCTCAAACATCCCAGAACACCGCTATAGACTATAGTCGTGTGTGATGTCCAACCAAACCCCTGTGTCTTCCTCCACAGCTATTGCCTGCGTCTCTAGCTCTCCTCAGCAAAACAGAAAGGCAGGTACTGTACTCGCTGTTAGCTGCGCCATGGCATCGCATGACCATGTGCTGCCCCCTGGAGGCGGCCAGCTGCAGTGCTCCTCACTGCAGCTACACTGCAGCGCTCTAACCGCCTGCTCTCAGTTTAGCCACAAACCATCATTAATATCTGGTTTATTCCATCTCACAGACGCTAGTGCTACAGAACAGATCGTTTAGCCCAGTTCCTCTGTTATTGTGCCAAGCAGGCCTCAAATCAAGCTAAGCTGCAGTAATCACGCATGGTGCATTTCAGAATTTCAATATGCTGAGTAATATCAGATGCACTTGCATTTCGATCCTCAAGCATTTCCTGCCATCTGAAACATGAAACTGCCATTGATGAGTCTCATTCATTATGTGGATTTATTCCAAATGAATGGTTTCTTTTAGGTTTGTTTCCAGGATACTATCATCCTTTAGTCCTATCCTTCACAATATATCATTGTTTACAGGTTAAAGTTTTCTTACATTTATATTTGAGTATGTTATATATATACACATATATATTACAACATGTATATTTTGATGCTAAGAAAGATTTATTTATGTTTTTATAATATATTTTTGTCACACTCATTTCAGATTTGTTGTGCATTCTTTGTTGTTTATGATGAGTCTTAGCCTTAATCAGCTGATTGAATTTCTGCAGCGTGATTGACCAGTATACCATGAATATTTTAATATATCATAATCTATCTCTTTACAGCCATGTGCAAGCAGTCACAAAATGTGTTGACATATAAAAATACACTACATTAAGCTCATGTGACGCGCAGTAAAATAACTCTTCTGGTAAAGGCTAATGCAACATTTATCAGGTTTACTGAATAATCACGTGAGTGGTGAACATCCAGTTGTTTAGCTGAAAATGCAGATGTTTTTTTATTGCTTATGTTGTACATAGGTTGTTGGTTCTAAACCTGTGCTTGTTCCGCAGCCGACATGCTCGTCATCCGAGAGTATATGTTCCAGACCTGGTTCAAGCATACCTAGCTCACCGGGTCACACCATATATGTAAGTGCATCACTTCATCATAGTGTAAATATATGTGACCCTGGACCACAAGTCACAAGTCTGGTTTTAAATCGCTGGAGTATATTTGTAGCAATTGCCAAAAATACATTGTATGGGTCAAAACTACAGATTTTTCTTTTACAGCAAACTTCTTTAGGACATTAAATGAATATCATATTCCATTTTGTAAATATCCTACTATAAATATATCAAAACTTAATTTTGATTAGCAATATGCATAGCTAAGAACTTCATTTGGACAACTTTAAAGGCGATTTTCTCAATTTATTTTTTATATTTTTTTCACCCTCAGGTTCCAGATGTGTCCTATCATAACAAACTATACACCAATGGAAAGCTTATTTATTCAGCTTTCGGATGATGTATAAATCTCAATTGCAAAAAAAATGTACCATTGTGACTGGTTTTGTGGTCCAGGGTCACATATTTAAATACTCCTGCTCAAACCCTTACATCGGCCCTGAAGATACTTTTTTATAAAGCTTTATATTTTCACTGCTGTCATGTAGACATGCGGATGTCTGTGTGACTCCCTGTGTGTGTTTTTGTGTCCCCTAGGCAAAAGTAGACCATGAGATCCTTGATTACAGGAATTTAGCAGCCATTCCCAAGGTCAAAGCCATTTATGACATTGAGCGTCCAGATCTAATCAACTATGAGCCACTTTACACCACCTCACTGGATGAGTCAGAGGAGAGAGAGAGTGTGGGAGAGGTAAAATAAGTCAAACCGAAGCTCTGTTCCAAGCCCTAGTGACCTCTCTATCTAGATAGCATTATAGGTCACATGCTCCTGATGTGAAGACTGGTTCTGGAGGTAGCAAAATTATGCAACATTCTAGGCAAATTCTACAGCGGCATTGCATATATGCACTTGAATTTCATTCATCCGATGAAATATCATATTATATTATAGGATGCCGCAAACTAGGGTTTGAAACAGAGCTCAGAGTTCAGTATGGTATTGAACACAGACTAATACATTTTCTGCTTGTATAAAAGTGATGTTTATTCACTTACAGTAGTACTTTATTTCACGTTCACCTGGCTGCACCTTTCTGTTGACAGCTGCAGAGCTCCAGGAGAGAGTGTTCACCTATGCCAGAAGACAGAGTAAGTTAGTCACATGACCTTTCACCTGTCTGCTGATAGGCTGTTCCACTCAGTCTTTCACATATTATTGGTGCTGTCCTAAATCCCACGCTCGATGTGGACTAGCAGTCTTGAAGTAGTCCACTGCAGGAGATTGTATTGTGTCATATTTCTGATTTTATGATTCAGATGGATGCTGAAGAGTGCTCTTTTGTAACCTCTAAGGCAACACAAATTATCTGCAGGGCACCCAGATGTTTTTCTTTACTAAGTTCTATTATTTTCACAGATGACTCTCATTATATTTATTTTTAAAGTAAAACAATAATGCTTTTGTGTTTCATTATTGTAATGCTGTGGTTTTTAATAAATACATCAATATATACTACAAATAATCATAAATTCAAGACAACATAACACAAATAGTGCTTCTGTCACGCACAGGAAGGAGAGGCACAAGGTAAGTTCAGGCAATCCGAGCTCTTTTATTTAACACAAACAGAAAGAGGACTCAAACAGGTGGGATCCAACAGAAATGGTCATATAGAGCTCACAAAGAGGAAAATAACAGTCCTTATCTTGTTCTTGTAGGAAAGGTAAATTGGAGGATCAGGATTCCAACAGGTAAGGAAGCAGGTAATGGATAGCGTACAACCTCGAGACCAGCCGACGAGGGAATGAGGTGAGCAGGCTTATATGAGGACTAGGAAGTGGATACAGGTGGTGGTAATTAGTAATCTGGTGATTGTGATCTGGTGTATGTGGATAGCGTGGTCGGTGAGTCAGTGACAGTACCCTCCCCACGGGCGACTCCTGGCGCCCGCGACCCTGGCGGCGGGCGACCGCGCCCCTGGGAGCCGGTCGATCTGGGTGGACCTGATGGAAGTCTGTGAGGAGTGATGGATCCAGGATATCATCTCTGTCCACCCATGATCTTTCCTCGGGACCGTATCCCTCCCAATCCACGAGGTATTGGAGACGGCCCGTCGGGAGTCTAAGATGTCTTTGACTCGGTAGATGGTTTCGTTGGTGTCGACTTCGGGGGGAGGAGGTATCTCAGGTTCTGTGGAAGGAGGGAGAAGAGGGTTAGTGAATGGTTTGAGTAGGGAGACATGGAAGGTGGGTGAGATGCGGTAGTGATTTGGGAGTCTGAGTTTATAAGTCACTTCATTGATCTGCCTTAAGATGGGAAAAGGCCCGATGTAACGGGGGCTCAGCTTTTTGCAGGGCTGACGGAGACGGATGTCCCGTGTGGAGAGCCAGACTTGGTCTCCTGGTCGGTACATCGGGGCTGTGGTGCGACGGACATCGGCATTGATCTTATGTCTCCGAACTGCCTGCTGAAGACGGATGTGTGCTGAGTCCCATACCCTCTCGCTCTCACGGAACCAATAGTCCACTGCAGGGACTTCAGAGGGTTCTCCGGTCCACGGGAAGAGTGGAGGTTGATATCCTAGTATGCACTGGAAAGGTGTCAAACCTGTTGTTTCCTGTCGCAGGGAATTTTGAGCGTACTCAGCCCAGGGAAGATACTGGCTCCAGGTGTCTTGGTGTTCGTGACAGTAGGCTCGGAGATAACGCCCAATCTCCTGAATCTTACGTTCGGTCTGTCCGTTAGACTGGGGATGGTAACCTGAAGATAAACTGACGGTTACTCCTAACAGACGGAAGAATGCATGCCAAACCCTGGAGGTAAATTGTGGTCCTCTATCGGAAACAATATCTTCTGGTATACCAAAATTCCGAAAGACGAGTTGGAATAGAGCTTCAGCCGTCTCCAATGCTGTGGGTAACCCCCGTAAAGGGATGAGTTTGCAGGCCTTTGAAAACCTGTCGATGACAACTAAGATGGTGGTGAACCCATTCGAGGAGGGGAGGTCGGTAGCAAAGTCAATTCCGAGATGGGACCAGGGTCGGCGCGGAATGGGTAATGGAACCAACTTGCCTTCTGGCAGACGACGCGGTGTTGATGCAATGGCACAGACCGAACAACCCTTGATGTAGCGGGCGACATCCCGAGCCATGTTGGGCCACCAGTATCTGTTCCGGAGAAGCGAGAGGGTTCGTTGGTTGCCTGGGTGACCCGATCCCGGAGAGGAATGAACAGAATCCAGAAGGGCGAGTCGTAGAGCAGTTGGTACAAAACTTTTCCCTTCTGGGCCTCCCAGCGGAGCAGGTTCGTCCAGAGTGGCGGCACGAATTTGATCATCCAGGGCCCATTCAATAGGGCAGACAAACACCGTAGGAGAGAGAATGGGTTCTGGGCAGTCCGGGGATGGATCTGGTTGATGAAGGCGGGAAAGAGCATCCGCTTTGAGGTTCTTGTGACCGGGACGATAGGTTACAGTGAATCGAAAGCGGGTGAAGAATAGGGCCCACCGTGCCTGTCGTGGGTTGAGACGTTTTGCATCACGGAGGTATTGGAGGTTCTTATGGTCAGTAATAACCTCAAAAGGGTGCTGTGCTCCTTCCAACCAGTGTCGCCACTCTTCTAGGGCAAGTTTGATGGCCAGTAACTCGCGGTCTCCGATGTCGTAATTCTGCTCCGCTGGGGATAGTTTTTTGGAGAAGTATGCGCATGGATGGAGTACTGGAGGTTCACCCTTCCACTGGGATAGCACCGCTCCAACTCCCAGGGTTGAAGCGTCTACCTCTACCACAAAACGGAGGTTCGGGTTTGGATGAAGCAGAGCCGGTGCAGAGCAGAAGGCAAATTTCAGATGTTGAAAGGCCTGGGTGGCCTCTGGCATCCAGGATAACGACTTAGGTTTGTGGCGGAGGAGAGAAGTAAGTGGAGCAGACATTTGGCTGTATTGGGCGATGAAACGGCGGTAGAAATTAGCGAATCCTAAAAACCTCTGCAGTTCCTTTACCGTGGTGGGTTGAGGCCAGTTCCGTACTGCCTCCACCTTCCCCTGGTCCATCTGTACTCCATCCGGTGTTATGACGTAACCGAGGAACTGGACCGTGGATTGGTGAAACTCGCATTTTTCCAGCTTGAGGTATAAGTGATGCTGGCGAAGACGTTGAAGTACCTGGGTGACGTGTTGTTGATGTTCATCTAGGTTGGGTGAGTAAATTAAAATATCATCTATGTAGACGATGACGAATCGGTGAAGCATGTCTCTGAAGACCTCATTCATGAAGTTCTGGAATACAGACGGTGAGTTAGAGAGGCCATATGGCATCACCCGGTATTCATAGTGGCCAGAAGGGGTTATAAAGGCGGTCTTCCATTCATCACCCTTCAGATGGACTAGATTGTAAGCACTACGTAAATCTAGCTTTGTGAAGATGCTAGCTCCTCGGAGATCTTCCAAGGTGGTAGGGACCAGAGGAAGAGGATAGGCGAATTTGACAGTGTGGGCATTGAGAACACGATAATCGATGCAGGGACGTAAGCCCCCGTCCTTCTTTGCCACAAAGAAAAAACTGGATGCTGCAGGTGAGGTGGATGGCGGATGAACCCCTGTTGAAGTGCCTCTTGAATGTACTTCTCCATGGCAGTGTGCTCCGGGATCGAGAGTGGATAAATGCCAGCTTTGGCCTCTGGCAGCAGGTCGATAGCGCAGTCCCATGGTCGGTGTGGTGGAAGGCGGTAGCGTCATGACTTACTAAACACATCCTGGAATGCCTGGTATTCCGTTGGGATTTGGACGGTGCATTGGGGTATGGGACTTTCAATGGAGGTGGAACAGACAAATGCTGAGGTATTAGCTTGAGGTGGTTCTGGAAGGTTGGTTAGACATTCTTTGAAACAATAATCACTCCATTTGAGTACCTCTCCGGAGTTCCAGTGAATGTCAGGATGGTGTAAAGCGAGCCAGGGGCGTCCCAGGACGATATCCACTGTAGCATCCTCCAACACCAGGAAAGATATGTACTCAGAGTGTAAGCTGCCGATGCGAAGAGTGACTTCCGGGGTGCGAGAACGCACCAAGCCCTTGCCTAGCGGCTTTCCCTGGATATTTGTTATTTGATAATGGGTGGCATTTCGATGACGAGGAACGTTAATTTGGGTGAGAAAGAGAGAGGAGATAAAATTCCCGGAAGCGCCGGAGTCAACGAGGACTTTGGCTGGAAAAGATTGATTCATGTGAATTAGGAGAGCATCAATGTGTGGTAGCTTAGATACATCAGGGAGGATTTGGACCGTACTCACCGCTGGGCGTGTCGGGCGAATTGGACAGTCAGGCAGGAGATGATCATGAGCTCCGCAGTACAGGCATAGACCCAGATTGCTTCGTCGAGCCCGTTCCGTTGGTGTCAAGTGATAGCGTTCCGTTTGCATTGGCTCAGGAGCTGGAGGGCGGGTAGCCGGGGAGGCGACAGTAGTGAAGGATTCCTCTGTATGACAAGCGGTTAGATGTTGCGAGATGTGAAGAGCTCGTTGCAGAAAATTCTCGAGCCCCACCGTGTCGTCATAGATGGCCATTTGTCGGCGAGTCAGTGGGTCTAGACCACGTCGATAAGCTGCCAGGAGTGCGGTCTCATTCCAACCGCTGGCCGCGGCAAGAGTGCGGAAACGAACGGTGTAGTCATGAATGGGCATTCCTGCTTGCCGTAGACGAAAGAGCTCATCGTGCACGGAGATCGCTGATGTGGAAGTGCCAAAAACCTCCCGAAAGTGGTCCACAAAAGTGTTCAGGGAACGCACTACTGGGCTGCGAGAATTCCAGATCGATTCCGCCCACTGAAGGGCTCTCCCTGATAGTAGGGACATAATGAAAGCGATCTTAGCTCTGTCGCTTATGAATTGATGCGGTTGCATCTCAAAGTAGAGCGAGCACTGGAGAAGGAATCCACTGCATGCATCCGCCTCACCGGAGTAAGTCACGGGCTTGGCCATGGGACATGCGGAGGCAGATGAAGTGACGGGAGGCAAGGGATCCGGTGTCTCCATCTTGCAGATGAAATCCTATATATCTTTTACGGGCTGGTCTTCTGTCACGCACAGGAAGGAGAGGCACAAGGTAAGTTCAGGCAATCCGAGCTCTTTTATTTAACACAAACAGAAAGAGGACTCAAACAGGTGGGATCCAACAGAAATGGTCATATAGAGCTCACAAAGAGGAAGATAACAGTCCTTATCTTGTTCTTGTAGGAAAGGTAAATTGGAGGATCAGGATTCCAACAGGTAAGGAAGCAGGTAATGGATAGCGTACAACCTCGAGACCAGCCGACGAGGGAATGAGGTGAGCAGGCTTATATGAGGACTAGGAAGTGGATACAGGTGGTGGTAATTAGTAATCTGGTGATTGTGATCTGGTGTATGTGGATAGCGTGGTCGGTGAGTCAGTGACAGCTACAATGATAAATACTTTTTTTTTTAAAAGCTGTCTTTTTTTGAGGCAGTGTACTTATTTTTGGGCGACATATTTAATTTTGTATAACACAATTTATACATGTGTCATATATTTGTAAAAAGGTGCATTCAATTTGTAAAAGTGACAGTAGAAATATTTAGAATGTTACACAAGATTTCTGTTTCAAATAAATGCGTTTCTTTTGAACTTTGTATTCATCAAAGAATTCTGAAAAAAGTATCACCATTTCCATAAAAAATATTATGCAGCACTGCTTTCAACATGATAATAATATATTTAATTTCCATGAATATATAGATCAAAATGCATAGATTATGCATAAAGCATTGCATAAATAAATAATACAAAAATACAAAAAAGCAAAATATGATTTCTCATTTCTCAAAATATATCTTATCAAATTTAATTTTGGGTTCACCTGCATAAATAAAAATATATATAAAAAATAAGTTTTCTTTGTATATGTATTTAAGTTTTTCCCCTTTTGTTTCAGACCAGGTCACCCACACCAACAGCTGAGGTGAGTCAGAATTAGAGTTTTATTTATTTATTATTATGTGCTTTATTGGAAAAATGCAGTTTAATTTTCATTCCAAATATTCAAGAATTTATTCAAAGTGGATCACATTTAGATTTTAAGATGAAACAATAGTGTTTTTCTAACGATGCATGTTTCCGTGTTTACCAGGGCTACTATGAGATGAGAGAACGAATCCTCCATCGGTCCACAAGTCAAGGCTCCATCGGCTCACCCCTTTACAGCCGTCCCACTTACACTCCCACCCTGTCACGCTCACCACAGCACTTCCACAGACCCGGTGAGCTATGAGTCCTGTCTGCTGCGCTCGAAACACTGATATTAACATTCCATCAGATCAGTTTCTCTT
Organism: Gymnocypris eckloni scoliostomus; assembly: GCA_027564155.1. Lineage (NCBI taxonomy): Eukaryota > Metazoa > Chordata > Actinopteri > Cypriniformes > Cyprinidae > Gymnocypris > Gymnocypris eckloni. The sequence goes on along the minus strand of CM050429.1, from coordinate 26,365,104 downwards.
TTCCTTCCATGGATTATTTACAGTTATCTGATATGGCTTTATGCTCCCACAGTGCCACATTTCGTTTTAAAATAGAGAAAGATGGTCCAAATCTTCTCTAAAAACTCTAAAAAGGACTGGGTGTTACAGCAAGCATTCTCATTTGAATTTTTATTTTAGTGATAATAAATTGTGAACAATGTTCACTCATATGACACTTTTCAGTAATAAATAACCAGATCAGTGCATATATATAAAATAGTCAAATAACATTTCTTGTATTTATTTATTTAAAAAATATTAAATTAGCAAAAATGTTTTGTTCGTGTTTATATATATATATACAAGATTAATACCTATAGTTAGTGTGAGTATATATTTATTTTGTAAAAACAGTGTGTAAACATTGTTTAATTTAATTATTTATTTTAATTTGTCTAAAAAACTTTTATATTTTTGGGTAAAATTAATACTTTTTTAAGATTAATCCCTTTAGTTCGTTTGTGTATATTTAGTAACACTTTAAGGTGTCCTTGTTACACAATTTACTATTAGTATTACACAATTGCTATTACTATTACACAATTTAACAATACTTACTATTTTAACAACAATAAATTATGCATAATTACATGCAAGTACCTCTAGGGCTAAACCCTGATCCTAACCCTAACTATATTGCAAATACATGTAGTTAATTTATATTACTCAGTATTTAAATGTATCATTACACTGTAACAAGGACACCTTAAAATGAAGTGCAACCGTATAGTTTTATTTATTGAAAACAGTGTGTAAACATGGCTTATATCAATATATATATATATATATATATGGCCCAGCCCTAATTTGCATTATTCTCCCTATTGACCTTTGACTGTGTTTGTGATTGGAGGCACTGAGCCGTCCAGTGGTCGGAGTTCCCCAGGGGCCAGCACCCCTCCTCTCCTTCTGACTCCTAAACATTTTCACCTGCCAGGTACTGTTGTGGAGTCTTCCAGCGGCCCACTGTGTGTCAATCCCAGCATGCCCCTGTTTCTAAGCACATGTCCACCATTCAGAGCACGTTCTGTGTCTGGTCTGGTTATCTCTCTGTCTTAAAGCAACAGTTCACACAGAAATGAAAAGGCTGCACGAGCAAACACCAGAAAATATTGTAAAGATCTTTCTTTGGTAATATTATATCCAAACTGCATGTGGTGCAGTTGTCAGTTTCTCAGATTTGATTGTTCATCGGTGCATTTTGTATGTGTTATCGACTTGTTTCCCTGTTTTAAACCCAATATCTCTTATATTAAGAACTAAAATGAACTAATTTGACTTTTCCTTTCTTTCAGATCAAGGAGTAAACATCTACAGAAAACCCCCTATCTACAAACAGTATGGTACAGTCATTCAGAATCTTTGAATTCAATGCTTTATCTTTCACAGTAAAGAGATGATTAGAATTTTGACACATGCTTGTTGATTTATAATGTACAAGCAGTGTTTCCCAGCCATTTGTGTCTTATGTACCCACACAGCTCAGTATTAAGTCCCAACACCAAAACATATAACTCTAATTATACTGGATGTCATTTAGCATTATCATTAATGTTATTTAAATGCTCATTATTATGATTCATGTTGTAACTCAAGGCTGCTTCCTCTGTCTTCAGTGAGACTCCAAGCACTTTGTTAAGACCTATAGGAGTTAGTCAAGTCTTAATTTTCAGATTCAAATTAGACCAGTCTAGCCTTTTATGTAACTGAATTCAAAAAATGGTGACTATGTAATTATTACAGCTAGAGCTTTTGTCAAAATTAAAGTAAGTTGCACTCTGTGTATGGTGAAATTGAAATGCCATAGAGGTTTAAGCATGAAGTATCACACAACACCAAATGCATTTTTAATTATACACATTTGAATGGGAATCTATAACTTTAACAATGCAAAATCTACATTTTAAGCACACCCTGAGATACATGGTTGGGAATCACATTCTCTTACAGGAATAGTTCACTTGAAATGAAAACTTGCTGAAAATTCACTCAACCTCAGGCTATCCAAGATGTAGATAAGTTTGTTTTTCATCCACTGTAGTGAATGGGTGCCGTCAGAATGAGAGTCCAGACAGTTGATAAAAACATTTTATCTAAAGTAATCCACACCACCACACCAGTCCATAAATGAATGTCCTGTGAAGCAAATAACTGTGTTTGTAAGAAACAAATCCACCATTAAGATGTTTTAACTTTTAAACTGTCGCTTCTGGCCAAAATATGAGTACATAATCTATAATAACGCTTCCTCCAGTGTCCATCCACTGTTGTTAACTCACATCAAAATCCACCAGTATATTTGTTTAGAACTGTTTTTGCTTGTAAACGGTGCTTGATCTGTGCATATTTCTCTCTATATACAGATGAAAAACGTTTTCACAGGAGAAAATAATATTATGGATAGAGGACTCATATTTTATCTAGGAGCAACAGTTTCAAAGTTAAAAACATCTTAACATTGGATGTATTTCTTGCAAACAAACAGTTTTTCATAAGATGATAATTGATGGACTGGAGTGGTTTGGATTATTGGATTATTGTGATGTTTCTTTATCAGCTGTTTGGACTCTCATTCTGACGGCACCCATTCACTGCAGAGGATCCACTGGAGAGCAAGGAATGTGCTAAATTTCTTCAAATCTGTTCTGATGATGATGCATCTTGAATTGTCAACACATTTTCATTTATTTGCAAACTATTCCTATAAGTATTGCATTGTGAACATTGTGCATCTGATAGAGTTGTTAAGATGCTTGCCTGTATTTACTTATTACTTTGTATTGGTTGTGTTTAAAATGTTATATCGATTGATCATTGCAATCATTAAAGCACTCATGTTAAGCAACTAGCTGCTCTGTTTACTGTTAAAGTCAGATAACACAGTTTTATTCAGCATTTGCATGAATTTTGATATAACTTGATATATAGGCAAGACTGACAATGTATACTGTGCAAAGACTGCATGTTATCTTCAATACTTCTTGGCTCACTAAAGCAGAGCATTTCTACAAATTGGTCAATAAAAAGACAGATCTTAACAGTTCATTGGTAACCTAGTTAACAGCCAAGGTTGTTTAAAGTTACCTTACCAAACTAGCATCCTGAAGATTTTTATTGAGAAAAAATCAGTGTCAAGTATGTCAGAATATTTCACATCATGACTGTGTATGGTTTGTATGCCATTTTACCATATATCTGTGTTTTGTTTGTTTGTTTTTATTTGGAAACTGTGAGTCCCTCCACCTCATTAATATCTGCTTGTGTGCCATTAAACACCACCTCAATGTAAACATGTAAGTATGTTTGAAGTCTTCTCAACTGAGCTCATTTCACTATAAATATTAATTAACAGATCAGTCAATCATCATTACAGCATCTCAACCTGATGAGTGCCTTATGAGCATTCATTCATATTCATAAATAACAAAACTTGCAAAAAATTGTAAGATTTGTTAAAGTTAGATATGCATAGTATCTGCAAATGTATTTACAGACCCCTTGTTTCCAAAACTGGTAATATCATATTTGCTATACATAAAAAAAAATATATATATATATATATAATTTGTTTTAAAATGAAAATTTAAAATGAAATTTGTTGACATTTAAAGGGGGTCATTATCATTCAATTTTGTATCATTATAAAAAAAAATCCCAGGGGTCTGTTTATAATGTTAGTATATTATATCTATGCCAAGACATTTTAAGTTGACAGGTTTCCACTGCCTCCCTGACCCTTAGAATCAAATTGGTTGTTTTTGTTCTTATTTTCTTGTTGTTTTAATTTATTGTGCTGCTGTTCCTTGTATGTAAATGCCTTCTTCGCATGTGAAATGAGATGCAATGCTTTTGCTCTTGCTTATGAGCTGCAGGTTTGCTGTTGAGTTCATATTGTTCTTCTACTCCATCCCTAAATAAACTCCGCTGAATCTGCATGTGCAGCCAAATCTGTTAAGATTAGCCTAAAAATGAATAAATAAATAATAATCAAATGCAGAGCTGATGGTGCTACACACCAGGGATACTATAGTTAACTTAAAAATAATTGAGATAAATAAACATTAACTCAAATGAAATTATATGTGTGTGTGTGTGTGTGTGTGTGTGTGTGTGTGTGTGTGTGTGTGTGTGTGTGTGTGTGTGTGTGTGTGTGTGTGTGTGTGTCCGTGTGTGTGTGTGTGTGCATGCTTGTGTCCATGTGTGTGTGTGTGTGCGTGTGTGTCCATGTGTGTGCGTGCGTGTGTCCATGTGGGTGCGTGTGCGTGCATGTGTGTGTGTGTGTTGACTGTTCCCAAAGCAACATTTCTCATTTAGTTTGACCAGAAATAAAATGTCAAGAAAAATTATTTAGAAATATAAAAAACAAACACACAACAAATTTAAAAAATGAAAATGCCAAAAATAAGAAACAAAAGAAACCACGAAATGTGAAAAATCAAATTCTAAATAAATATTACTAAAATAACAAAAATTACACTGCTACACACAGCCAGAAACAGCACAATGTTTGGCTGAATGTGACTTTATCCATACTATTGAAAATAATGTAAATATCAGTCTGATGTCAGTCAATTTAGAACAAAAGAGGGTTTTATTTCAGCTTAGTTTCAGTTGTCTTTTCATTATGAAGGACATTTTTCTTCTGACTGTTACTGTGTGATTTCATAGTACATTAAACTCTTTTACCTCAAAGAGAAATTGGATTCTTCGTGATAATTAAATGTTGCTATATTTATCCATAGATGAAATCAGCGGGTCAGATCCCACTGTCTGCGTATTCACACTTGCAGTGTGTTCTAGCGCCAGTGATGGTTTGTCATATTGCTGCATGGCTTATTTTGGCTGAGTGATGAGCTATGGCTTATGATATATAGCTATGTATGTTTAGCATGCAAGCAGACAGCCAATAGCCTCCAGTAGTAAATATTGCATTTTCTTTTTGTAAATAGTGAATGTGGGTTATCAGAGGCCATAAACCCTTGATCATATGCCACATATGGCCTGTAGCAGGCTTTTTCTGCTATCTGTTGGTCTAGCCACACTGATGGTCCACAGCCTCCCCCCGGTTTATTGATCTAGATTCAGCTGCCTTTGCAGCCCAGAGCAAGTCTGCTGATGACATCATCAAATCGGCCCAATTCCCCTCAGCGTACGTCCCTGGTCCAGACTACCCAGCAAAGATAGAGACAGACTGCTGGTCCTTCCCGATCTCCCATGCTGCCCTAGGTACTGTGGTCACCCATGATACATCTGTTCCCACAGTCTCGTTCATGATACATCTGTTCCCACAGTCTCGTTGATTCTGCCTTGTTCAAGTTTACCCAAAAGCAAAAATGCCCCATCATTTACTCCCCCACATGTTTATTAGACTCTGTATTATTACTACACAATTGAGGTGTTTCACAAAAAATAAAAAGGCGAGAACATTTCTACATTTTTCAGTGAATGATAACCTTGATCTGAGGATTTAAAGTAGTTGTAGTAACAGATTTTTGTAGATAGAGTAAAATGCTAGTGTTAATTAAGCTGCTTCTGCTCTGAAACCAAAAATGTGGTCTAGAAACATTTTCACTCAGAAATTGCTAGTAATTGTTACAATTAAACAATAGATTCTATGTAGTAAATCTGTACGTTTTTCTACAGTGTTCGTGATTTAGATATTTATAATTGAATTAATATTCTATATCAAATGTAATTTTATATACTGTAGTTTTTCTCACAGTGCCGTACCAGTATGTTTATTGTTTATTCTTTTATTTAAAATGATGCTGTTCTTTCCATTAAATGCACACACACACACACACACACACACACACACACACACACACACACACACGGCATCTTTCTAATGCTGAATTATCATACAAATTCAATAAAGACAGTAAATAGTTTAACATTAAAAAGGTTGAAATCACCCAGCTAACAGAGAATCTTCTCAGGACATTCAAAGTTATGACCAAACACTCTTCCAGTATTGTAAATAGAGCATTTGTTCAAAGTTACCTGGTCTTTAATAATGTTCTCAAAACATTTGCACAAAAACTTTATGTATACATAACTAATGGGACGTTTTCTGAAACAGTTTAGTTGGACGTTCATCAAACATTTTTTAATGTTACTACTTGTTTCGGAACATTCAGAGAACATTCAAAATTAACATTTGCAAAAATGTTTCTTTAATATTCAAATTACCAAGAAAAACGTTTTAAAAACTGGATTCAGATACCATTCAGAAATATAGTTTTCATAACTTAATGAGAAAGCAACTGTTGCAAAATGTTCTTGGAACATATTTTGTTAGCTGGGCGAATACCGGGATTGACTTCAAACATTTGTGTGTCTTTCTGTCTCTCTGTCCATGTGTTAGTGTTAATAATTTTTCTTGATGTAGCTAATACACGTGGTTATTTCATTTCTGTTCTGTAAACGGTAGCTCTGTAAGTATCAGGAGGTAGAAAATCATAGACAGGCTTTCTACTCAGTCTTTTGCATTAGCTCTCCTCCTCCATCATTGATTCATGCGTTCTCCTATTAATGTGTTTTTGTTGTTGTTGTTGTGCTGCTCAGGAACAGACGGGAGGAGAAGATCAAGAGAGGAGGATGAGGAGGAGCTCCAGAAACGCAGACAGATCCAGGAGGAACATCTCAACAAGGTCAGGAGATGTCTGTTACTAAAAGAATGATGCAACCCTCTTAACAATGCAGCTCAATAGCTACAAGGATTCCTGTTTCTGATTCCAGATCCAATCTGGTTTGGGGAAAATGATTCTTAAAGAGGAGATGGAGAAGGAGATGATCCGAGAGCGTCATGCACGAAGCCTGTCAGCACAGCGCTTCGAACATGGAAGCAGTAATGCTCCTCAGTACAATAGATTGCATATTAGACGTTCATGTTCTAGATCTTGACTTTCTTCAAGACTAAGAAACAGGGTTTTGAGCCATTCAGAATATAATTAAGAATGTACAGTTTCAATTGAGGTAGCAAATAGGATGCACAATTGTAATTTTAATTTAAAGGGGTAGTTCACCCCAAAACGAAACATTTGTCATCATTTACTCACCCTCATGTTGTTCCAAACCTGTAAGTATTTTGTTCTTCTGTGGATATTTTGAAGAATGTTGGTAACCGAACGGTTTGGGGTCCCTTTGACATCCATAAAATTCAGTGGAAGTCAATGAGACTCCAAAGTGTTTTATACATTTTATTTTACATTTGGATACAAATTAGTTGTTTGATTACAAACTTCTTCAAGATATCTTATTTTGTGTTATACATGAGGGGAGTATATAATGACAGAATTGAATCAAATACAAATTAAAAATGTATATTATATTTAAAATATTATTATATATATATATATAGTGCTGTCAAAAGATTAATCATGATTAATCGCATCCAAAATAAAGTTTTTGTTTACATAATATATGTGTGTGCACTGTGTATATTTATTATTTTCATTTCATTTCACTTTATTTATAAAGCACTTTACAACTGCACATGCAGACCAAAGTGCTATACAATCAAGAAACACTCATTAAAATCCCAAAATTTAAACAACACACATTCAGCTAAAACAGCTAAAACTAGCCCACACTCTCAAAGGCTAAAGACAAGAGGTAGTTTTTGACTTCAACTTTAAAAACATTCAAAGACGAAACCTCTCTGAGTATCTGAGGAAGACTATTCCAGAGCTTCGCCCTGCAACAGCAAAGGCCCGATCCCCTTTTGACTTTAAATGAGTACGAGGGACAGTAAGCAATAACTTATTATTGGATCTTAGAGACCTAGGTGCTTGACGAACAACAATGAGCTCAGACACGTAAGCAGGAGCCATCCCATGCACTGCTTTAAAACAAATAAAAGAGTTTTATATTTTATCCTGTAGTTCACTGGTAACCATTTGAGAGAAGCTAAAATAGGCGAGATATGCTGACTTTTCTTAGCACCCACTAGCAGCCTAGCTGCTGCATTCTGAACCAACTGCAAGCGTGAAATATTGGTCTGGCAGGACTCACATACAACACATTGCAATAGTCCAGACGTGACAAAACAAAGGCATTAATAACCTTCTCTAAGTCCTTTCTTGACAGAATAGGCTTTAGTCGAGCAATAGACCTGATCTGAAAAAAACAACTCTTTACTACAGCATTAACCTGCTTGTCAAATTTCAGCTCTGGGTCAAACACCACACCTAAGTTCCTTATTTGTTCATGGCAATAATCGGACCAAGAACCCAGATATGTGGACCTATCTAAACATCCTTTAACAGGGCCAAAAAACATAATCTCAGTTTTACTCTGATTCAACTGAAGCAGATTTTGAGTCATCCAACTCTTAACCTCCTCTAAACATGCAAGTAGTAAGTTTGAACCATTATTCTCTCCTACTCTCAACGGTAAATAGATCTGTGTATCATCCGCATACAAATGGTACGACAGGCCGTATTTTTTAAAAATTGAGCCAAGGGGCAGCATATACAATGAAAATAAAATAGGGCCAATAACAGAACCCTGGGGGACACCACAAGTTACAGGCACTGTCGATGAAACAAAATTACCAAACTTTACAGAGGATGATCTATGTGACAAGTAAGACTTGAACCACTCTAAAACCGTCCCACGAATTCCAACTAAATGGGACAAACGCTTTATAAGAATCACGTGGTCTATTGTGTCAAAAGCTGCACTTAAATCCAATAGAATCAGAGCTGCCGCATTACCTGCATCTCTGATTACACGGAGGTCATTAACGACTCTTAAAAGTGCTGACTCTGTGCTGTGACCTACTCTAAAACCAGACTGAAATTTGTCTAGAATCTCAAACCTACTTAAAAATGACATTAACTGGGAATAAACCACCTTCTCTAAAATCTTTGCTAGGCATGGTAGTTTTGAGATGGGCCGATAATTATTCAGTTCTAGCGGGTCTAAATTAGGCTTTTTGAGAAGTGGCTGAATAACAGCCTGTTTAAGGCCTGTTGGAACAACTCCATTATGAAGACTACAGTTGACAATAGAGGTAATACTCGGCACAACAACATCAACCATCTCCTTCAGAAGACGTAAAGGAACCACATCACAACCACCAGATGTAGGCTTCAAATGCATAATAACATCCATAACTTGCGCCAGAGACACCTGATCAAACAGCTCAAAACTCCTTACACACGCTGGTGGCAACACAGACTCAGCTGAGGATATAGGCAGACTAATTCTAATATTTTCTACTTTTTCCACAAAAAATGTTTGAAACATTTCACATACCTCCAAAGAGGGGGTCAAAGTAGAACATCCAGCCGGATTGAGAAGTCTATTAATTGTTGAAAATAGGGCTGCAGGGGCATTATAATTCTGTGCAATGACCTTCGAGAAATAATTTTGCCTTGCAGTTCTCACAGCGGTCTGATAGTCTGAAAAACACTGCCTCATAGATTGAAGAGAAACCTGCAGCTTATCCTTTCTCCATTTCCGTTCAGCCTTTCTGCATTCCTGCCTCAAAGCACAAGTATAGTTATTAAACCATGGAGTTGGATTAAGTTTAGGTTTCCTAACCTTATATGGGGCCACTACATCTAAGATATCGGAACAAACAGAATTGAACAATATCAACAGCTCATCTGGGCCCAGAGAAGGAGAAGGACACTCAATCACATTCACAAATGACGAAGAGTTATACATCTCAGAAAATTCTACCGCCGTGGATGTCGTAATAAGACGAGAACAAAACACACCTGACTGTGCCAAAGCTGGTTTGCATGGCATACTAACATTAAAAATTACAGGCATGTGATCAGACAGACCATAATTTAAAACATCAACATTACAAATAGGAAGGCCCAGAGATAAGACCAAGTCCAAAATATGGCCTTGCTCATGGGTTGGATTTGAAATAAACTGCATAAAATTAAAGGAGTCCACCATCTGTAAAAACTCAGACACCATTGGCTTATTTGGACAACACACATGAATATTGAAGTCCCCAAGAATTAGAATATTATCACAACTTGGCACAATATGTGACAAAATTCTGAAAACTGCTGAATGAAATCCTTATTATATTTCGGTCTATAGACCAAAACACACAGAACAGATTTCCAGTCATACATCATCACTTGAGCCTCAAAGCTATGATAGTTCGCCTTTGACAAAAGACATTTAAATCCCTTCTTAAAAACACATGCAAGTCCGCCACCCCGGCCAGTAGTTCTAGGGGTGCTAAAAAATGTACAGTCATCTGGAGAAAGTTCAATCAAGGCGTGTGTCTCGCCAACATTAAGCCATGTTTCAGAAATAAACAGAAAATCCAAATCATGTTGTATAAAAAAGTCATTTAAAATAAACGTTTTGTTTAAGAGTGATCTTGCATTAACCAGAGCCATATTTACTGTACCAGGCTCCCGCGTAGACACAGACGCTCCAACCGAGACCACAGCCGCCTCGAAATAGCGCAAATTATTAGTGTTTACTCCTCTCGAAACTTTGTGTCGCTGAGTCACAACCCGCGAAGCTGGTATCCAAAAGTCCGAGCAAGCTGAACGTAAACAGGAGAGACTCTCACTCGAACAGTCTTCCAAAGACATCAGGCCTCTCCAACATCCATGCCGCTCTAGCTTTCACAGCGAAACCCGCCCGTCTGCCACGCTTCCGACGGCGACTACTCCGAATCCGCCTTGTTCGCCGATACCCACACTCTAGACCGAGCCAAGGTTCCACCGGCATAGACGGCATGAATTGCGGGTGAAAACAGCACTTTCCACTACATTATGTATATATAAAGACACACACATACAGCATATATTTTGGAAATATTTACATGCATATACATTTATATATTTATATTCTTATATTTTATGTAAATATATTTAATATATAAACTTATCATATTTTTTATTAAATATATACATGCATGTATTTGTATTTAAATATACATAATAAATATACAGAGTACACACACTTATATTATGTAAACAAAAAAGTTTATTTTGAATGTGATTAATCACGATTAATCGTTTGACAGCACTAATATATATATACATAATTTCTCAAATATATGAAATATTTCTAATACATTTTAAAAGTACATTAAAAATAATAATGGTAAAATTGTTACACTTACACATATATGTGCATTATTGAACCCATTGTTTTTTTCATAGTGAATATGTACTATGTTATTAAAATTGCAGATCAAAACTCACCCTCTAAAACAGGCTCACTGCCTGGATATGGGCGTAATGGACTGCATCGGGTAAGATGCCTTTATTATTGTCGCTCAGTATTTAATATTACTTATAATATAATATAATAATAAAAGGTATGCTATTGAACCCATTTTGTCTGTTGTATATTTTGCTTCAGCCTCAGTCAACTGATTTCACTCAGTATAGCAGTTATGGAGACGTGTGTGGTGGGATAAGAGGTTAGTTTATCTGTTTTTAATTTAACTTTAATTACAGACAATAATTTCTAATGAGAGCAAAATTAATCACATATAGGCATATATATATATATATATATATATATATATATATTGTGGGAGTAGTATAATGCATATAGATGATAAAGCATCATATATAGTGCAAAAATTGAGACAATTTTTTACAAACTGTCCATCTTAATGTATGAATATAAAAATAAAAATCTTTTTTTATTTTCTTTTTAACAGAGTTTCAGGTATGTAGATATGATTACCTATTTAATTCACCCAATGTGTGTTTCCATCTATCCTTATTGCACTTTTATGTAATATTCTTTAGAATACATCTTAATACTTATTCATTGTACATGATGTGAAATCGGATTGAAAGATACAGTTGACATCTCTTTAAAGTACTGTCTCTTTATTAATGATTTGTTTCTAGCCCATGCACGATGGCCACCTTACAGCCTCCAGAATGGACAGAGGAGTGTCTATGCCTAATATGCTGGAACCGAAAGCAAGTGTAACATATTAAACTAGCATATCATTATCTGATGTTGAATATGAGTTCAATTATTAGGCTGTTCAGTATTCAGCGAATTACTGGATGTAACTATGGGGTCTGATTTATAAGACCCTATATTTCAAACATTACAAAGAGTTTGCATTTTCTGTCGTTTGAAGGTATATCCATATGAAATGCTTATAACAACAAGCCGCAGTCGCTCCAAACTACCCAGAGATGTGGACAGAACCAGATTAGAGGTAATTTCTTACAGTATTTGTGCAACAAAACACTGTATTATGATGTAACCAAAGGCCCACTAAAAATATTTAGGCCTAAAGATATGATTTAAATTGTCTATTACATTTCCACCCATTTGGATTACACAGTTTTAACATACTATTAGCAAACTAATAAACATACTTATTTTTTCATTTCAAATCTGCACATGTCAGACCTCACACATAATTGTCTGTATTGAATATTTGTATATTATTCTTTTATTATCTGTGTTCTGTTGCTGTCATTCTGTTTTACTGTGGAGCTTCTGTCACTATGACAAATTCCTCATATAAAACTCATAAAGCTCATTCTGATTCTGATAATGCATAAATGAAATCGATAGCAAAGGGGTAGGATTTATGGAATAGTAATTAAACAAATATTGAAGATTTAGCCATAATTGAACTATGTCCATGTATTTTTATTACATTTAAACACATTTATGCTGATTAACTAAGCAATTTCAATAATTGCATTTTGGAAGAAAAAAACTTTATCTAAATAAAATCAAATAGATGCAAACAGTTAATAATAAACTGTTTAATTTATGAGTTTTATATGGAAACCTGTTTCCACCACAGGATTAAAAAGTAATAATAATAAAAAGTGAATTTAAATAATACAATTAAAAGAGTTTACATTCACAATTCTGATAAAAAACTGAATTGTGAGATGTAAATTCTATAAACTCCCGTTTTGAGTGGATAAATCTGAATTGTGTAATAAAGTAGCAATGACAAATAGGAGAGTTTTGGAAAAAGATTGGGAGAAAAGAAGTCAGAATATTGTAATATTGCAATACTGTGTATGACAAGCAACCCTGACAATGTTCACTTTGTTATATTTTTGTCTTTCTCATTTTACCCTTAATGAATTTGTATTGAATGGATAGTAAGTTAATAATCATAATAAGACTGATTACGTTTTGGGAGTAATTTCTTCTTTTTCTTCTTGTTCCCCTGTATTTCTAGCGCCATCTGGCTCCGGAGATGTTCTTTGAAATCTTTGGGATGGGAATTCAGGAATTCGACAGGTTACCTCTGTGGAAACGCAATGAGCTGAAGAAGAAAGCCAGACTCTTCTAACCATGATCTACAACATCTGCACACACTCACATGATGTATCATCCAGCTGTTTACTCCTCTTCTGTTATTTCTTGCTCAAATTATAGCCAGAAGGAGCTCCATGCTGCATCAGTTTGACAAAGAAAAGATCTTAACATTTCAGCTGTATCTCCAAAATTCTCAAATCTATATATGTTTTTGTCTCTGTCTCTGTCGCTCTGTTGATTTCCTCTCTTCCAGAAATGAGTCTTCCTCTTTTTGTTCTTTGTTCTTCTTGCATATCTTTGTAAATCATGTTCATGCAGGTCTGATTATGCAAACCTTTGGAAATGTGCAGTTATAATCCTTTTAATTCACAGTTCCAGTAAAGATTCCTCCGTTTGCGTCACTTTTGGTTCAGGGAGGGATTGTAGATGCTGCACTGTTTGGGTGTCTGTGTCTTTGTACCTGTTCATGTAAAACCATACTAGCACATATCCATGTATTCACCCTTTGCTACTGTAGGCTACCATACTCCAGTTAACATCTGTTAATTAAAGGTCAAGTGTTTCATTTCTGTGCCAGCAGCAGCACTAAACAGAATTGAACAAATATTGATCACTGTCAAACACGTCCATCTTTCTTCAGTCAAACCCACATCATGGGTTACTGGCTACTCAAACTGCTCATTTTTCCATTTGTTACCACTAATAGTTCAGAAGTGACACACTTCACCTTTACGCATCCTGATACTGATTGAAATGTTGAATCGATGCTGATGTCCCTAGTATATTGTGTATTTAAATAATAGAATACAAAGGTTAGGTAAATATGAACTGCATTAGATTTTTTTTTTAAGAGCGGATACTCACACTGCCAATTTACTGTATTTCAGTTGTAGGCTATTTTTGAGTAAAGGAAAATGTATCTGTGCAACTCTCAGTAAAAACCAAAGGCATTTCAAGAGAACAGGCTCTATGAGAGCTGTGTTTTTATTTCATCTTTTCTGGAAGATCATAATGTTGGTTTTCTTCAGGTTGACTGTCAGGGCCCAGGTCTGGCAGTATTGCTCCAGCAGGTCCAGGTTCTGCTGTAAACCATGTTGAGTGGGAGACAGCAGAACCAGATCATCTGATCTGTGAGTCGTGTAGAGTGAGGCCAGGGGCTGCAGATCGCTCCAGACTGAGCGCCAGTTCATTGATATAGATGTTAAATAATGTTGGGCTTAAGCAGCAGCCCTGTCTCACTCCACGCTCCTGGGAAAGATATCGTGTACGTTTGGTGTTGATTTTTACGCCACATTTACTTTCAGTGTACATTGATTTGATAAGGTCACAGGTTTTACCTCCTATTCCACTTTCAATAAGTTTGTAGAATAGTCCTTGGTGCCAAATTGAGTCAAACGCTTTTTAAAGTCAATAAAGCATGCATATATTTTACCTTTATCTTGGTTAACATGTTTTTCAATCAGAGTATGTAATGTATAGATGTGATCAGATGTATGGTAATTTGGTAAAAATCCGATTTGACTTCTGCTCAGTACATTGTGTGTGGTGATGAAGTCTAGTAGTCGAGCATTTATTATGCTACAGAATAACTTTCCCAGGTTGCTGCTCACACAGATGCCTCTGGAGTTGTTAGGATCAAATTTATCTCTGTTTTTAAAGATTGGTGTTATCAAGCCTTGATTCCAGATGTCGGGGAAGTAACCTACACACAGGATCACATTGAATAGTTTTAGAACGGCTAATTGGAGCTTGCTGCTTGTGTGTTTTATCATTTCATTTAATATCCCATCAGGTCCTGATGCTTTTTGGAGTTGGAGGTTTTTGATTTTTTTCTTTAAGTTCTTTGTCAGTTATTGGGAAATCTAATGGGTTTTGGTTATCTTTGATTGTTAATTCTAGTTTTTCTAATTGGTTGATTGTTTGATTTTGCTTACAGTTTGTGTCTGTTTCTACTTTATTAAACAATGTTTGGAAATGACTTTCCCATATTTCTCCATTTTGGATGAGCAATTCTTCATGATCAGTTTTTTTCAGATTGTTCCAATTATCCCAAAATTGGTTTGTGTTCACTGACTTCTCGATTATTGTCAGTTGTTTTGGGGTGTATTGTGCTTTTTTTTGGTTCTGAATGTATGTTTGTATTGATTTAGTTTTGCGCAGTAAAGATGGCGGATCTCTGCATTATTTGGATCGTTATGTTTCTGATTTGATAATTTTCTCAGGTTTTTGCAAATAGTTTGACAGGTCTGATCAAACCAATTTTTGTCATTTTTGAGTATTTGATTTGTTCCATTTTTTGTTTTCAATTTGGATTGTTTTGCTGATTTTTCAAATATGTAATTTATATTTTTACAGCAAGATTGACCCCTTCATTAGTGTGAGCAAAGGTGTTATTTAGGAAGTTATCCATCAGCGCTTGTATTTTTTGGCTGCTAAGTGCTTTCTGATATTCTTCAGCGCTGTTTTCAGCCCATCTGTATGGTTTTCTGATGTTGTACAGCTTACTGGGCTTTGTGTTAATGTTATTTTAGTCTTTTTAAATACGCAGTGATTTGACTGTGATCAGACAGAGGGGTCAGTTCTCTAGCAGTGAATAATCTGAGAGATGAAGGATCTATGTCTGTTATCATATAATCAACTGTGCTATTCCCAAGAGGTGAGCAAAATGTGAATCTCCCTAAAGTGTCCCCTCGTAACCTACCATTGATCTGCAGGAGGTCTTTTCCATTCTTGTTTACTGTATGATCATGGTTATTCCTGTGGATATGGGAGAATGTGTTGTTAATAACAGTCAGTTTGTTGTTGATGTATTTGCTCCCTTGTGTGTCGGTGAAGTCCGGCTGTAGTCCTGTTCTTGCGTTCAGGTCCCCGCAGATGAGCACGTTTCCCTGGGCCTGGAAGTGGCTCATCTCTTCCTCTAATGTGGAGAACGTGTCTTCGCTGTAGTAGGGGGACTCTGATGGCGGGATGTATATGGCACACAGGAATATATCTTTTCTGGATGAGAGCAGTTCCTTGTGGATTTTAAGCCAGGTGTAGTATTTGCCTTGCTTTACTGTGTTGATGTGGTTGTGGAATTTTGATTTGTACCAGATTATTTGTCCTCCTGAGTCTCTTCCCTGTCGGACTGTGCTGAGTTTTTGTGATGGTAGGATGATTTCTCTGTAGTTGGGTGGGCAGTGGGTGATTGCGTCTGCCCTGCTCCATGTCTCCTGTAGAATTATAATGTCCATCTCCTTGATGCTCTTCTGGAATTCTGTGTTTAAACTCTTCAGCCCAAATGCTGATGAATTCAAGCCTTGAATGTTCCACATTGATATCGAAAGAGTCATTTCAAGAGTTCAAGATATAGAGTTCTTGTTTTCAAAAATAGAGGTAATCCTTTTCTAATGTAATCTAATATATATAAAAAATATTATTGTTGTTGTTTTGTTTTTCTAATTGTTAGGCAGATGTTTGTATGCTGTGTGGACCCTCATGCTGTCAGCTGGGCACTGATGTAGTTCAGCAGCTGTCTGATCTCGCTCATCTCCAGTGTTTTTGCTTGTGCTTTCAGGGCCTGAGCGTAGCTCCTGGAGTGTGGGAGTGGTGCTGAGATCAGTGTGTTATCAGCTGAGGATGCATGGGCGGGTGGGAGGCTGGTTGCTGCTGGTGATGGGCCCATCCTAGTGTTCCTCCTCTGCCTGGAGTGGTGTTTTTGTGGTGGTCGGCGGTGTCTTAGGTGGTCATCTGGTGCAGCCTGGGGTGTTCTGTGGTGGTGTAGTGCTGGTGCATGGGGTGTTCTGATGGGGAATTTAGCATGGTGTGTGGGTCTCCAGTATTGTGTAGCCAGCGGGGGTCGTTCTCTGTGATGAGACTGTGCGTTTCTGCTGGGTGTCTAGGTTTGTGTTCTGTGGGTTGGCAAGTGTGTTGTTTTCAGGGGTGCAGAGGTGGTTTGTCTGCCCCATGCTGTCTTTCAGTGTTTTTGCAAACACATTGACTTTGTTCCTTATGTGTACATGGTCGTACAGGTCTCTGATTGTGAGGGAGGGGTGATGAGCCAGGTACACATTGGGCAGGCGAGCGCATCCTTTGGAGATGTCAGCGTTGACTCCTGGTGTCTGGGTGAATGTCTTTGCGGGGTAGGAGGGTATATATAGTGATCTTTGTGTTGGGGTAGGTCTCTGGAGCCTTCTCTGCTACTCTGCAGATCAGCTGCCCAACTCTCTCCTGTTCCCTTCTCAGGTCGTTGTGCCTGTGTGTATGATGATATGTGAGGGTGTGCCAAAGCTGGAGTCAGAAACTATTCTGAGGGCATCACCTGTTTTTGGGCACAACAGTTTTTCTCCTTGTAGGAACTTCCCATTGGAGTCCACGAGGATGGCAATGTCAGCCTCTGTTTTCACTGGCTGTTTCTCAGCTGGGGTTGTAGCTGTAGTGTTTTTCTGAGGGGTTTCTGGGGTTGCAGGTGTTTCTGCTTACCTTTGGCTGTTGCTGGGGTGTGATGGTTTGGTGGATGCCGGAGGTGTGCTGCTGAAGTTTGGCTGTGTAGGTGTTGGTGAAGGTGGGGGGGGCTTTTGGGGCATTTTCAGGGGTAGAGGACATCTCATCTGTGTTGTTAGGGTCTCTATCTGTCTGTCCCGTTGTTGTAGCTCAACTTTGAAGCATGCGAGCTCTCTCCCCATGTTCTTTGTGTTGTTATGGGTTGAGGGCTCATTCTGGCCAGTGTCTTCTAGTGTGTTTGTGTGGTTTACTTCATCTCTTTCCACCATTTATTTTAAGCATTGGAAGGTCTGCTCAAAGTTTGTGAGGGCAGCATTGTTTCCCTGTACCATTACAGTTCCATTTTGATAAAAATGTATTGTCAGGTGTCTGTTCTCTGGGTCTTTGTGTGAGTCCTCATACATGCACAGTTGTCTGCCTCTACAGATTCCATGTTTGGTGTGATATGGGAACAGTGTGCAGGAAGCTGTGTGCCATGCAGTTGGGCGTTCTATGTAGAAGAGCAGGTTTGTGGTGATGGTTTTGCCCTTGCTGTTTGAACTATCTTTAAACAGTGTCTCTGGGTTTTCCTTCTTTATTTTGAGCTTGTGATGTTGTCTGCTCTTCTCAGACTGGATGTCTGGGGGGTAGGAAAAGGTGTGAGCTCCAGTCCCCATTGCTGTTGTTGCCATGGTTATGTCGTTTACATTATTCTGCTTCCACTTAAAAAGATCATTAATATCTTGCAGCTGTAATGTTGTATACTAATCAATTGTAGCCAGCAAAGTAATGCATTTATGTATTTTGTTTTAATATTTCATTTCAATTATATTTCTGATAACTGTTTGTATTTGCACATTTTGAAGTCAGTTTTTTTTAAGTACTTTTATTTAGCAAGGATGCATTAAATTGATGAAAAGTGCCAATAATAGACGTTAATGATATAAAAGATTGATATTTTACATAAATGCTTTTGAGTAATGGCTGCTGGAAATTCGGCTTTGCCATCACAATAATAAATTACATAAAAAAAATTCAAATTAAACCGTTATTTTAAATTGTAATAATAATTTACCACATTACTGTTTTTACTGTTTTTTTTATCAAATGTGCTGCTTTTGTGAGCATAGGAGACTTCATTAATATTAAAATGGTACTTCATCAACTTTTTGTTACATTTCACTTTCTTCCCCATAACGCAGTTTTGAAACTGGCTTCATGCTAATATACAGAGCAGTCCACACTGGCAATAGCATTACAAAATTACTGTAAATAAGGCAATAAATAGTTTAATATAAAGAAATAAACACAATATAGTCTGTGCAGATAATGAATGGAGGTAGATTGTTAACTGCATAATTGCAGGATTTATTTGGTTTTGCATCTGTTGAAAGATGGAAACAACACTTAATTAACCAGTGTAACAAATAATACAATATTAGAAGGCACACTGTCATTTTAGAATAGATTGAACAGAACTGGAACCTTGTTACGTGTCTTTACGAGCAACCTTTGGCTAAAGTGCTCAATATGTCAGTTGAGTGCTATTGATTATTCAGGACGCAAAAGATGACCACGCAAACAGCTGTTAACCCAAATGAAACTCAAGCACAGAAACACATTCACACCAGCAGTCACTTTATCACTTCCATAAAGCAGGGCTGACTGTGAAGCTCATCTCGTAACAGGACATTGTTATTCAAATGAATAAGAAGCAGATTTAACACAGCTGCTATTGATTATTGAGTTGATTTTATCTCATGTCTGTAATTGGACTTGTATTGCTGCTTTAAATGATGGCATCTTTAATTAGTAAGACTGGACCAGGGGTCAAGGGTAAAATCAGAGGCTTACGATATGGTATGAGAGAAGGTTTCCCTAGTCACCCAAACATTATTAAGCCTCTGTATCGCATGACTCAGTCAACTGACAGTGATGCATTTCTGATGGAGTCACGTCTCTGGTCTATATCTCAAGCCTACTTGAGCTCAACAATCCTTGCCTCTTAGCATCTTGGGATTGATAGTTCCCTGGTAAATAGACCAGCACTGACTAAACCAGTTTCCCTCCTCACATTCAAATTTGTTTGTTTGCTTGAATATTTCATTGGAAGAAAATGTTAGCACCTGGTTTATAGCAATGTGAGAGATGTTCATGTAATTGAATGAGTGTTTTTGCCTGTGTCTACAACACTGACCTCATGCTGCCATTTCAAACTGATCTCATTATCTCATTAAGGCTGGTGTGTGTGTGTGTGTGTATGGTATGGACTACAGGATATCTCACCTCAGGGTTTTGCTGTCTCAGGGCATATATTATATGCATAAACCAGATTAAAGTAAGTATGTGGATTGTGCATAGTCTGATATAAGTAAACTGTATGTAAATGACCAAATCCACTAAAACGGCTACTAGCTGAGTTACTGAGTGATGACTGACTATGAGAGCTTGGTGAAATAATTACCATGCAAAAGTATTTTCATTGTAGAACAGTTCAATTACAACTCTGACACGCTGCAAAAGTCTTTTTTAGACTTTTTGACTTGTCTTCCACACACACTGGTTTCAAATGATTGAAATAATGAAGATTTCTTTATGTTCACTGAAAACTAAATCATGACAGGGGAGTAACATCCACATACGGAGTGAAAATAGTCGATTAAAAGTAGAGTTTACATCCCTTAAAATGTATTGAAGTAAAAGAACACATTTATATTACTTAAAGTGCAATTGTTGAGAAAAAAACTTACAGTAATGTGAGTATTTGTAATAATGTAAATATATTTCAAAATTGTACTGCATTTTTAATCAAGTAAGAACGTGTGTGCATGCGGTATATCTTATGCAGTTTTGCTTAAGCAATATATTAAAGTTTGAATTGATTTCTAGTTAAAACAGGATAAATATATCCGAGAAGCAAAACTGAATATGATATCAATATTGTACAATTTCATAGATTGTATCTTATATATAAGTGCATTTTGTCTTACTCAATTTTTAGATATTTTTAAATAGAAAAATAAGACATAAATCCTTTTTTTTTTCAGTGCAAAAGTAAAATGAGTATAAACTAGTATATTTTATACCATGGCAGATATATCCAGCTATCAGTGATCAAAATGGTTTACTTGTAAGAGAGAAGATATACATGCAGTAATGTGAAAATATTAATGTGTGTCCTAAATATTCAACATGACTTAATTTAAATTTTGGTCCTAATTCTAGGCATTCTAAGCATTCTTTAGTACTATGAGGCTAGACTGTACTAGCCTTTAACACTCTGTAAATGTGTCCCTCTAAAGCTTCCATTGTGGGTTGCCGTGGAGAATGTGCCTCATGGTGCAGGAAGTGAGGGGATTTGTCCTCTGACTGTTTGGACAGGGGTTCCCGCTGTGGGGACAAGCTGTGATTCCAAACGCCTTTTGAATATAAGCTTCAGTGCACTTACAAAGCCGAGAGTTGAAGTGCAGAACCATGTTTAGATTCACTGTAACGTGTAAATGCAGGGCCTAGAATTTGAGAAAAACAAACTTATGTTCAATAGAAATGTGTAAATGCCAGATGCTACCTAATGTGAACTACTGAGAACGAAGCTGGATTTCACAAACCGGATTAACAACATTGTTTTTGTAATGAGGATGTCTACTGTTTTCCAAGGTGTCTGAAATATTTGTATTTCTTTTGAATATAACTGAAAGGAAGAGTGAGATTTCAGCACATAGTGGCACAGTTTGCGTTTGATACACAATCAGTGGATGGGGTTGCAATAGCAGAGAGTGAGCTGAGGTTATCTGTCAGTCTCTTTCTGGCCTGTTTACGCACTAATCGTACTGAACTTCACAGAAAGAGCTGCCTTCTCCCACATTTAAAACTGCTGTCGATAATTTGACTGTACTGCTTATATTTGTAATGCAAGCATGTGCCAGAACGGCATGCAAAGTGAATGAGAAATTCATGCATGGCATAGCAGTGTGAGGGGTGTGTGTGAATATAACAATTCAAATGTGATTTTATTAATATTAGTAGTAGTAGTATTGGGAACTTTTATGATTTTTATTTAAGCAAACATATATTTTTTAAGATTTGTAAAAATATTTTTGGAAATCACAGCTCTTAATTTTAGTTTTTAACGCCGTTGTGTATTTGTTTTTTTAGCTCAAAATCAGAAAACCCATCATTAAGTTAAGATTGTTTAAAACCGATGATCTAAACTTTATTGTAATTATCAATTACAAAAAAATATTCATTTATTTTATTAATTAAAATATGATTGAATTGTTGATTATTATTAGGTTCAAGGTTCTTTTATTCGTCACATACTCAATAATACAGGATATAATCAGTAGTGAAATGTAAAAACTACTACTACTAATAATACATTTATTGTGCTGTTTTATTTGTATTTTTATTTAAATATTTAAATATTTCCTGCCTTATTTTTCAAATGCCTTTTGTGTAGATTTTCATAGAAATTAATGTTTAAAAATGTGATGAACTAAAACTAATGATCTAAAACAAATTTTGTCAAATTACATGAAAATATTCAAATATTTTATGTTTGAATCATATTTTGTATAATTTAGCAAAAGAAGTTGACAATTTTAATCTAAATAAATGTTTAAAATGTTGTTTCAACCCCATCTCACACACACACACACACACACACACACACACACACACACACACACACACAGAATTGAGACGTGTTTGAAATTAGGTTTGTTCTTGACTGTTTAGGAAAAAAGCTAAACAAAAAAGGAGTAAATAAAAAAAGTAATATTTGACTAAACCATCGTTTAGTCGAGTGTGAAAAGTGTTGGGGGTCCAAAAGTACCTGTATTTGGAGAAACACCCTGTTCTTATTATATGTAGAATGGTTTAGTTAAGGTTTAAACTAATGTCTGATTACAGTCATAAAACACTGGATTTGTGCATTATATTTTATGCTTTTGTACTTCAGTCTTGTGGCAACATGGTTGTCACACACCTGTCTGCTCTTTCTGTGTCTTTACAAACCACATCAGAGCCGCTTCAGACAATCAAGACACTTTTTTTTCTGTCAGCCGTACACATTTTTCATGTCACAGGACACAGGAAACTTCACTTTATAGAGAGGTTTTATGTTGGATACTCATAGACAGCAATTTGCATTGACTGATTCATTAAACAGCAAACGTTTGCCTTATCAATCAAATCATTTTTGTTATTCATCCATCAGTGCTTGAGTGCCTGTATCCACATGTGTGTGTGATCTGCTGTGACCCTACAATGAAAACACATGTTGAGAAAGACTGCAGGAAGTTGATTGATGAGAGCTTGTGACCCCGTGACCTGAACTACCGCTACACCCTGCAGGTACCTAGTCTGAGGTCAGCACAGGATTTTACAGCCAGACACCCTATGAGCTCAGTGCTCTTTACCGCAGGGCAGGTGTAGCAATGGGCCTGAGATTCCCTAGATGTGCCGACAGCAACTGTGGAGGTATAGGTTTATCATAATATCATAACAGTCTCCTGCGAGCTAAATTTCACATACAGTGGAAAACAAATTTTTTGATCCCCTGCTGATTTTGTATGTTTGATCAGTCTATGCTTTTAATGGTAGGTTTATTTTAACAGCGAGAGACAGAATAACAAAAAATCCAGAAAAACGCTTTCCAAATAAGTTATAAATTGATTTGCATTTTAATGAGTGAAATAAGTATTTGATCCCCCATCAATCAGCAAGATTTCTGGCATCCAGGTGTCTTTTATACAGGTAAGGAGCTGAGATTAGGAGCACTCTCTTAAAGGGAGAGCTCCTAATCTCAGTTTGTTACCTGTATAAAAGACAACCTGTCCACAGAAGCAATCAATCAATCAATCAGATACCAAACTCTCCACCGTGGCCAAGACCAAAGAGCTGTCCAAGGATGTCAGGGACAAGATTGTAGACCTACACAAGGCTGGGATGGGCTACAAGACCATCGCCAAGCAGCTTTGTGAGAAGGTAACAGTTGGGGCGATTATTTGCAAATGGATGAAACACAAAATAACTGTTAATCTCCCTCTTCACTGGGAACACACGTACTGATAAAGTCTCCAGATCTTAAGTCTCCAGACCTTAATCCCATGAAAAATCTGTGGAGAGAGCTGAAGGTTCGAGTTGCCAAACATCAGCCTCGAAACCTTAATGACTTGGAGAGTATCTGCAAAGAGGAGTGGGAGCAAACCCTCCTGAGATGTGTGCAAACCTGGTGGCCAACTACAAGAAACGCCTGACCTCTGTGATTGCCGACAAGGGTTTGCCACCAAGTACTAAGCCATGTTTTGCGAAGGGGTCAAATACTTATTTGACTCTTTAAAATGCAAATCAATTTATACATTTTTTAAAATGCGTTTTCTGGATTTTTATTGTTGTTGTTCTGTCTCACTGTCCAAATCTCTTACTTCATTTAAAGTTGATCTACACAAATCTATTGAAACTATCTAAAGTTCTGTTAATCCTAAAGCTGTGAAAACTGCATCTCTGTAATCATGTGTCTTCTTAAGGTGAAGAAGCATGGTTACTACATGGTAACCACAAATTAACCATGGTTTTGCTACACTAACGGTATTTGCAGTGTAGAATTTATTTTTCTTAGTTTATATATATATATATATATATATATAAAGGGTGATAGTCAATGTAAAAAGAGCAAATAAGCAAAGCTGTATTTTCAGCATCATTACTCCAGTCTTCAGTGTCTCGTGATATTTCAGAAATCATTCTAATATGCTGATTTCATGCTCAAATACATTTCTTTACAATTATGACTGTTGAGATAGTTGCTGCTTATTTTTTTTTTGTGGAAACTGATAAATGGAAAATAAAAACAAATCATTAATTTGTTCATAATGTAAATCATTTGTAATATAATACATGTATTTATGGTCACTTTTGCTCAATTGAATGTGTCCTTGTTGAATAATTAAATTAAGACAAATCTTACTAAAATGTTTTATTAATATATTTTTTACTAAAGATCCACCAGACTGACCAAGGTCTCTAAACAGACCTATATCTGACCTGATGTGCCCTTCGCCCTCGGGATGTGCCAAAGTTTTGACCTCTGTCTGGTTTATATTACTCTCTGGGGCAGTTTACTCTACAGATGAGTCACCTGCTGTCTGGACCGTAGTCTGAGTGACCACTAATGACCGATGGAGGGTTACCGGTGAGAACAGGAAATGTTGTAATACTGTGGAAATTGCTACTCTTACCAACATTTTACATGGTAACGATAGTGTTTAGGAAAAAATACCAGTTACTACAATCATTTATAGATGCCCTGATTGTTTCTGTTTCTAGTGTTCTACACAGCTACTATTTTATAAACGTATATATATATATACGCAGCAGATGAGATAAATGTTGGGTGAATTTCCATTTGTTGGATAATGAGCTCATAGTAATTGATGATTTGTAGATGAACAGCAACATATTTTTGAATGACTGATTTATTGTTAATGCCATTGATCCTGGCCAATGATGTTTATGTTAGATTACGCTCCTGTGGTAGCAGACAGGTACCAGAGTTTCGAGGAGGCCGCTGGACTGATGCCAGCTAGGGCATGCTGGGAGTCCATGCAGGGGAGACACTCCGACGCCACCCTACTGAGAGCGGTAGGATTACTGTTTACATTGAGCTCCATGGGAAATGGCTTTCATTGAGGGTGTGTGAGCTATGGTGTTATGTCACACACACACACACACACACACACACTATAATCCCGGAGCCATTAACCGCTGCATGTGATGATGGATAGACTCTGTCTAATGAAACGTAATTGACTCCAGATGTGTGACTCAGCTGATATGTGTACTAATGGTTCACTCACAAACAACAATACACTAAAAGCAATGGCAATAAAAATCCTCATTTTTTCCAGGGCAGATTGGGGATATCATTGGATAATTACATTGATAACATCTTAATTCAACACTAATCAGGTGCAGAATACTCAAAACAACCTTAATATATGCAGAATATAAACATTAGTTGCGTATTAGCCACACACACACACACACACACACACACACACACACACACACACAAACGTTTAGACATGAAAGTCTTACTCTAAAGGTTTTTCAGTGTCGTTGTATTATATAACAATACATCAAACCAAGTGCCATTTTACTATGAAATATAGCATGATAAAACTTTTCCAAGTAAAACATTTAATTTGAAGACGTTTGTTAGGTTTTAAATGATAAATATACAGATAAAATTTGCACACTAGCATCATTTTCTTGCAGATGGCTAAATGAATAATGGACAGACATTTGAGTGTCATTTCAAAATAAAAAAGATACAATTATTAATCTATGATGAAGAAGACGACATACAGATAAACGGAAGAAGATATTGTGGAAAATGTCTCTTTTTCTTATAATTGTAGAAGAACAACCTTACATATTTAAGTATAAAAACCTTTGAATAATTCTTCAAAATATCTTCTGTTGTGATCTGCAGATGAAAGTCTTTCAGGTTTGAGACGACATGAAGGTGAGTACACTATTTTTATTTTTAATGTGAACTATCCCTTCCAGTGTCCTAATACGTTTTGTAGACCATCCAAATAATAAATGCATTAGGGACAACCGGACAAGCCTAAATAAAAATAGTACTAAAGCATATACCATTGCACATTATAAGCTGGGGCATTGTATGTTTCATAGTCTGCTACATTCAGAGCATGTCCTTATGTGTATAAGAACCTTATCTGAACCTGTTCCGCAGCTGTTCAGGCTCCTCGATACATCTTTATTATAACCTTTGAGGTTTAATTTCACTGTATCATAGATAAACCAATAAAACAATGCTCTTAAAGACATTTGATACATCATGAGGATTTGTTGTGGAAATAAGTCAGCATGCATGCATGAAAGCAAACGATCAGAACCTTTTCTTGTGTGTTTCTATACATGCATGTGAAGTCGTGTATAAGTATTCCCTTGGGAGCATCAGTGTAATTTCAGGCTTCAGTATGGTTAAACAGCTAAGATATACTTATAGGAATAGATCACTAAAAATGAAAACTTTCTGAAAATATGTTTACCCATGCAAGATGTAGATGAGGATGTTTCTTCATCAGATTTGGAGAAATTTAGAGTTAGAGAATTAGATCCAATGGATCCTCTGCAGTGAATGGGTGCCATCAGAATTAGAGTCCAAACAGCTGATAAAAACAATAATGCACAAGTAATCTACACCACTCCAGTCCATCAATTAACATCTTGTGAAGTGAAAAGCTGCATGTCTGTAATAAATCAAGATGTTTTTTTTTTTTTACTTCAAACCATTGTTTCTGGCTCAAATATGTGTCCTCTATCTATAAAAAATGTTTTGAAGTTAAAATGCCTTAATGATGGATATGTTTCTAGCTGGTGGATTATTGTGATGTTTTATCACATTCTGATCTGAAGATCTGTTCAGATGAAGAAACAAACTCTTAGATGGCCTGAGGGGGAGTGAATTGTAAACTACTTTAAATTTTGGGGATGGCTTATAAACTTAGCCATGTAATTCATCTTACACTGTTAAACGGTTAGTTTTGTAAGTGATCAAACATAAAATTGTGTGAAAGTAAAATATGTACCACCTAGCAACCACCCAGAACGCTTTACTAACAGCCTTGCAATGTGCTAACCACTGCACCTTAACATTTTGCACAGGCAAGCACCATCTTATCCAGATCACATACAAATCTAGTGATTATCATAATACCTCAAAAGTGTCTTCAGAACAACAGAGTTTTGTGAGACAATCCTTCTGGGCTGGATTAATGTGTAGCAGCAGATATTGTACGTCATGCTAATGAAGGCGTTTTGTTTTGAGTGGATGAGTGGAGATTTGGAGATGTTT
Source organism: Gymnocypris eckloni scoliostomus (assembly GCA_027564155.1). Lineage (NCBI taxonomy): Eukaryota > Metazoa > Chordata > Actinopteri > Cypriniformes > Cyprinidae > Gymnocypris > Gymnocypris eckloni. The sequence continues at coordinate 26,337,476 of CM050429.1, read as the reverse complement.
TTAATTTCCCACCCATGCAGCTCTGTCCAAAGTCTTTCATGTGTATCACTGACAGCAGAGAACAAAGACGTCTTATCTGCTGCAAAGAGAGTGTGGATTGTCTTTCTTTAGCTCTCTCTGTCTCTCTTTCTCTCGCCGTCCTCGTTTTGCAACTGCGTAAGCGTGTCAGGCTTTTAACATCCATCAATCAGCTATCGCATGCCTCATGTCAACACTCTGCTAATGGCAATGTCTTATGGGATTTTATGGCCAGAGCAAAGTATCCAGAAAATGTTATCTTCTCTGGAATTTATGGGACATAATGAAAAAGTCAAATGCAAATTTAGCAATCTGTCTTTACACTTTAGTTCAAAATAACAAGCAAAGATAAAAGATGAACAGATAGAGGTAGATGTAAACACATGCAATAAACTCATTAAAGGGATAGATCACCCTAAAATGAAAATGTGATGTTTATCTGCATACCCCCAGGGCATCCAAGATGTAGGTGACTTTGTTAAAGATTTTTTACTTAATCCGTTGCAGTCTGTCAGTCATATAATGCCAGTATATATATGAGAGTAAAAAAATACATGCACAGACAAATTAAAATTAAACCCTGCTGCTCGTGACGATACATTGTTATCCTAAGAGACGAAACGATCGGTGCTCTGGCACATAGATATATATACATAGATACCTCATTAGCGACTGTTTCTATGGGCCACGATACGTAAGGGTCTATATCTGCGTATATATATATATCTATGTTCCATAGTTGTTGACGCGTCAGGAGCCCGGATGTTGTGGATGAGCTCAGGAGAGCTCAGGACAGTTGGCCATTGCCTGTATCAGAGGTAAAAAATGACATAAATACTGTTCATTTTTGCGCACAAACCAATCATTCCGTGTCTGAGGACATCAATGTATCGTCACAAGCAGCAGGGTTTAATTTGAATTTTCTGTGCATGTTTGTTTTACTTTCAAATATTCTGTGCCCATTGACAGGTATTATATGACTGACAGACTGCAACGGTTTGAGTAAAAATCTTAGTTTGTGTTCTACTGAAGAAGCAGTCACCTACATCTTGGATGCCCTGGGGTTAAGCAGATAAACATCAAAGGCTGCTGGTCTCTGAGCTGCTACATGCCTGCATTTAAATCTTTTTTTTACATTGTCATTGCTCACCCTCATGTTGTTCAAATCAGTATGTTGCTGTGGTCAGTAATAAGTAACTATATTTGGGAAAAAACTGTGAATTGAGTTGAATTCTTCTTGAGGGTGAGTCAGTGATGACAGAAATTTCATTTTGGGGTATTGACTATTATTATATTCCTTAAATGTCCTACTAAAGGAAGTTTAACTTTAATGCTTCAGTCTTAAGTCTTTTATTTTGGCCATTTTAGCCACTGATTCAGAAAGCTGAAATATAAAATAGATGTCATCATCATCGGTCAACCCGGCATAGATTTATTCTGGAGCAGGAACTGACTGGAATGGGCCGCTGAACCCTCAGCTCTCCAGGTGACCTCACATTTGTGGATGTTACCACCAGCAGTGTTGAGTGAATATGGCATAGTGATTAACAGAACAATGAATTAAACATATTAAAAGTATACAAAACCATTTTGATTTATAAATTCACTAAGTAATGTAGCAAATAAGTTTCATTAACCACTTAAATTCTGTGACTATTTGGTCTGAGAGTGTAATTCTTCAGCCAATTGTAAAGAGAATTTGGTTTGCAACACATTCATGAGCAACATTAGACTTCTTCAGGATTTCCATTTGGATCTGAATGGGATCATCTTCAAACATAAATACTTTATCATTTATCTTTGATTTATTTTAAATGTAAATTATAATATTTATATTTAAAAAAATATATACAGCCATTTCCACCCTATATTCTCCCCATGAATATGCAAAGTCGTGTTGTCTTTTCTCTTTCACTTTCTTCAGCGAGTCTGTTTTTGGGAGATGAGGTAATGACAGAAGTGGGATCCCAAACAGAGACAGAGAGCCTAAAATCAGAGCATGTACCAACACGCCCCAATTTTGGTAAAGAAGATGCCCACTCATGCTGCGCTCCTCCTGTGAGACGCTAAAAAACAATTCTAGCGAGAGTCCCGGGACCCAGAGGAGATGATGTTTTCCTCTATAGCAAGCACTAAGCAAGGAACACTAGGTATACATTTAATTGGATATTCCCTCAAGTTTGAGCAATGAGCTTGTAGGTCAAGCTGTTTTGGTTCACTTATTCCTTATGGGTGATAAATAGAATATGCTCCATTTTTCCATCCGAGTAAACAGAGTAATGATGCTCAGTGTTGTCTGAAGAAGTGGGTGGAGAACTCAAACTCCTCTCAAACTGAGATGGCAAACAAATGAAAGGTGAGCACCAGTGAGACGGTTTGCTCTGAGAGCTTTTGAGGAAGGCAGACTGTTTTTAAACAACCTATTTAAACCTCTAAACTTCATAAAGGCTTTGCAAATAAACCAATGAAAGTATGGTGCTTAAAAATAACAATGATAATGTTATTATAACCCAAATGTTTCTGTGTTTTTATAGTAAGTCTCTTATGTTCACCAGGGTGGCATTTATTTGATGAAATAATGCAGAATAAAAAAACTGTAAAATCATGAAATATTATTACTATTAAGAATAAAAGTTATCTATTTGAATATATTTGAATATGTAATTTATTTATGTGATGCAAAGCTGAATTTTCAGGATCATTAGTCTTCGATGTCACATGATCTTTCAGAAATTATTCAAATATGCTGTTTTGCTGCTCAATAAAAATGTCCTATTATTGTCAATGTTGTGCTTCTTAAATTAGTATAAACCATTAAAACGAAAAATCTAGATTTATTTGGTCTAATAAAAATCTTTTGAAATATAAAAAATCTCTTTACTATCATGTTTGAGCAATTTAATGCATCCTTTCTAAATAAAAGTATTGATTTTGAACAGTAAAATGCCATATATACATTTAAATTATATATGAATGATTGTGGATAATTATGGCCTCATGTTTGTCACGTATATTGTGTTTCATGTTAAGGATGAATCCCATTTCTCTGTTTTACCCTTTCGTTTTACCCATAGCCCTTGTCCCTCGAAACTGAGTGGTAAGTGCTAGGGGTGAAAACATACCCCTATGAAATTAAATGCAACTTGGTTACTGTTACGTCATCATACATCGTCGCTAGCTAGCTGCTACGTCACCAGAGGCAAGTGTTGATCACAAACTTCCAAGATGCCGTCTGCAAGTGTGTGTGTGTGTCGATTGCATGGGTTGTAGTGATGTTTTCTCTAGTCAGATAAATGTGGGACTGTTGTGCAAATCAGCAATGTAACGTTTTTAAAAACGTTTAAATTAAGAACATGGTTGCAAATATATATGTGCAGGGCTGTGTAGAGCACAAAACAACAGTCGTAATTTTTTAATCAATTGTTTAAGTCAAAAATACTTACATTTATGGGACTCTCGGGATGATCTGGCCGCAGTGTGTTCCCCTTGGTTTCAAGTAAGCTCGTGAAAATGTTTGGTTTTAAGGGGTATCTACCACTTCCCTTAGCCCTACCCCTCGATCAAAACGAGAATTGGGACAGCCCTTACTCTCACGTAAGACAGAGAATTGGGATTCCCCCTAAAGAGCACCGCTCTCTATTCCTGTAAATTGCACACAATTGTATGATCTTGTCACTTTGGCATCCTTTACAAGTACCTATGCTGGTATCCGTATAATCAGCAATGATGTATATAATGTGTGGGTGCTCATATTGTTGCTTATGATCTTGGAATAGCCTGCTTTCTCAATCTGGGCAGATGAAATAGAATGATAAGATTCCCAGCATCGTCCATTCACCTCACTGGCATTTGAAACCCGCAATAGCTTGTCTAGAATGCATATGAATTGTGATTTTCTCTCTCCTGTTCATTCAACAGAGACAGACAACAAGACTGAGTGTTAATGATCCATTGAAAGAGACTAAATTAATTGTTTGTCTGCATTTGCATGGACATGTTCTTACCATCCAACCCCAATCCTACACCTGATCACCGAACCAGCAGGTCACAGCTTACTTTACACATGTTTTGCTGGGATATAATTGGCATGAGAGAAGAGTCGAGATGATGATTACAATGCTGATAAATACTTAAAGGGTTAGTTCACCCAAAAATGAAACTTAGCCTGTGTTTTACTCACACTCGGGGCATCCTAGGTGAATATGGCTTTCTTCTTTCAGATGAATCATTTACATTTACATTTAGTCATTTTGCAGACGCTTTTATCCAAAGCGACTTACACTTGGGGAATACATAAAGCGATTAATCTTGAAGAGGCAAACAGACAGAGGAAGTGCCCCTAACACCAAGTCTCAGGCATTGTTCAAATAAATACAAGCTAGCAAGGGAAGGAAAGAAAGGTAAAGAGAAAGATGAAGATATAGAAAAAGGGAAAGTATTTATTTATTTATTTTATGATGAAGTCAAGTAGTGTTGAAAGAGATGAGTTTTCAGTTGTTGCTTGAAGATTGACAGGGATCCAGCAGTTTGATGGGGGTGGGAAGATCATTCCAGCAGCCAGGAACGGTGAACGAGAATCATATCTGACTATTCCAAGCTTTATCATTGCATTCGGCGAGTGTTTCTGTTCGACTGTCCACAAGTTGTCAAATTAAGCGTGCACATCCATAATAAAACATGCCTCACATGGCTCCGGGGCATGATTAAAGGCCTCCAGTTGCGAATCCATGTGTTTTCATAAGAAAAATATCCACATTTCAAATGTATGAAATACTTTTTTTTCTCTCACTTCCGGTATCTGATGCGTAAGGCGTTCCGGCGGATGACGTAGGACGTGTTATGAGATACGTATTACTTCCGCTTATGAGAGTTAGATGAAGTGAGAGAGAAGTTTTTATTATGTTTGAAATATGGATATTTTTCTTATATGCCTCAAGGGTGAGTAAAATTTCTGGGAGAACTAACCCTTTAAATCTAATTGTCCAATTCCAGCATTCTGCAGCTGAATACTTTGTAAAACTACACTATACTGTATAATTGACAGTTACTCCAAGAAGATGATTTTCTATCTATTCTTGTAAACTGTGGTATATTACGATTTAGTTTGAAACGAGACAGGCTTAAGAGTCCATTAGGTCTTGAGCTGAAGAATCAGTGTCTTTCAAGCGGTCGTCGTAGCAGGACTTCCAATGGTTTTATGGCTTCTGCCTGGGCAAACGCTCTCACACGTGCAGGAGGAGATACAGGAAGGGAGGAGAGAGAGGTGTCTGACTGGGACCGTTTTCCTCAGGAGAGATGAAAAGACACGTCCTGCTGAGTCTGAGCTTATTGTCTGCTGAAGTGTTATGGATGTAACCAGGAGTGTTGAAGCTTCAATAAAAACACTGTCTCTCTTTGTCAGGCCTGACTTTTAGGATGCTTTTAAAAACAAATAATACTGATTCTAAAAGTTAGCACTCCTGCCAGAGCAACGACCTAAACCCAACTGTTTTAACTGTTTCAGAAGACCTGCAACTTCCTTGGCACGTTCATTAGAGGTCGGAAGTTTCAAAAAAGGAAGGAAATCTTGACTGAAGCTTGGGAGGAAATCCTAAATGTTCCTCCTCATTTGCCCATATTACCTTAGAGACACGGTTAAAATGAATCAGCCGGTGTGGAGCAGAATGATTCGGTTAAACCTCAGCCCTCTGAGGGATATCCTTTATTTCCTCTGAGGCTTCTGTTATCTTGAGACCTTGCGTGGTGCGGAGGACAGGAAAGACCATCTGTTCTTCCGCAGGGTCTTTGATGTGGTCAACACCAACACATCAACCTCATTTTAACACTTATCTGTTCCCCACAAGAGCCGTGGAAAAGACTTACTGAACTCATCAGGATGTCAAGGCAAGGATCACTATTATTATTGTACATACTCAGGGTTAGGGATTTAAACGTGCCATAAAACATTGGTATGCAACTTGTCCCACCGTGTTTGTGCCACTCTAGGAGTATCTAGAAACCATTAGATTAGTTTTTTCTTCAGAGAATGTACATTTGCACATATTTCAAAACCCCATGATATCAAAACAGATTAGAGTTTTTTTGGTTTCTAATCCATGTTATTTTATAGATAAGAAGTGTCCAAAATGTTAATAAAAAGATAAAGAACCAGAATTTAAACTAGACTGAGGGCCATGGGCCAAAAGTTAATTTTTTGCATTATATCCAGTTATATAAAAAAATGTTTTTATGAAATAGTTAAAGGGTTAGTTCACCCCCAAAAACTAAGATTATTTCATTAATACTCAGCCTTGTGTCTTTCCAAACCAGTAAGACCTTATACAAATTAAGATATTTTTGATTAAATCTGAGCACTCTCTGGTCCTCCAATAGATGGCAAGGATACTATCACGATGAAAGCACAAAAACGTAGCAAGGACATCATTAAACAGTTTAACTTTTTTTGTTAAATGTTAAATTATTTTTAATTGCATTATTTATTTAGATTTATTTTTAAATTTCAATGCAAAAAGAAAAATAACAATGTTAAAAGAAAAAATATTTAAGATATGCTTCAATCACGTGTTTCCAACTCTTCTTTTGTTATGGCACGGCCCTGATTTGTGCATCTGTGCTTTATATCAATTAAATGCATGTTTGCTGAATACAATTTTCCATTTTCATTTTTTTATATAAAAAATACATCACATTTTTCAATGGTGTATATGTTACATCTATTTTAGTTTTGCTGACTAGTAAATTCTCATGGAGTGAGCTGGGATTATGGGTGATCCTGGGAAGTAATCTGACCATTACTGAACATTGGCATGAGAATAGAGCTGGTTAGTTAATCCATTTCCTGTTTTTCTTAAATGACTTAAAGAAAGTGCTGGAGAAACATCTGGAGGTTGTTTGGAGCTCCTACCAGGGGAGTAAGAGGGTTAGGAGTCTCGGACGGCTGCTGTCGGGGGGAGAACACCACCTGTCTGGAGCTGTTGACAATGAAGGAACCAAGGATGTGCGCTGACATAATACTCAACGTCCTCAACATTTACAGGCAAGCAACATGGAAGACAACACGTGGATTCATGCACATGAACATTGCATCTTTATATTAACACTACCCTGTTGGTGAGAGTCACTGTGAATGTGTTTGTGGTCCCTGTGCTCACTGTGAACTCTTCCTTGCGTTTGTGGCGTAATGCTGATTACCACAGAAATAATGTTGCCTCACCCCTTAGTTTTACAGTAAGGCACTTAAAAAAATGTGGCCACAATAAAACTGAAATCTTCACTGTTGCAGAAGTGTCTAATGTATGTTAGAGTATCCTTAATTTTTGCATTAAAAATAAATATTTTTGGATAATTGATCTAAGAAATCATCACGTGTTGTCAGTAGACCTTCACGTGTGCCTGAAACATCCCTATAAGAGTTTGAGAGAGCAACAAGCCTTATTTTTAGTTGAATTTACCCTTATTGCTCTTCATACTCAAACACAGATCTCATAGTCAGATCTTAGATCTCACAGTGTCCTCTTTCGTCAGTGACTCCTTTACCACAGCCCCCATTCTCTGGGATACACACACAATCCCACACACAGACACACACTCGGGGGAGGGGTGGTCGTACCCTTTGTCCCTCTGGTTACTGTACATATGAATGGATGCAGGCAGGGACAGGAACTCCTGAACTCTTGAATGTGAATGGAGTCAGGACACCAGCCTGACGAGCGGGTCTCACTGGTTATTAGAAGTGTGTATGTGTGTCTGTGCAGTAAGGAAATTAGGACGCTGTGGTCAGCTTTCCACATTCATTATATTACATATGCGGCCATAAACCCTGCCAGTCAAAAGTTTTGACACACTTGACTGAATTTATGTTTCTTGATTATGGCTTTAAACATTTAAGAAATGTTTTCGCTCACTGCTATACCACTCAAAAGTCTTGGTTGGGAAGAGTTTTAGATAGTTTTTTTGTTCACTAAATTTGCATTTATTTGTTAAAAAATGCAGTAAAAAAGTAATATTGTTGAAGATTGTTACAATATAAAATAACTGTTTGATTTTTAAAAATATATTAAATAGAAATATATCAAATAAATGTTATTCCTTTTATATAAATTAGAATTTTCAGCATTGTTACTCCAGTCTTCAGTGTCTCGTGATGCTTCAGAAATCATTCTAATATGCTGATTTCCTGCTCAAGAAACATTTCTGATTATTGTCATTATTGATGATAGTTGTTGCTTCATATTTTTGTGAAAACATTCTTTTTTCAGGATTATTTGATGAATATAAAGTTAAGAACAGCATTTATTTAAAATATAAATCTTTTTGGTCAAATTAATGTGTGCTTTCAGAATAATTATTTCTTAAAAAATAAAATCTCAAACTTACCTCAAGCTTTCAAATTGTAGTGTATATTTTAATCTGTATTATTTTATAATTATGATGACTTTACTAATATTTTTAAGTAGAAATGGTTTAAAAAATCAGGTGTTCCTGTAGCTCAAAAAGTCGTAGGTTTGATTCCCAGGGAATGCATGAGTGGATAAAACGTAGACCTTCAATGCAATGTAAGTTGCTTTGTAGAAGAGTGTCTGCCAAATACACAAATGTTAGAGAGTAGATGTGTCTAAACTTTTGACTGGACATGTAAGTTTATATGGAGAAATATAAAGAATTTGGAAAATATTTTGCATGTGTATGCATGTAGTTTTTTTTAGAGAGGTCGCCTAAATCATTCTAATCATGGTGGTAAAGACACCTCCGATCTCCCACCTGTCAACATTTTCAATACAAACCTTATATTAAGACCCCTCCTTCTCGACATGCATCTACGTATGAAAAGGTTTCCAGAACTGTGTCTTCCTGTTAAGCTTTGCTGCAAAACAACAATGACTTAATTTCATGCTCTGTGCATGCACAAAATTACAGGCCAAGAGAATAGAGAGAGACTTGTGGCATCGCTAGAGGAGACATCTGTTGAACAGGGGGACAGTCAGTGAGTTGTGACACAGATGACAGTGGGCAGCCGTGTGTTTGGACTGGAGATTACCTCATCACTAAAAGAAAGCAGAGACCCTTACATCCCCCTCTCTCTGCTTTTCTCCCTCCCGCCACCCTGTCTTCAATTATCACCCGTCTGTTGGATGGCCACTTTTCCTTTGTGGTTTCTCTCTCTATCTCTCAACCCCATTAAAAACCCTGTTTCACTTGTCTGTCACATTAACATTGTATTAGAGATGTGACATTGACATAGAGCAGTTAGCAGCACACTTTTAAACAAAACACACTACAGTAGTATCAGAGTCATTCAAAATAGTCTAGTGCTAGTTTTATAGGAAACAGATTTGTGCAACGTCGTTTAGTTTTATATATATAGCCTTTTTTGTATTTTGTTAGATTGTATTTTTTTAAAACCTAAAATCCTGATTTATTTGGCAATGTAAACCATTGTTTAAGAGTTGTACATATCTGAATCTACAAGTCTTGTTTGGTCAAATGCATTAGTTTATCTAAATATTAGTATCAAAATAACATCTAAGGAATCATTTTACATGTTTAAACCGAATCATCCATGTGGATTAATCTTTCAAAGGCTGTCCAGGTCAGTGGAGGCTGGAGTCCCAGCGGGTGTTGACTGTGCATGGAAGACTTGAGCTATAATGAGATCCCTAATAACAGCAGTAACCCTTCAGAGTAATATGCCTCCTGTGGATAACCAGAAATCACAGCTATTCCAGCCGTCTGTCTGTTTCTTCATCTTTTGTCCTGTGTGTCTAACTTTATTTAGGTTTGTTTTAAAAACCAAGCGTCTCACTGATGTGTATTGATACTCTCACTACCCCTTTCTCCCTCATCATTCTGCGCAATAGAAGAGCATGAAATACCCTGGTTTTACACATTAACGTATAGTGGTCACATGGTGGGGTTTTATTGATATTATTACAAGTTTGCTATATTAAAGCCCCAATACTACTACGTTTTACTACTACTTACTAAGTCAGAAGCAGGTATGCAAGCTGAATATCTAAAAACTAAAAATGTGTTTTAGGCTGTGGCTCAGTCGTAGAGCATTGCGTTAGCAGCACAAAAAGGTTTTGGGTCCAATTGCTGGGGAACAGGTCTCATTGTTTCTTTCACAGAACAACAAACTGGACGCTAAACAGTCAGGTTTCAGGAGTGGCCATTCGACTGAGACTGCGCTACTCTGTCACTGCGAATTGCAAAAGCCGATTCCAAATCATCAGTCCTCATTCTGCTGGATCTGTCTGCCGCTTTTGACACTATCAATCATCAGATCCTCCTGTCCACCCTCACATCACTGGACATCACTGGGATTCCACTTCGCTTGTTTGAATCCTATCTCACTGGTCGGTCTTTCAGGGTGGCCTGGGGAGGGGAGGTATCCAAAGCACATCAACTGGTCACTGGGGTTCCCCAGGGATCGGTTCTTGGACCCCTCCTCTTCTCCACATACACTACATCACTGGGTCCCATCATACAGGCACATGGCTTCTCCTACCATTTATACGCTGATGACACACAGCTCTATCTCTCATTTCGACCAGATGATCCAACGATAGCTGCATGGATCTCAGGCTGCCTGGCAGACATCTCGGCATGGATGAAAGAACATCACCTACAGCTCAACCTGGCAAAGACTGAGCTTCTTGTCTTCCCTGCAACTCCAACTCTACAGCATGACTTCACGATTTAGTTAGGTTCATCAACAATTACCCCATCAGCTTCAGTCAGAAATCTTGGTGTAATCTTTGATGACCAGCTGACCTTCAAAGAGCACATTGCACAGACTGCTCGATCTTGCAGGTTTGCACTTCACAACATCAGAAAGATCAGGCCCTTTCTGACAGAGCATGCTGCACAACTTCTTGTCCAGGCCCTTGTCATTTCTATGCTGGACTACTGCAATGCTCTTCTGGCTGGACTTCCATCAAACACAATCAAACCTCTACAAATGATTCAGAATGCAGCGGCACGACTGGTCTTCAACGAGCCCAAAAGAGCCCATGTTACTCCTCTCTTTGTCTCCTTGCACTGGCTACCAGTTGCAGCTCGCATCAAGTTCAAGACACTGATGCTTGCATATAGAACAACCACAGGCTCAGCACCCACCTACTTCCACTCACTATTACGAATCTACATCCCCTCCAGAAGTCTGAGATCTGCTAGTGACCGACGCCTCGTGGTACCATCACAGAGAGGCTCAAAATCACTCTCCAGAACATTCTCGTTCACCGTTCCTGGCTGGTGGAATGATCTTCCCACCCCCATCCGGAATATCTTCTATATCTTCATCTTTCTCTTTACGCTCTCTCTCCTGCCCTTGCTAGCGTGTATTTATTTGAACAATGCCTGAGACTTGGTGTTAGGGGCACTTCCTCTGTCTGTTTGCCTCTTCAAGATTAATCGCTTTATGTATTCCCCAATTGTAAGTCGCTTTGGATAAAAGCATCTGATAAATGTAAATTTTAGTTTTTTGGTGACCGGTTTTGATGCAGCATGAAATTAGGCTAATACACAAACATCTAGGTGTGACAAAACAATGTTTAAGGCATTTAATGACCTTTTCATATACATTCTCAAGTAATTAAAAATAATTGGTGTACGTATCATAAATGTGAACACTCTAAAAGATTTCAAAGCTGTTCATCATGCTTTTGTGTTGCTTGAATAGGACTACCTCATAAGATCTTACATGATTAAACAAGCATTTTAAAGGTCAACTGCACATCATAAAGGCATGGGATAGTAGAACTGGGTCAGAGAATACGGTATTAAGTTGTCATGGCATGAGTTATTCAACTTTCCCAGACAGATAATTTGCTAAAATACTAAAAATATAAGCCAGATACTGCAACATGCAACAGAAGTAAGCAGTGTATTTGGGTTTATCACATTAAAATATATGAACACGTTTGCCAGTGGTTTAAGTTTCTAAATGCTTATTTGGGGGTGACTGTAGACTATAACATACCTGAATAATTTGATAGCTTTACTTGTGTTTAACTTTTTAATAAATCAGACATTAATCTACATCTAAAATGAAGGGTAAGTACAATGCAACTCATTTAAATGACTAAAAGCAGCGGAGGGTCAAGGTTAGAGGCCAAACTTGAGAAAGAACGGTTTGGGAGAGTGTGGTCATGACCTCTATGTTGAAACTGTTGACTATCTCCATTGTAAGGCATCAGGGTGTGCGAGAGGATCCAGCTAGACAGCTGGTGGAGGTGAATGCAAACACAGGGTCAGGCTTGCTGTCCTTGACCCAGCGTCAAAGAAAAACAGTGTGACCTATGCTTTCTCTTTAATCTTGTGATTTGCTTGCTGTTTTCAGTCACAGATGCAACTTTTGGGTTTTATGACACTATGCACTTAGAGGAAATTAGTGTTTATCAAAATAAAACTAGCAAGAATTGAAAATAATATTTTCAGATCAGGTGTTGCATTGCAAGATTTGATCAAATGTAATCTATTAACAACCTATGTATTTTTTCTGTAAGCTGTTAATAAGAAACATTGCACATTAAGCTGCATTAAAATGATATGGTTAAATAGGTGCAAAAATATCAGTGAGTTTAGTTTGCAGATAAAAGCAGGCAATCAATTACAAAAACCGAGGAGAAAAATTACAATAGACTTTCAATAGAGTGCTCATCAAACTGGTGCTTTTTGTATAAAACCCCTTCACAGAGCTAGAAACAGCCCTAAAATACATTGTCAGTTGTGTTGAATGTGTGCATTGTAATGGTGATAAGACCAAGCAGTGCAGTACATTTTAAGTAAAAGTTGATGAAATTCTAGAGTCTGTTAGAGAGTTAAGCTCCTTTCAGCCAAGACTAGTAAAGATAAAACACATCCAGGGGCCCAACGTCCATCTGGTCTTCACCTGTGTTGAGTCTATTCAGAACCCTAAATCCTTCTAACCTCTGTGACACTACAGGAATTTTAATAGAGATTCTCAGACGGAGTAAAAGAATGAGATTTAGAGATTGTCCACTCTTTAATGTCTGTCAACTGTTTTTCTCTTCAATTTAATACCCATCTTTCATTGCCTGTAGATTTTTTCTTCCTCCTTAACAGCTCTGCAGCCTCAAAGCCCTCACCATGTTCAGATAAATCCATATTATACAGAGATTATTTGAAAACAATAGATGTCCTGTCCATGGATCTGGTCTTGTATGGATAAAAAGCCTGCACACAGATACAAGCACAACCTGAGGTGGGACAATGGACTCTTGAAAACTCTTCTGGTACGGTAATAATAATTACTTTTCTATAAGTTGTATTTGCACTATAATTTGAGAGTGTGCTATATGGATGAAAAGGTAAAGGAAAACTGAAAAAATAGATTAATTTGAAAAAGCAAAATTTTTATTGAGTTACATCAAGTACAGTTTTGTTCCCAAATCAGTTTTCATTGTGCTATTTACACAGTGGTTTTGATTTTAAGTAATTTTGCAAAGATATTCAAAGACCTTATTTACAGTATTAGCAGGAGTGGGTAACGTTGGTCCTGGAGATTCACAGTTCAGCAGAGTTCAGCTCCAACCCTAAAAAAACCCACACCTGAACAAGCTATTCAAATTCTAAGAGTTACTAGAAAGCTACAGGCAAGTTTTAATCGAGGTTGGAGCAAAACTCCATAGAACTGTAGCTTTCCGAGACTGACATTGACCAGCCCTAGTATAAAGTTTTTAAAACAAATCAACAGAGTTGTTGGTGTTGTTGATAAGTCCAAAGTCACCATGTCAATGTATGAAACTTTTATCAAGGTCATGTTCAAGGTAAAGTCGGGTGGAGATCAGTGATTAGGTTTGGCCATTTTTGGATTAGAAATCTCCAAATACTCTTACGAATTTGCTTGGCTCACAAGTGCAAGTAAACCATGACCAGTCCAAGTTTCTAAAATTGGCTCCATGTGAGTCCTAAATACCATGTAAAGCTAAAGGTTTACTTAACAGGACCCATTATAAGCTTTAGTGAAGCTACACCAAAGTCATAACCTTGAGTGATGCTGGCTGAAAGCGGCGGATCTTCTTCTTCAGCGCTTTGGAAGCTTTGATGCGACAGGCTGCTGGCTCTGGGCGATGGTGTTGCTGAAGAGGAAAGCCTGCTGCAGTGGTCCCCATCGCAGCCTGAGCCCACACTAAACCACCTTCATCTTCCTCTTCTTCCTCCAACAGGTCCTCCTCATCCAACGAGAGACTGCTGTCCGAGTCTGAGGCCGTCTGAGAGCCCTGACTGGACTCGCTGTCTCCAAAACGGTTTGTGGTGTAGTCACTCATCTCTCCATCACTGCTTGCTGCAATAGTAGAGTGAAAGATTGATGCACACTCTGCAGAGTACTCCGAAATCTCTGACTCACAACGAGGAGGGTAGCGGCTGGAGATTGGAGCTGCTGGATATCTAGATTCCAAGTAACTGAAGTAAGAGGAGGTGGAAAGTGAGTGGGGAAGGGCCCGTGGAGGACAACCCCACTGACCTGAGCGAGGCCTGGCACTAACACTTCTTACCATGGCTCCCTTTTGAGAGTTTAACATCTCTTTAGATCTCTGGGTTTGGAGAGCTGGGGGCAAAGGAATCTCAGAGGAGCAATGCCATTTCCGAGAACTTTGTTTATTTTTGGCTTGGTCTAGAGGAAGGTGCACAGGTTCTGGGGCTTTACGGGACTTGGTGGACTTGGATGTTTGGCTTTGTTGAAGGGAAGTGTTGTTCTGGATGCAGTGCGAGTTGAAAAGTCCATTACAACTGCAATCTGTGCAAGAGTTAATCTGGGACTCTTCCAGATTTGTTACTCTGCCTTTGCATGAGCTGGACTGTTTTAAGTCAGCTGGGGTTTTGGCGCAAAACTCTCGAGACAAGTGTCTATGCTGCGGTTTCTTTGCTGAAGGTTTCTCAGAGCTCTTCTTTTTCAGTTTTATAGATTTCGTTTTCTTGTCTGTCTGACGCACTTTCACCCTCTGAGACCCTGCCGGAACAAACTGTGCATGGACAAATTCTGATTGAGGTGTGCCGCCTTTATCCCCAAAAGAAGCTCTACCATCTTCTCTTCTGAAGGTAAAACTTGATCTCCTCTCTACTGGCTTTGGGACCATTGATGAGTCCTTGGAAAACTGTCCACTCCCTTTGTCTGAGAGACCATTCTCAGACTCAGTACCAACCTTGTTAGTGGCATTCTTTTTGAGAAAGTAATTATTTTGGAGATCCATGAAAGGTGTTGAATGGGTGCCATGGCACAATGTCTTGACCTCAGTTGCTTTTGAATTGGGCTCCAGACCAGGTGCATTCCTCTGCTGCTTATTGCTGTTTAGTAATGAAGATGTTTTTCTAGTCTCCAGTGCATTTTCTATTGGCATTGATATTTGCTGAAGGGATCCCAGCATTTGAGGACCATTCAGCTGTCCGCAAGATATTTCTTGGGATATGGGTCTTTGCTCCTCTGTACTGCTAACAGTGGCATTTCTTTTTATGCTTAACAGGTTTATCTTACTGGAGCTTCGCTGTAGTAACTTGTTGATGTATCCAGCAGTCCTGGAATTTGTGGACCCTTTATTTGAGTTTTGGGTTTCCTCTTCAAGACCCACTGCAGACATTCCATCAAGTGCTACTGGATTTCCCTGATCAGTGGTGCAACTGAAGATGGGGCTTTGTAAGGCCACAGCATGCAGTGGACTGGGATAACAGTACACTTCTGTCCCATTGCTAGATACCAGGTTACTCTGGTATTTGGGGTCTACTGAGGGGGTTTGGAGAATACCACAAGGCTTAGAGCTCTTCACATCAGTGGATCTGAAGGAGCCAAAACCAGGTGCAATCATCCGGTCAAGATCCCCTGAAATTAAGACACAGGAAAAATGGCATCAAGTTAATGTACTTTACAATTCAGAAGTTAAGCTGGTTATGACTATAGTGCCTACTACAATATTCTTCCTATATACCCCATTGTTTTTTGTTCAAACTTTACCTAAAAAACACATTTTCATGCTTACCTGTGGAAACAGGTCTTTGTCTTGATCTTTCAGCTTGTGCCGATGTTCTTCGTATACAGCTGCTACCGAGCTTTACTCCTGATCGTGGTGCATCGGACTGGGCAGTGCTCTCATCAGCAGAACAACGGCGGGACACACCGGTCTGTCCGTAACCACTACGGCCATGTGGCGCATATGAGGTGGGAAGATGAGGAAGCAGACTGATTTGAGATGATGAGGAGAGACTCTCGCTGTAGACGGAGGTGCATGAATTGGACAATGAGCCTGAACCACCATCACTGAGCTCATAGAACCCTGGGAGTAAAAATGTGCACTCTTAGATTATAGTAAATTTTTGTAACCACAAATGCTTGATGTTGTCCTTCAGTTCTAAAAATGTTGGAGGCTGGTGTACATTTTTAAAAATGAAGTGCAATTTGTCACTGTTATGTCCAATACATTATGGTCATTTAAACAAACGGTTTACAATTCCATTTGGTGTTGGCAAATGGAGCAAAAATTACAATTAGTGATATGTGAATGGGTATGTTTAGTCACCTGAACTGGGTCTGCTGTCACTCTCGAGGTCTTCAGTGGATTCTTTACACACATCCAGTTTCAGGTCATTGATCTGTTGATCTAGCTGCTGGAGATGAGTCTTCAATCCCACATCCTGTTTGCGCAGACGTGTCTGCAGGTACAACATACATTCGCAAATATTAGTATGCAAATAAATTACCTTCATATATCATGCATTATCACAAAATATATTTAATGCATAATGCAGTGTTTAGAACATTTATTATCCACATTTGCAGACCTATACTAAGCTGAAAGTTTGAGAATTGTGAAGTGCATTAAACTCCAAGTCAGTCAAGCACAACTAAACTAAGTGTTCTTTGTTAAGCTGTTCTTCACTCTGATTCCAAACTAACTACATGAGAACATGGAAAACTGGATGCTTCCAGACATTTAATGACTGATATGACTCCTGCTGTTATACGACGTAGACAAGAGGAGAAAAGACAGAGAGAGAGGAAGCAAATAAAGAAGAAAAGTGGTTGACTATTAACTAGGCAAGGATAAAGGCCGGGTAGCCCAGGGGAAGAACTGTAAGATTACTAATCTCTCTCTTGGAGAGGAACACAAACTATTGTGTTAACTAAATGTATAGGAACAAGAGGAAATGACTATGCCAAATACAGAAAATCTATAATGGTTGACTGTAAACCAGCTTTGCAAACTAAAAGAGTCACACATGTGCCAAACTCTGACAACGCACACATTTTGGTCTGTCTTCTACTCCTCTTTGTTCTTGTCGGTTAGTGAAAGAGAAGAATGAGGAACACTAATCCGATTTTATCTTAGGGTATTACTGTAAATTATGGTTGTGTGGATAATGCAACCAGTTAAAACAAACCACTTAAACTGAGAAAATCCTTATTGATAATAAGGTTCATATTACAATGAAGGGTTTTCTAAACTCAAGGGGTTCGTTGTAGCTGGGTACTGATATTTGAATGAATATGAAGGTAAACCTGCCAGATGTTTTCTCAAGTTTCCTAGATATTTTGACTAAATAAGCCTTTCTTTTTAAAGATTGCATAATGAGCAATATCTAGCTGATTATTTAGAGCAGAGCATAACTAGAAACATGTAATTCACTACAAAAACCTTCATAACTTTTTTCAGGAAATTACTTTTCCTGGAAATGTACTGATATTTTGTTTAGTTTTTTGTTCATTTTGGAAATGTACTTATAAAGAGAATATAAGAATCTTAATGCACACATATATCCGCACAGTCTCTAATATGTCTATAGACCAGAGTCACTTTGACCGTCGAGTATTAGTAGGGTTCAACAAAAGTCCAAAAGGTTCAAACGTGCATCGGCTGCGGGGTCAAATCTGTGTCGCCGACCGGGCCACAATTCCTCTGTTGCAATTCTCATTAAATTGGGTTAATCATCAGAAACGGACTGGCCCCCCTCAGAGCTCTTGATTTATGACCCCTCACTATATGACCCCCAGCTGAGCCTGTGATTCAGCATTGGATTCAATCATCAAGGGCACTGCCTAACCATGCACAAAATACACCAATGAATCCTCACCACAGTAAAAACACATGGGAATGTAGGTTATATTCAAAGATTCTCATTTGCTGCTGGAAAATCTACTTAATGTAAGAACTGACTAAATTGTAGAAAACATCAGGTAGATATATCTATATTCATTCTAAATGATCACAGCATTCACATTCTTAGTTAACACATTCATAACCAAAATTAATATACAAGCTAAGTGTTTCAAAAGAATCATTAATGTATTTTACATGGTTTTGTCAGCTGTAAGCATTTTTTACTTGGCTGGTATGACTAGTCATATGACTAGAGCAGTTTAATCAAGATGATGTCTTTGTTAAAGCTCCATGAAAGTAAGGCAAATAAAAGCTGTAAAAGCATAATACAGATACTATATTCTTTTAAATTATTTAAATTGCCCATTATTGATTATTCATATGAATAAGATTGCTTTAACTCACATGTATATGGTCAGAGCCCATGGGCCCAATTTTGGACTGTCTGATTCACACGGTTTTATTATTAAATGCAAAGTAAATTTAAATATGCATTAATACTTTAATATTTTGTTGCCCATCTGTTAGAAAAAAATCAGCTGTATACAGTTGTTACCAAAATAAACCCCAAACTTCTTTCAAAATGATTAATAAGATGTCTTACCAGCTGTTGTTTGAGTAGAGTAAGTGTTGCCTCCAGTCTCTGCTCCTCTGTGCTCACGTTCTCGTGTTTTGATGTCTCGGTCTCCTCTCTGTTAAGGGTCAGAGCCCAGTGCACTATGGCACTCTGTTTGTCCCGGAGGAAACGCAGCTCCTGCAGTCCAGCCAGCGCCGCGTGCAGCCTCTCTCCTGTCCTCCGGTCCATTCCTGCAGCTGTGTTCAGCACACCTGACCCAGGTATTTTTCTTCCCAACATTATCAGACGCGCTGTTTAAACATTCCCAGCGAGACGAGGAAATAACGAGATCCACTATGTGTCTGTGCTGGTTCAATGTGCGTCCCAGTGTGAATCAACTACTGTGTTTGGACGAAGCGCGTGAGTGTATACGGTACCTGTACAACCACGCCCACCTCCACGCTGACCGTGGAAAACCACGCCCCTTGCTGGATGATTGGCGGACATTGGCTGAGGATGGTCAGTGAATTTGCCAATCTTGCTTTGGTAAATGTCTGGGGCATGAATTTTAACGAGGTTACGTGATCAAACGCTCGAAGCAGTCAAGCAAACAAGGAAAAAAAGTTACGAAAAGTTAGTGTAAACAAGTTAATATTTATGAGCTGAGACAACGCTCTGTCTGTATCAGGATTCAGGATGCGAAGATTTCTTAAGACGTCTTAGGACAGATTAAATTGTCTACCTTTTATTTGCGTTTTATACGTGTATCCCTATGGTTTATCCACGTGCATACACAATAAATAACTCGCTGAATTGAACTTCGTTTGAACAACTAGCCACTAGCGCCCTCTTGCGTACAATGCGCGACTTACAGAAAACCTGAACACGTCAACTAACATTGATAAACATTGATCATTAAAATAAGTGCAATGGAAACATGTTAACACTATCCGGGGGGAAATACCAAAAAGTTACATGCTAATGCTTTTGGACATACCATAGTTCATGTCTGTAAAATGACATTCCAAGAGCTGAATGTAAAACCAAACAAAAATATATGATACAAATTATTGAATTTTTTTATGTGGACTATGCTGGGCGTCAAACAGTGTTTATTACACTGAGAGTATCTGGAATCCAAGGGCATTTTTTGTGATGTTCACAGGAAACGTGCATTGATGAGAACAGGACGTCAGATAGCATCAGGGTTGGAGCCCTCATCACTGGCAGAGGCGCTGTGTCTGTGAGGTAAAGTCAAACTGTGCCACACTGTCTCTCCTCTACAGCTTAGATGAGTTTACCTCTGACAGCCGCAGGATGTGGGAGAGGAAGTGAGATAACGGAGAGATTCCAAAATAAATACCACAAACAGACCTTTTATGTGTAAGCCAGAGGATGCTAAATCTGATCAAGATTAAATACAGTTTTATTTTGTCATAAAATATGAGATGGGTTGATTAGGTTTTCGAGTCAGCCCTCTAAACCAGTGGTTTTCAAACCTGTCCTGCAAGCACCCCTGCACTGCATATTTTGTATGTCTCCCTTGTCAGACACACCCAATTCAGGTCTTGCAGTCTCTTCTAGTTGAATCAGGTGTGTCTGATTAGGGAGACATACAAATTATGCTGGGCAAGGGTGCTTGAAGGACAGGGTTGAAAACCACTGCTCTTAACAAATTAATCTCACAAATCCACAAAATCAAAAGAGAGAAAGTAATCTGATTTTGAAAAAATTCAAGTGTATTGTTAGGACCTTTATGATGGCATTGCATTCTAGTTCTCATGTTTATGTAGTACAAAAAGCCAATTCATAATGAAAAATAAAAAGTCATGTTTTTGTAATACAGTTGTGAAAAATACATGCAATACATTTTTACAGTCATTGTAATGATTTATGCAAAAACCTAGTCAGATTCTAATGAGAAATGAAATAATAAATTGAGAATCAATGGGTCTAATTTGATGTAAAATATAGTTTCCTATTTTTGTGAGATTCATCCATGCAGTGACATTGCTGATGTCAGAAACAGAATCCCGTGTGAGACTGTAATGTATCTGCTATAGTGATTCACATAAACTTACCACAGGGAGACACTAGAGACTAGACCGCGTTACGAGGAGAGTGTTTGCTGTTACCAGCAGGTGGCGCTATGACCTAAGCAGTAACTGGATTATTTGATCCCGTGTCAATCTCAGCAAAAATCATACAATACATTTATATAAAGTCTCATGATTCTTAGTGGTGATTTTAAAATGGGTTTACGGTATTATTGTACAAAGATTATTTTGGTGTTGTTCATTTAAATCTAATTTTCTAATCTATTGAGGAGAGAATAATTATCTTATTTTGATTTGGGGGTCATTTATGGAAAAAAAAATGAGATCACTGCCTGAGACTTTGAACTAAAGACGATCTGGTAGTTGAGGATGTTTACTAAAATGCTTCTCTGTATGTGTGATGCTGGCTCAGGGAAAATGTCATCTTGCAGCATTGTGAGGGTCCAGTGTCTCAGCCATTTGCTTTGATCAGTGCGAGGCGAAGGTCTCGGACCGTGAACTGCATGAGC
Source organism: Gymnocypris eckloni scoliostomus (assembly GCA_027564155.1). Classification (NCBI taxonomy): domain Eukaryota; kingdom Metazoa; phylum Chordata; class Actinopteri; order Cypriniformes; family Cyprinidae; genus Gymnocypris; species Gymnocypris eckloni. The sequence goes on along the minus strand of CM050429.1, from coordinate 26,316,226 downwards.
CCATAAGGGGAAAGTGATGCTTATCTTGTCTTGCCTTAAATCTCTGACGTAGATACAGGTCCAGTGGACATAATGATACTAACATTGTCCTCCGTAGATGTCACTATGCCCCTATGCCCTTCAAAGCACTTCCTTATAGTGATGTCACAACGGTTTTGATCCCTCAGTGTCCACCTCTGCCACTATGCATACCAATAAGGGTGTAAGTAAATGGCTACATGCTGATGTAATGTCAAATCAAAACCTAGTGAGCTGCGGAGCTCTGCTTGTCTACGAAGCAACCCGGCCTACACTCTTAAAGGAATGATTCACCTAAAAATGAATATTTGCTGAAAATGTACTCACCCTTATGCCATCGGTGAGTTTGTTTCTTCATCAGAACAGATTTGGAGAAATGTAGCATTACATCATTTGCTCATCTGCAGTGAAAGTGTGCCATTAGAATGAGAGTTCAAAGCAATATTATAGATTGAAGGCTCGCCAGAAACACAGTTTGAAGTTACAAACATCTTGATGATGAATTTGTTTATTACAAAATGGAGCTTTTCACTTCTCTAGATGATAATTGATCATTCTGACGGCACCCATTCACTGCAGAGGATCAAATAGTTAAGAAAGTAATGTAATGCTAAATAATCCAAATCTGTTCTAATGAAGAAACAAACTAATCTACATCTTGAATGAGTAAATCCAGTAAATATTTTGCAAATATTTCGATTTAGGCTTTCAATTCGTTTAAAATGATAGGTTTCTAAAGGGGTTTTTCACAGTGATGCCACAGAAGAACCGTTTTTTTGGCTCCCCGAAGAACCAAAAATACTTTTTGTTTCTTAGTGTGAATAATATTTTAATACTCCGAAGAGCCTTTTGTGGAATGAAAGATTCCATTAATATTAAAGATTCTTCGTGGAACCAAAGATGCCAATAAAGAACCTTGATTTTTAAGCATTTTATCAGGAGGGAAAACAAATGACCCCAGAAGGACTTTCCTCATTCCATGTTCTTTTAGGGAACAGATCTTAATAACATTTCTGTTTTTATCTCTACTCCTTAATGCAGAGCTTTTATCTTCAATATGTTTCTCAATTTTTCCATGTCATTTTTTTTCTTTAACTATCTCTCATTCTCTCTCCTCCACCTTCACGAATGCGGCCATCCAAATAAGACACAAAGGCCTCAAAACACAACCATAGCAACAGACAGAGATGCAGCGCAGGGCTTTTAAAGGATCGGAATCTTTGAGAGGGCAGAAGAAAGAAGCTTTCTGTGATAAGGTGTACCTGTATTTGTGAGGCAATAAAGGAGAGGTCACAAACAACAGGAAGTGCAGCAGGGGGAGTGAAAGGTAAACAGGAATCTGTTGTCAAATGTGATGCTGAGACATCTTTGTGTAGGCGTTCACAGGGCTCATGGCCTTCAAGCCACCAGCATCTGATGTAATGTACAAGGTATTTTACTGTGTGTGTGTGTGTGTGTATGTGTGTGTGGTTGAATAGAGTTTTATTTGTGTGTATAGTGTGGATTGTCTTTCTGAAAATATGCACTTGCTGCAACCCAGTGCAAATTGCTTTATTGCTGTTTCATAGCTAAGGAGGCTACATTTAGTTTAACTGTTTCAGATGAGATACTTGTTGACATGCAGTCAAAGTATACAGCTATAAAAACGAATTGCTGGCAGCCATACCACTCTGCAGCCCAAGACTGGTTGCCCACTGAAGCTAAGCAGGGTTGAGCTGGTCAGTACCTGGATGGGAGACCTCCTGGGAAAACTACTGCTGGAAGAGGTGTTAGTGAGACCAGCAGGGGGTGCTCACCCTGCAGTCTGTGTGGGTAGTAACGCCCCAGTAGTGACGGGAACCCTATACTGTCAAAAAGCACCGTCTTTCGGATGAGACGTTAAACCGAAGTCCTGACTCTCTGTGGTCATTAAAAATCCCATGGCACTTCTCGTAAAGAGTAGGGGTGTAACCTGGCCTAATTTTCTCCACTGGCCCTTATCAATTATGGCCTCCTAATAATCCCCATCCACTTGATTAATCTATGACTCTCTCTCCTCTCCACCTGTAGCTGGTGTGTGGTGAGCGCACTGGCGCCGTTGTCCTGTGGCAGCCGTCGCATCATCACTTATACCATCAAGTGGATGCTGCACACTGGTGGTGGTTGAGGAGAGACCCCCCCACATGATTGTAAAACGCTTTGGGTGTATAGCAATACACAATAAAGCACAGTATAAATGCATAATTCATTCATTCATTCAAAATTAATGTGGGTAGCAACTCAGAGCATTTGGTCTTGGAAGAATGAATGTTCTCATGTTTGAGCTGATACTGAGATCTTTGGATTCTTGCATGGTAAATCTGAACACAGTTTGAGACATGAGGCATGAAAATATGTTAGATTACTGGATTATCGGTCAATGGGGAAAAATCTGAGAAGCAAGAGACTCCATTAATTTCCATTCAATCTCTAGAAGAAAAATAAGAATATATATTATTGAGATCTTTTCATGATTTTTCTTTCCTATGGGAATTATTATCCTAGTTATTTGTTTTGCATGATAGGAAGAAATAAATAATTTGTATAAATATGCACACAGTTGGTATGTGTGTGGGTGTTGTCATAAATATGTGCGCATGTGTGTGTGTGTGTGTGTATGGTCTCCTGTCATGAGGGGTTTCCCATGCTGGTTGTCTGATTGAGTCGCGGAGCTTCATTCACGAACAAAACCACAGATCTGGGATTTCAGACATCAAAGAACATTTTCTCTTTACCTAAAAACATCTCTGAATCCCTTCTGCACCGCTGAGAGACTCGCACAAACACTTTCCCACAGAAACAAAGTCACTTCTTTACACATTACAGTATTTAAGTCACCTTTCCTTCAGTGTACTTGTATATATTTATGAAGTATGTTAAGTCAAATTTGTCAAAAATGCATTAGATACAAAATATAAAACCATAATTTCTAAATAATAAAACTATAATTAATTAATTAATAAAAAATAATACAACTATAATTTATTTTGAAGAAATATAACAATCACACGTATGTAATAAAAGAAAATCCAAAATGTATACTGCTCAAAATGACACCTGTGGTTACTCTACTAATATTTTTATTCAGTAAGGATGCATTAAATTGATCAAGAGGCAGTTAACTCTTTTACATTTTTTATGAAACTTACTATTCATCAAGGAATCCTGAGAAATGTCACCCTAGTGAAAAAGGTAATGTATTTAAACTAAATGTATTTCATACTAAGTATGTTCAAATCTATTAACATATTTACTGACAGATAACTTGAGACTTACTGATATAAAATTATACTCAAACTTTACTTTGCATATTACTTGTGCACAATGCACTTTTCTTAATATAAGTCTAAAATGTGTTTTAGTGTCACTTTTGATGAGGATTGTATGATATTTGAATAATAACAAACTTTAAATGCATAATATTTAAAGTGTACCTGAAGTATACTTGCAATAGTTCCACTTTAGCACAATAAAGTATACTAAGTATATCTTTAATTGTACTTCAGCCCTACTTCTGTAATTAAAGTGCATTAAGTACAACATTTGTTGAAACTTAGCAGACTTTAAGTAAACCAGTTTAGTATACTAAAAGTACAATTGCAGGACATTTTAAGTACATACATGTAAAAAATTATTTGTAGCATATACTTAGCATAAAATAAACGTATTTTAAATACATTGAAGTATATTTATTTTTTCACTTGGGCATAGTTTCCACAAAACAATTATGAATAAATAAACAAAAGCACTTAAATCTATTTTCAACATTGATTACATTTTGTTACAATTTTTAAACAGTAGAATATATCAACTAAAAAGTATGATTTTTTTTTAAATATAGCAATTCGTTTTCAAATGTGACTTAATGTCAACCGGAATGCTAATGTCTGGTTTTATTGTGCATATTATTCCAGTTATTAATTGTATTATTCCATTTGCAGTTAATCTAACCTCCTTCATCTGATGTATTTCTGAGTGAAGCAAGATATTATATTCAAGAAAATAGAACGTGGGACAATACTCTATCCATCAGGAACTGACTGGATTGTGAAAAGTGAGCATTACAATCCAGAACAGAGACAGGTGGATTGATGAGAGGGGCTGAAAAGTAAAAGTGTTTTGTGAAGTCATTTTAGAGGCGGTACAAGTTTACATTCACATTTTGATAAGATGCATTTTTCTTTCTTCTGGAATAATGTGCATCATGATGTCATGTTGCCGTTAAGTGTCACAGGCCGTAATGTAAGACGTGTGCGCAGGTGTGGCCAACCACACAAAGACCAATTCTCTCGGTTTGAAGAGATGAGAAATATTGATTTACTCTGATGTCTTGTTACTCTTATGTGGAGACCATTTGTCTGATTTTATTAGTGCTGTAAGTGTCATGCAATGAAAAGGAAGGCATCCTGTAAAACCATCTAACTGTAAACCTGTCCATCCATTCCTGTGGTGAGGCCCGGCATTACCCACAATCCTCTTTGTTCTAAACCACATCTGAACAAGAGCAAAGCCAAGCATATCTGATATGTCAATGAGATGTCTACACAAGCCACTGGCATCAACACAATGTTCAGTGCAAATGTTAATGTGTAAACGTATGTGTGTGTGTGGGGGGGCATGTCTAAACATGTTTCTCAGCCAGTCACCACTAATACGTTATTTCCCCTTTGTTTATCTTTTAAGAGGGTCTGTGGGACTTTTATTCTATTATATACTGTATACAGTATCAGCATTGTTAGAGTAGATGTTTAGACTGTGACTGATGAGTGCTGTGCTTTATTAAAGCTTAAAGGGATCGTTTACCCAAAAATGAAAAGTCTGTCATCATTTACTCACCCTCATGTTGTTCCAAACCCGCATGACTTACTTTCTTCAGTGGAAGACAAAGGGAGATTTCTTTTTCATATGAAAGGCAATCAAGCTAAAGAAAGGCAAAAATGGCACAATTAATCATAAAAATCCTCTGAAGTTATAGGATACATTTCAGGCTCTTCCTCACATAAGCTAATATAGCATTAAAATCTCATTTGCACTTTTGTATAGTCAATCTAGCCACATCTCATTTGGTCACATTAAATGAAAACCATTGACGTGTGTTATCATTGACGTCAAAGCTTGCACAGTGTGTCCTTATGTTGCATATGTGAATATATATGATTAACTGCTGTGAAAGGGAAATATTATCATTGAATATGGGTTTAATTTTCACAGAGTGCCACCTTTTTCCTTCAAAATGGAAGGAATAAATCATATGGGATTATAACAACATGATGGTGAAAAAATCATTACAAATTAGAATTTATGATTATATTCGAGTTTGTTCGTTGTTTAATGCTGGATATAAATTCAAATATATTTAATAACTGCATTTCTCATTTGCGTTATTATTTATGATTTTGCCGAATCAAAAAGTTTGTGTAGTGCAGGAAAACTTTCATCTGTTTTAGCCTACGTGGAACTGCACACATTTGCCATGGCAATAAACAGCTTGAAGCAATCAAATTAGCAGCAGCATTTCTTGAATACATTTACACTTAAATATTTACAATGTTGTTCAAAGGTTTGGGGTTGCTTATATTTTTGATGTTTTTGAAATAAGTCTCTTATTCTCACCATAACTGCATTTGTTTGATCAAATATACAATTATACAAATTAATTGTAAAATATTATCACAATTTTAAATAACTGTTTTCTATTTAATTTATTCCTGTGAAACAAAGCAGATTTTTACGCATCTTGAAAACATTTGTGCTGCTTAATATGAATAAGGTAATACCTTTTTTCAGGATTCTTGGATTTTCAGGATGAATAGAAAGATCAATTTAAACTTGTGTAACATTATTAATGTATTTACTGTTACTTTTGATGAATGTAATGCATCCTTGTTGAATAAAAGCATTGATACTGCTAATACTCACCCCAGACTTTTGAGTGATTCAATATGTCTTATTACAAATGTGTACAGTTTGCACAGGCTGTGACACTCATGTTTTTTCATGTATTATGTATAGGTTTACTCATCTCACACTCGCTCGTTTCATGGGACTGTCATATAACTCATGAGAGTACAGATGGAAAGATAGAATTCCATGAAGGGTTTTACCTGAAAGACTGCATTTAGCTCTGGGAGATTATGTTTTAGGGGTGAGTATAAAAACGTCAAGGCCCATTCTAGAGTGAGTTATCCACACCAACCTCCAGTGGCCTGTATTCAGACACAGACTCCCTGCTAAAAGAGAAGCACTCTTTCTCCAGGAGCAGAGCGAGCTGGATTGCTTTAAGAGTGTGTAAAGTGCTGGTCCAGGTCGAATTCCACACGTTGCCATCGTAAAACAGTCACCAAATTTATGTTAATATGTTTTTAATGATGGAGAATCCCACAAGTGACCACACTGCTCGGGAAAGTTTGACTTGGAGCCATCTCCAATAACAGAGACAGGAGAGGTGCACCTGATTTAAAGCAGTTCTGATGTAAAAGTAAAAATTCTTCCCCCTATATCTTCTCTATATACTGTAGTTTATGTACATTTATTGATTTCAAGTGAAATAGCGTGTTGTAAGAAAGAAGAATTTATAGATTTAAAAAAATATTTTTAAGAATCCTTTAACACTAAATATTAGGGAATATGATATTCTTGACTCATGTTAGCATCACACACTGCAAACAACAACAATACATGTTTTTCTGTCTTGTTTTCAAATACAAGTACTTGAGGTGCTATACAATAACAAGTATTGTTTTCTTTAAAAATTTTTTTAAATATATTTCTCACCCCATTGGCAGATTTTTTTTTGTATTTTAAGCATTTTAATCACAATCTTGATTTAAGAATGTTTTGATATGTGTACTGGAAAACAAGGCAAAAATACCAAGTAAGAAATACTAGTTTTTTTATCAAAGTTTTTTGATAACCACAGGTCACTTTCATTGAAGGAAAAATCCAGCTTTGATAAACTATCTCCCTTTTTGATTTATGGAAGAAAGAAATGGAAGTCATACAGCTTTTAAACAACATGAGGGTGAATAAATGACAGCATTTGTATTGATTATGATGGTAATGTGATCACACCAGCAAATTTCATATGTCATGGATGTGTTTAGGAAATAGTCAATAGTTGTCTTCACTGCTCCAGGCCTCACCAGATGTCTGTGTGTTTGTTCAGTTCTTGCTGAAGCACCTGAGATCTCCTAGCCCGAGGCTTGAGCACCTGCACGCAGTGACCGCTGGCGGCTCCAGGACAAGAGCTTTGATTGACAGCAGCACCAGATGGAGTGTTATTCATCAAGAGGATGTATCATGCACTGATGGATGTACTTATAAAGCTGTCATTCCAGAACTGTCTGTACTTCATCTAAGAGTAAAAAAAAAGTATAGTATTAGTGACTTTATTTCTTAGAACTGGCTTTATGAATTGTGACCATGCCTTTGTATCTCATATTGATATATTCACTGGCCACTTTATTAGGTACACCTTGCTAGTACCGGGTTGGACCTCCTTTTGCTTTCAGAACTGCCTCAATTCTTCATAGCATAGATTCAACAAGGTGTTGGAAACATTCCTCAGAAATTTTGGTCCATATTGACATGATAGCATCACGCAGTTGCTGCAGATTTGTCGGCTGCACATCCATGATGTGAATCTCTCGTTCCACCACATCCCAAAGGTGCTCTATTAGATTGAGATCTGGTGACTGTGGAGGCCATTTGAGTAAAGTGAACTCATTGTCATGTTCAAGAAACCAGTCTGAGATGATTTGAGCTTTGTGACATGGTGCATTATCCTGCTGGAAGTACATCAGAAGATGGGTACACTGTAGTCATAAAGGGATGGACATGGTCAGCAACAATACTCAGGTAGACTGTGGCATTTAAACGATGCTCAATTGATACTATACAAAGTGTGCCAAGAAAATATCCCCCCAAACCATTACACACCACCACCAGCCTGAACCGTTGAGACAAGGCAGGATGGATCCATGCTTTCATGTTCTTTACACCAAATTCTGACTCTATCATCTGAATGTCGCAGCAGAAATCAAGACTCATCAGACAGGCAACGTTTTTCCAATCTTCTATTGTCAAATTTTGGTGAGCCTGTGTGAATTGTATCCTCTGTTTCCTGTTCTTAGCTGACAGGAGCGGCACCCGGTGTGGTCTTCTGCTGCTGGAGTCCATCTGTTTCAGGGTTCGATGTGTTGTGTGTTCAGAGATGGTATTCTGTATACCTTGGTTGTAACGAGTGGTTATTTGAGTTACTGTTGCCTTTCTATCATCTCTAACCAGTCTGCCCATTCTCCTCTGACCTCTGACATCAACAAGGCATTTTCATCCACACAACTGCCGCTCACTGGATATTTTCTCTTTTTCAGACCATTCTCTATAAACCCTAGATATGCTTGTGCATGAAAATCCCAGTAGATCAGCAGACCAGCCCGTCTGGCACCAACAACATTCCACGTTCAAGTCACTTAAATCCCCTTTCTTCCCCGTTCTGATGCTCGGTTTGAACTTCAGCAAGTCGTCTTCACCACATCTAGATGTCTAAATGCATTGAGTTGCTGCCATGTGATTGGCTGATTAGCAATTTGTGTTAACAAGCAATTGAACAGGTGTACCTGATAAAGTGGCCGGTGAGTGTATATATATATATATGTATGTAAAATAGTAATCATATATATATATAATTTATATATAATAGTATATATAAAATTACTTAAACTTATTTATTTATTTCAGTCAATTGCCAAAGCAACATTTCTAATTTTCATTAAAATGTTTAGTTAAAAATAAAACATTAATGCTTGATTATTATTTTATTTTTTTTAAATGATCAAAAATGATTTGAAAAGTTTCAGGTTTTAGTTCAAATTAATAACAATGATGTCTTGTCACAATTGAGCCTTTGCAATTTAAACTTTCTCACAAATATCTTTACATACTTACTTAGAAAAGGCTAAGTAAGCCTTTTAAGAAATAAGGCTAAGAAAATAGACTTCAATAGGTTAAAAAAGGCTAAGAAATAGGCTTCAATAGGTTTCACATACATTACATTACACACAGTGAATCGTGTAAAAATACAAAAACACACACAGAAGCAAAAAGAAGTCCTTGCTAGATTGAAATAGACCTAATTGTGTTTTGTTTTTAATCTAGCATGTCAACAGGTTGGCATGATCTTTATATTTATTAGGCTATAGGGTATAAATATCACTATCTTATGAAAACTGCCACGTCAATGAGAGATGCTCAGTAGAGCTAAAGTCTGGATCACAAATGTACTGGTCTGACAGCACAACTCCGGAGCTGAGGCTTAAGAAAGCAAACACAACCTGCAGACACACTCTTCTACTGACTCATGTGCTTCACAGCACAAGAGCAGAACCCTTTCCAGGCACAGATTAAGCCTGTTCCTGGAATAAAGTCCTCCATCAATAGACATCCTATTTAGAATTCTAGGTAATTAATATCATGATTTAGACTGGATTTTTGGATTTAGATATCTGCTGGAGCCTGCAAAGCTGCATTAAAACAGTAGTTCACCAAAATGTCCTCAACTAGCTTGGAAACTTATAGTATAGAAAATATAGTTCACAAATCATGGACCTGTTTTATAGTTTTTTTTTTGGTCACTATGAATTGTGGGAAAAAAAGCTACATAAAGCTACATTATATATTTTTGTTCTTTTTAACATTGAGATTTAAATGTGAAACTGATTCAAATGCAATAAATAGGGAAATGTTCTCTGCTGTTTACACTAAAATACAAATTGTGTCCTTTTTGATTTAATGTTCCCTTTAATACTACATGAAACACTGACTGTGTAGTGTGTGTGTGTGTGTGTGTGTGTGTGTGTGTGTGTGTGCTCGTGCGCGTTTTTGTGACAAATGAGGACATACATTTGCATGTCACAGGTATGACACAGGTATTACAAGGTGAAGGTGACTTTTCAGGACATTGCCCAATGTCCCCACTTTTCAAAATGCTTATAAATCATACAGTCAGTTTTTTTGGGGAAAGTAGAAATGCAGTCTCCTGTGAGGGCTAAGTTTAGGTGTAGGGTAGGTGTTGGGCAATAGCACACAGTTTGTACAGTATAAAAACCATTACGCCTTTGTGATGTCCCCACTTTTCACAAAAACAAACGTGTGTGTGTGTGTGTGTGTGTGTGTGTGTGTGTGAGTCTGTGTGTGTGTGTGTCTCTGTGTGTGTGTGTGTGTGTGTGTGTGTGTGTGTGTGTGTGTGTATTGTGTCTGTGTCTGTGTCTGTGTGTGCAGGTGTCCACACAGACTCACACACACACACACACACACACACACACACACTCATGGAAGATTCCCCATGGAAGATTGTTTCCATCATGGGATAAAAATGGTTATTGCAATTTATTATCTCACAATGCAGACTTTTTACCTCACAATTCTGAATTTATATCTTGCAATTCTGAATTTTTTTCTGAATTTTTAGTTTAGATCTCACAATTCAGATTATTTTCCATCAGAATTGCAATTTTATATCTTGTGATTTATATATATGTATAGGTTAAATCACATATCACAAAATATATTAATTCACAATTTTAAGAAAAGTCATATCTTTATCTTAATATCTCGCTGTTCTGAGTTCATATTTCACAATTCAGACTTCTGTTCCCAGAATTGTACTTTTTCACAATTCTGAGCTTATATTAAAAAAGGCTAAATTGTGAGATATAATCTCAGAATTGTGAGAGAAAATCTTGAAATGTGAAATAAAAAGTTGCAATTACTATTTTAAGTTTTTATCCTGTGGCAAATCATGAAAGCTATGATATAATTAGATATATTAGTGGGAAAATGGTTAACAGTGCAATATAGTTTAGCATAATGTTCAGTCTCTGTACACAGAGGGACACATTTTCTTATTTTTTTATTTACTCGGATAAAGTGGCTGCTAAACAATAATCAACCAATTAAAACAATTAAATGGTAAATAATATAAAATTTTGCGCTATGCACGCGTTATGTAACAGCTGTTTTTCTAAAGTGCATTCAAACAAGTTTCTTTCTATTGTTCCAGAAGAAAAGGCATGCATTTTTAGATAAGCTGGCAGGTGGAGAGAGTTTGATATAGTGCTTAAATCATCTGAACGTGTGGCTGGACATGATGAGGTGCTGATTGCCCACAGCCAGACGCCAAACAGCTCGAGCAGTGAGAAGGACTTTCATGAAGAGCAGGACAACATTTCAAGTGAGTGAAAATGGTTGAGTGGTAAGGAGGAGCAAAAGAGAGAGAGGGCAGCAGTAGGACAGGCAATACCTGACCATAATGCATCTCTTTTCAGCTGCTTCACTTGTGACGCAGAGCACTAAGGGCTCCGTTGATCAGTACAGTGCCGTGCACTGTGTGCAGAGCCAACCACAGAACTCTGTCACCTCAGCAAGCTGTGGAAACCCCTCTGTGGCACGCTACCCGAACCCCCAAATGGCCTCTGCTGGCCAGCGTCTGCTAGCTAATGCTGTTAGCTTGCAATTTGGTTGATTAATTGAGAGCTGGTGTTATTTGTGGATAATTTACTTCTTAATGGTCTACAATTAACGCTGACAGTCAGAGAGCAAACTGCAGACATGCATGCAACATTTGTCATCATGCACGCCGGCCCTTGAAGTCTAAGCTGTTGAAAAAAGCTGTTGACACAAAAGTAAGTGCACAGGCGTGCCTGTTAAAAGAGTGTTAGCAGTGTCCACTGCATGGCTTTGACTGAGTGTTGCTGTCAGATTCAATTAAAATCAAATAAACTTAATATGTTAACTGCATTGATATGATACTTCACCCCATGGGAGTGACCTAAAGAGAAGGGTTTAGTCTTACTAGCCAAGCACCAATAGTAATTGATTAGACAATGCAATTTTCCAGCACTGAATAATATTTTTAGTCTTAATCTTTAATGATCTTTTCACTTCCAGGCTGTTCCAGGTTTTTTTTTAACAAACAGCATGTGAAAATGTAATTGTAATAATAAAAAAAGCCCTTTGCTAAGCGTGAGGGTTAATAATATTTATTAATAATATCAAAATAATTTTTTTGTTATTTTTTTCCATTTATTGACTGACAGTGCGCTGTGTGAACATGATCTTACTGTAGTTCTAATCTAAAATAAATGTGAATGTGTATTAATTCATCTCACTCGCAAAAAACAGATTCAGTATTCATCAAAATGAATTAAAACAGTGAAAAGCAAACTCAGAATATGACGAAAACCTGCAATAATTAAATATGTTAAACAACACAAATGTATCTAATCTCATTTTATTAACCAATGTGTTTGCTGCCGACCTTTGATGATCCAGTTCAACATAAGCAAAAATGACTTTACATTAACAATTGAGCTTGATCGCTTTTTATTGCTGAAGAGTGTTGAATCTTCTCCTGTGTTCTGCTGTACAGATGTGATTTACTCTTCCTTCAGTCTGAGGTTTATTCAGTACACTTTTTGGTGTGAAAGGGCTTCTACATTTGCTATAAATAGAACTTATTATATTAAAAACAAACAATCAAGCCCTGCTCATATTTAAAAAGTAACGCGAAAGTAATGCAAACGTAACGTAACGCATTACTTTCCATAAAAAGTAACTAAGTAATGTAACTAGTTACTTTTTTAGGGAGTAACGCAATATTGTAATGCATTACTTTTAAAAGTAGCTTTCCCCAACACTGATAGTAAGTACATGTAGTTAATTATCATTACTCAGTACTTAAATGTATAATTACACTGTAACAAGGACACTTTAAAATTAAAGTGTAACCACTTTTTGTGACATTTGGAGTAACTCATGAATCTGTTGTTGGACCTCTTCATATTTAAGGAGATAACTATAATTTCCAAAGTCGGACATTGCTTGTTGGGATTTTCAAGTGCGTAGAATTTAGTCGGGATTCTATGACATTTCGCAATATCCAGCAACTACTAAATTGTCCATATAGCAATAATATTAAACAAACAGTTACATGTCTGTCGTTTGCAGTTATGTCCCCACTAATGCCAAAACCAAACCTACACCCTTGGTTTTTCAACCAAGGCAAACGCTGCTGTCAATGGCCTTCAGTCCTTTGTGAACCCATTTGTAGCAAGAGAGCATCTGCTAAGAACATAACCGTAGTTTCTCCAGCACTATATATTCAGCAGACAGCAAATAAAATCCTCTCACAAATGATCAACGGCACATCTCCGAAGGGCCATCTCCAGGACGACGTGAATACAAAGAGTCAGGCATGACTCAAGCTCCGATGGAGTGTCTCTCCTCGTCCTCCATGCTCAGGCAGGTCTCCTTTTCCAGAAGGAATTCTTGTGAGGTCTGTCCCTCATTGAAGGCTTACCCACCTCCGCTGACTTGGTACTATCAGATGTTTCGTGATAAGGGCGGACTGGGTATCTCCACAGTCATCTGAGCTATGTAAACTTACCACTGTGGGCCGTTACACAAGACTTCACGTACAGTGCCCTGTCTTGTGTCTGGGCACAGGTGCCAAGCGCTAAACAAGGCTTTTGCGAACAGGCGCTACAGATGCCAAGACTGACTGATAACTGAAAAATAAATACAAATGAACTAGTCCATTGTTAAAAAGAAATCTCTTGGAAAGTAAGCACGGGCATTGTTCTCCCATCAAGAATGTGATATCTCTAATCAGACAGACCCTCTCACGCTCTGCTGGTGATGTCATGACAGGCTTTTCTGGATGATTATGTGGTTGTGGGCTTCATTACACATTTTAGGGAATTTCCTGACGTTTGTTTAGGAGCTTATAAAATAAGCCAGCTGGATCTCCTTCTCAAGTCATTTGTAGAAGCAATGATTGTGTCCGTTAGTGTCAATGAAAATCTAACATTGCCAATGTCAGATGGGAGACTGTTTGTTTTGGGTCTAGGGTTGCTAGGTGGGTCATTCTGTGTGGCCTTCCTTTATTTTCCAACCTCATCTCATGAGAAAACCTCAGAGGTGGCAATTTCATATTTCATATATATTTTCATATATGCTCTGTTTGTTAGTATAACAAAAAGTTTTACAATTTAGGTTTCGTCTAGTCAGTAAAAAATATTGATATGGCCTGTTAGATAAAAGGCAGGCTTTAATTTTCACAAAAGCCGAGTGCGTAACACTTCAGTTATAGGGCCAGATTTACTAACATCTTGCACCAGAGCAAAACTTATTTTTGCATTAAATTAGTAGGCTACTGTCAGGTTTTACTAAAGACATGCAGTAAAGAATTAGTGCTGAAAATGCGTGCACACAGTTATTTTTGCGACTGACCTTATATGCACTTGTTGAAGTTTCCCTTTCAGACACAAACTTTATGGGAGGAGAGTATTAAAATGAATCACGCAATGCAGTTTGCACTCGGCAAATTACTGGTATTTGCGGCATTATTTAACGCACAAAAAAGCATGTCTCAAAGTAGAATGCAATTTGCGCTGCTCTTGGTAGATTGCGCTGATCATGATGGAAATTATCTGGCTGCGTCTGTGTTCTTTAATGTGCACATTGTTAGTAAATCACGCGCAGAATTTTCCCCTCCCATTGGCGCTTTTATGGAATTGCTCTCTAACGCTAATTTGCCCTGTTTAGTAAATCTGCGCCTTAAGGGTGAAAGAGTGTGAGGTAAGATTTAGGTATAGCTTGGACAATGGCCAGCATGAATATCCAGTATTTTTTTATCAAAAATATAGGCTGAATCATTTACGTGATTCATGTAGTTCATTACTGAATCTGACAAGACAAGAAACATTTAGATTTTTCAACATATTATTACTTTCCATTATATTATCACTTTCCAAAAATGAATTCTGGCTTATTCTTGTTCCTACACATGTTCAAGTTTGCGACATGGCTACAGCCGTGGTTAAATCCAAGGCGTACGAATATTGACTCACCTATATGATCGGGATGTCATTTTTTGAGAGACGCCATCCCCAGATAGCAACCTCCCAGATAGAAACCTGCCATCCCCAGATAGCACATGTGTCTGCAAGATGTTTGTTAAAGAATGTTTAATCTGGAAAACGTCTGCTGTGTACCAACATCTGATAAATGTCTTAAAATGGACAATTCACCCAAAGTCGTGGCCTAATGGTTAGAGAGTTGGACTTGTAATCTGGACTTGTAAGGACTTGTAATCCAAAGGTTGCAAATTCGAGTCTCAGGTCCGGCAGGAATTGTAGGTGGGGGGGAGTGAATGTCCAGCGCTCTCTCCACCTTCAGTACCATGATTGAGGTGCCCTTGAGCAAGGCACTGAACCTCCAACTGTTCCCCGGGTGCCGTAGCATAAATGGCTGCCCACTGCTCCAGGTGTGTGTGTGTGTGTGTTCATTGCTGTGTGTGTGCACTTTGGATGGGTTAAATGCAGAGCACGAATTCCGAGTATGGGTCACCATACTTGGCTGTATGTCACGTCACTTTCACCCAAATATGAAAATTCTACCATGAATGATTCACTCTTGTGTCATACGTATAAGACATATATTCGTATATGTTCATCCTCAGAACACAAATTAAGATATTTTTGAGGAAATCCAAGAGCTTTCTGACCCTGCATAGTCATAGACAACAACGCAAACAACACTTTCAAGACCTAGAAAGGTAGTAAGGACATTGTTAAAATAGTCCATGTGACATCAGTGGTTCAACTTTAATTTTATGAAGCTGCCAGAATACTTTTTGTGTCCAAAGAGTACCATGACGTATGCGAGTGGTGCTGTTGATGCAGGAGTCAGCTTTCTGATGAGGAACCTGGATGCAATACACCTTGTGTTCAAGCAGAGGAATGCATACGTTGCAGTACTTTCGTAAACATGCGTTGAAGACTGACAATGTAAGAGGAGAAATGGTTGAATAAAGTCGTTGTTTTTGTATTCTTTGTGCACAAAAAGTATTCTCATAGCTTTATGGACAATTTTAACGATGCCTTTACTACCTTTCTTGGGTAGTAAATATACATATATATTTTATTTTATGATCTGATAGAAAACGTTTTAAGGCTTGAATACACTAGGTTACATGACTATCCGTGAACATCTGAACAGATTTTGAAACACTAGGCATCATGTAGGCCTACTCTTACCGAATAGTCACAACAGAAAATTGGCCATCATACACTACATGAAGAGAAACATGTCAAGGTCAAGGTCAAGGTTTGTTTATTTGTCACATAATAAATTATACAGGGTATCAGTGGACAGTGCAAAGAATACAAATAAAAATTATATAAAAGTAACACAACACAAGAGCATATATATGGTAAAAAAGAGAAATAAGAGTAAAATGTGCAATGGAATAAAAAGTGCAACACAATAAGATGTGCAAAAACAGTATATTTTTGCTGGGTAAAATGTGACAAAATATTGTAAATCTCTGTAAATATCTACTAATTTGGATGGGCATAACACTGTTAAATTAATGTATAAAAGAAATTACACTATTGGGGCTACAAGATTATGACATAAATCATAATTGTCAATTATTTATCATAATGTTTTTATTATTTTTACTAATACTGATTTTGTATGGGGCAGCTGATTCATTCATGTATGGGGAGCTGTAAATTCTTTCTGTACACATCCAAAACAACCTGGAGCCATTTCTGAACAAGTAAATCATAAGTAAATACTTCAAGTATCTAAGTAAATTACACACAGAAAGCAAGCAATGTGATATTAGTAGGACACAGACAAGTTAGGACAAATTAGAAGTATTTGCTGATTGAGTAAAGACTGGACGTTTAATGACCAGAGACTTTAAAGTCTTTACTCAATGAAGGTACTGTTTTAGTTCCATCTTTCTGTCAAAATCAATTACTGTTGCACAGCTAGCAATATATCCTGTCAGTCATATTTCCTCACATGTAATCAGTGTGAATGCATATTTGTTAGAATTTTTATAGCTTATCATTTATTCATCATGTTCTTAATGAATCCTGTTCTTTCTTGTGGAGTGAGTGGTCGTATGTCACATGCAAAAACATAATCAAAATGCAAATGAAGAGTGAAAACTAATAACCAAAGACAAATATCAAGCATGTTTGGGGAGCAGAGGGCAGGGGGGGCTGTCACACACAAATAAATCATATGGAGAAGCCAATAAACCGCTGCAGAACGAGTATGAATGCTTTCTTGTACCGCAAAATATTAGGCTGTGCGTTTGCACATTAACCCAAGAGACTTGTTTTGCAGCATTACCCTGAATTGTGTAAATGTATTTGTCAAATATGGATTATGTTTGTCTAGGATTTAAGAAATGACCCAGGGTGTGAAAAGGCCATATGTTGCATGGTATCTTAGTCTAAATAGTCTATCTTGTAACTAGTGCTGTCAAACGATTAATCGTGATTAAAGGAACACTCCACTTTCCTACTCCCCAAAAATTAAACAATTAAGTTTGACCATTTTTGAATCCATTCAGCCGATCTCCAGGTCTGGCGGTAGCACTTTTAGCGTAGCTTAGCATAGATCATTTGCTGCATCCGAAAACTTTGCAGGCAGCCTTTTTGCATGAAATTCTAGGCTGATATGGCTAGGAACTATACCCTCATTCCGGCGTAATAATCAAGGAACTTTACTGCCGTACCATGGGTTCAGCAGGCGCAATGATATGACGCAGCGCCTGAAAGTAGTCCCCAGCTATGTAGGGATGCTAACGGTCTAATCAGATTCAATGATCTATTCTAAGCTACGCTAAAAGTGCTACCGCCAGACCCGGAGATTGGCTGAATGGATTCGAAAATGATAAAACTCAACTGTTTAACTCTTGAGGAGTTGGAAAATTAGCCTATTTTCAAAAAAAGTGGAGTGTTCCTTTAATCGCATCCCCAAAAAATACAAAATAAATTAGTTGACATAATATCTATGTGTGTACTTTGTATATTTATTATGTGTGTGTAAATATACACACATACAGTATATATTTTGAAAATAAGTACATGAATTTACATGTATATATTTATATGATAAACATAACATATTTTTCTGAAATATATACATGCATGTGTGTGTATTTATATATATATATATATATATACACACACACACACACACACACATATATACATAATAAATATACACAGTACACTCACACATTTTATATACACAATTTAGTTTTATTTTGGATGTGATTAATCACGATCAATCGTTTGACAGCACTACTTTTAACTGATATTTTAGTAGTGACAACTAAGTCCTTCATAGTTCTTAAACACCCTGACAAATGTTGACCTTCTTCTCAGAACATATGTGTCTGTCTTCATAATTTGACTTTTCATCATTGCCACATCCAACAGACTTGTGCTGTACACGATACTGCATGGCTAATGGCTAAAGTTGTTCAAATACTGCAATCTGTATATATATATTGCAAAGCAAGTGAAGGGCTAAACAAAACAAAAAGCTCCTCACAAGGGAGAGTTTGTGGACAGACATCGTGTATGTTTGCTGTGCAAATGTTAGCTTTAATAATTAAGTGCAACACTTTTCCACAAGCACATTTTTCCCTCTCTGCCATTTTCATAGTCAGTCACCCGTATTCTGACAAACTGCATAATGCAAACCTTCACTAATCATGTCAAATCATTCACGTGGCTGGATTCTGTTTGTATAATGCTTCTGTATATGACAAACTAGATGTGCATGTATGTATATAACAGGTTGTTTCCTTTCGTGTTCTTAGGGTTTGGAAAAGCATGAGAGTGAGTAAATGATGAAAATAATGTTTTTCCTACTGGAAGAGAGATTTTAATGATCATCCCTCATCTCTCCCCTAACGAAAAATACATTTATTCAAGTGTGCTATTAGTATACTTCTTTTAAACAAAAAATAGGAAAGTATACTTTTAGTGTACTTTTTATACTTCTCAGAAATGGGCTTTATGTACTTTTCAGAAATATACCTAAAATGACATTTAAGTATACTTGACTTATACTTAGAAAAAGTCTAAATATATTTGAGCTATACTTGTGCTCCGAGAATCCGTGT
The DNA here is from genome assembly GCA_027564155.1 of Gymnocypris eckloni scoliostomus. Taxonomy (NCBI): domain Eukaryota; kingdom Metazoa; phylum Chordata; class Actinopteri; order Cypriniformes; family Cyprinidae; genus Gymnocypris; species Gymnocypris eckloni. The sequence continues at coordinate 26,297,190 of CM050429.1, read as the reverse complement.
TTTCATTGTTATACGGTAGGGGGCGCTAGTACACATCTTCTGTACAGAATTTCCAAAAACCTCAAGTGAAGAAGAAACTGAGACAGATGCTTCCACATGTGATCTCTCTAATACAATCATCAGACATAAAACAGCATCAAAACTGTGTAACGTTATGGAATAAAATGCCGACCAATGAAGAGATAATAATGACTGTCAAGCGTTGGGGTGTCGATCGACTCCATCTACGTTTTGATTATCATTCTGAATCCAATTCATAGTGTCTTTTTCAGCTTTTTGTTCAAAATGTTTTTTATTTTTTATTTATGAAATTTACCCACATTCAAGTGTTTAAAAAGAATGCATGAAGCTAGAATAAAATGTTTTTGTTTACAAGCAGATAATCTGTTCTTTCTTTCAACAACAACAAATTAAGCTCGGATGAGCTTTATTTGTCACATACACAATTATACAGAGTATAATGAGGAGTGAAATGTGTTCTCTGCATTTAACCCATCCAAGTGTACACACTTGGAGCAGTGGGCAGCCGACTGTGCAGCGCCCGGGGAGCAGTCGTGGACTTCCTGTCGGAGCCGGGATTCGAACCCACAACCTTGGGTTACCTCGGGTTTCAAGTCCAACGCTCGTTCTGCCCAACAGAATGTTCGATGTTTTGTTTGTTTAGATATTCATATAACAAAATATATGCAAATTAATTCCTAAACAGGGACATAGTAGCATACTTAAAGTATGATGTGAAGTTCACTTAAAGAAAACTTGCAGTACAAAACTTCTAAACTATTAGTTTACTGAGACTATACTTCTAAAAGTACTGTACATATACTAAAAATGCTACTACAAGTATTGAATTAGTAAACTATCAGTATACCTATGTTCACTTTTAGTATAGTTACAGTAAAAGCTAAAAACTTTGATGTAAACTTGTGTACTCAAATTATACTTTAATATACTAGAAATTTAGTCCCAAGGAGTACAGAAATAGTACACTTAATACACTGATATTTGTATACTTACTACATAAACTATACTTGAACTTTACTTAAGTACACTTAATAAAATAAACTTGAAGTATACTACTTTTTGGTAAGGGTCTTTCGGTCTCCGGTTCTCCCTTCACAAGTGAAAGACTCTCCTGAGAGAGTGTGGCCCGAGTTCCTCACATCAGATGAGAGACCTAATAGATGAGCAAACACACTGATTACCCAGCCTGCTCTGCTGAGGTTACCTGTTTGGGAGTGTTTTTCTGTACCGCATGCTCTTTTGTGCAAACCGAGTGATTTGGAGCCATATGCTGGCGTCATTTTTTTAGCTTTTTACTTCACTGCACAAAATGATCATTCACCCTATACATGCAAGTTCTTATATCATGCAGACCTTTAAGCACATTTATATGATAACAACCCTTCCATAGGATTTCTTTTTGGCCTTCAAGCAAATTCCTGAGGTTCCTGAAGTGTTGCTGATTATATCAGTGGGATGAAACAATGGTCTTTAGAAAATGAAAACCGCAGCACATCCCACACACTTCACTGGCTTTTATATAACCGAGATGATCAGGTGGGGACGGCTGCACTTATTTCTATTGTAGGTTTCATATCCCCCCCATCATGTTGATATCTCTTTCATCCCCCTGCACTGATAACAGTACGTTTGAACGCAAAGGCCAGTCCCAAACAAACAAGTCTCTGCCAAAACCATAGCTACTCACTAGTAAACACTTTATTGTGGACCGTTAAGGATGCTTGAAATCTGTGGAGATCATTTGATCATCTGTAAAGCAGGTCTGAACAAGCACAATCAAAAAAGAAAGAGATAGAGGGGATTTTGCTTCCATCTGCTTGTAATGTTCCATTTAAATATTATTAAGTTAGTAGATGCTGCCTATGTAGGGAGCTCACTAGGTTTTGGAACGGAGCAAGTGTGACACTAGCTAGCCTATGGTTTACAGTTTTTTCCAATTGCTTACACACTAAAATTAAAAATAACTCATAAGTAGCAAAACCTGACACCCAAGGAGCAAGACCTCAGCCCAAATCTGCACAACTATAAGCACATTCTCAACCTCACACTTTTTGCAAAACACTACACGCATTGTTTTGCAAGACACTAAACACACTTCTCTACAGTAGATACAGAAATCAAACACGATGTCACTTCTTTGCCATTTTAAGGCACTGATTTCCAAACACCACACATTAACTAATTGATCAAACACGTCCATCAGGTGTGCAGACACTTAGTGCAACACTTGTCTCGTGTATTGTGTTTGGTCAATTCATGTTCTTTAAAAATATCTCAAAAATAACAAATCAAACCCAGACTGTATCATTAGACAGTTAGAAATGTTACAAGTGTTTAAGATTGAGCACAGCGGTGTGCAAGTGGTTTAAACAGAATCCGACTGTAAGAACAATGTGCGTGTGCCATACGATACCAAAACTGGGTTTTGTAAAATGATTGTAAAGTTTTGAATGAAGTGTTTAATTTTGCTAAAGATCTGAGAAGTTCTGATTCTTATTTGTGCAGATGTGTGAACTGTGTGTTGAGTATTGACAAAAATGAGTCTTGTTTTAAATTTTTGTCAAAGCAATCGTAAAAAACTGTAATAGATTCAAAAAAGAAAAGGCACAAACTCATGTGCAAAGATTCTGATGATGACATCACTGGTATTTGATTTTTTTGTAAGTTGTGAACATTCTATGCGTTTAAATCAGGGGAAGATTTTCCAACTTTATTCAGTTCAAAATTATTAAAAAGCAAAAAGTTTATGCTCAAACGATCTGAAAACAAAGTTTGAATGGAGTTAGGATATTAAGAATGAACTAATTGCAGAAGCATAATTGAATAATGTTATTTCCAGATAAAGATCAATAAGAATCATGTCATGTATTTGCTTACGTAAATCCACCAAATATCACTTCGGAAGCTTTCACTGTTTTACCTTAGATCAAGCGCTCCGGTTTGTTCAAGACTTGAGTCTGAGATTAAAATACTGTGCTAAGAGAAAGACAACCTGTGAAAAAGACTGTTGAAGCAAACACTAGTTTGTCATGTATATTCAAACCTGTTTTTTCCAGTTTCATATCCAGCAGAGTGGGGAAGACGCCAAGAGCAAAATCTACCCGACATCAGAATTTCCCAGGAAGATAAAGAGCTTTTTGTGTGAGTAACATTTTAAGGATGGGGGGAAAGATGGGACTTTGACACACGCACACACACACACACACACACACACACACACACACACACACACACACGCACACACACACACGCACGCACACACACGCACACACGCACACACACAGAGATAGAGAGAGACTCGGAAAACTGAAACACTGTGAACTACAGTCTTTAGCAAGTTAAAATAGACATTGCGAAGAAATTTATTTTCCAACCCAGTATTATTTCACATATAATAAACAGTTTAGACCAATCACAAACTCATATGTAAATATTACGATTATGTCATCGCCACTATTTGATTTCCAGTTGAATATTCTATATGAGTTTGAATCAATAGTGCGTTTTCAAAATATATTCAGTTAAATTATTCGAAAGGATAAAGTTTATACTGAAGTTACACAATTTTTCTGGATTTACTCACCCTCATTTTGTTCCAACACAGTATTATTTATTTATTCCTAATCTTGGGCTATTTGAAGATTTATTTAAAAATATTTGTTTAAACCATTTAAACTTTTGAGTGTGAAAACACATTGCATCTATGACATTAAATAAATTGTTATAAAGCAAGTTTAAATATGGTGAAATCTGCAGGTTTAAAGGCTATTGTGTGAACTAAGAAACCTTTTATTGTAAAAGTGCAGCCTGGACATTATGCCAAACAATCTCCTTTTATATTTCACAATTCAAAATCAAGTCATATTAAAGCTTAACAATGATAATTACCAGCACTAAGTAGTCTCTCTATTTCACTTTGCTGTGGACCTCCTCGGACATGGAATGAACAATATTTGCTTTCATTGGGGAATTTTTGTGAGGATTAAAAACTTAAGGACTTTTTTTCCAGGAGGGGTGAAAGGGGCTCTTTTAATCTGGTTCACACAGTCTCTACCTCTGGTGTAGTGCTGGTTCGTTTGAGCCAGGTCTGATTGAAGGGGGCAGCGGGTCGATGGATGGATAGATGGATAGATGGAGGGCAAAAAGGAAGAGAGGACAGAGGAATGGCCAGAGGGGAGGTGTAAAGGGGTGTGTGTGTGGGACGTCCCAATGCCGATGCTTTGAGGATTAACGGGGTGACTTCTCTTCTGGAATGTTCAGCCGACAGCCAAAACCCTCCCTCTCTGTCAGACAGGTGCACAACAGACACAAAAAATTATGAGAATGAAAGACGAAAATTCAAAAGGGGAAAAATAATGTCACGCACTGATGAGTGCTTCACTAAACACTTATCTTTCACTATCTCTCAACCATTTCAAATCAAACAGAGTTGTTTTGACTGAACCGATCATGGCTTGCAAATACAGAAACGAAACATTAATTTTGTTTATTGATGAAAACGGAGAGATGAAATCTATCAAAGCAGCTTTATTTTGTCTGTTTTTGCCTCTAACATACAATCCTTGACTGAAAATGAGGTCTGTATAGTTTAACAACTGTCATTATAGATGGAAATGATTTGATTATATACTGTGAGAAGATACTGTAAACATAGTGTTCTGTTAGTAATTATCTAACAAATCATCTGTTTGTCATCATTTGGAGACATACAGTGCCAGAAACAGTAAAGCTACGTTTATTCAACTTTTATGACTCTTAATAGCATGCTAGAAGATTTAAAACACAGTCCTATTGTACATACTGAATGTGCATTGCATCGCGGGAGACATTAGTACTTAAGAGGGCTATAGAGGGACTTTATATACAGTGCTCAGCGTAAATGAGTACACCCCCTTTGAAAAGTAACATTTTAAACAATATCTCAATGAACACAAAAACATTTTCCAAAATGTTGACAAGTCTAAGTTTTATATAACATCTGTTTAACTTATAACATGAAAGTAAGGTTAATAATATAACTTAGAGAACAACATTTTCAGTTTAACTCAAATTAGGGTGATGCAAAAATGAGTACACCCCACTGAAAGTCTCTGGAGCAAAGCTACATTTTAGACTACAAATGTCTAATTTAACAAGAATTCAACCACAGGTGAGTCTAATTATTCATTACACAGGTGACAGTTGACTATAAAAGGGTGTTACTTAAAGAAAACCCCTTCCCATTTCATGCTGTCAGCAACGGCGCCACATGGAAGAGAAATGTCACAAGACCTGAGAAATTTTGTTATTTCTTTACACAAGAAAGGTGAAGGCTACAAGAAGATCAGCAAAGCTTTATTTATCAGCCAGAATACTGTAGCAAAAGTGGTATCATTTAAAAAAGATGGAACTGCAACCATCTCACAGAGACGTCCAGGTCGTCCACGGAAGTTAACACCTCGTCAGGAGCGTCTTCTGATGAGAAGGGTTGAAGAAAATCGACATGCAAGTTCACTGCAGTTATCTAAAGAAGTAGAAAGCCAAACTGGGGTGACTATTTCCCGTGACACAATACGGCATACACTGCAGAGGAATGGCATGCATGGGTGCCGTCCACGAAAGAAGCCTCTCCTAAAGCCCAGGCACAAAAAAGCCCACCTAGAGTTTGCCAGGGCCCATGCTGACAAAGATGAAGACTACTGGGACTCTATACTCTGGAGTGATGAGACCAAGATAAATGTTTTTGGAACTGATGGCTTCAAAACTGTATGGCGTTGCAAAGGTGAGGAATACAAAGAAAATGCATGGTGCCTACAGTGAAACATGGTGGTGGCAGTGTCCTTATGTGGGGCTGCATGAGTGCTGCTGGTGTCGGGGAGCTGCATTTCATTGATGGCATCATGAATTCACAAATGTACTGCTCTATACTGAAAGAGAAGATGCTACCATCACTCCGTGCCCTTGGTCGTCGTGCACTTTTCCAACATGACAATGATCCTAAACACACATCTAAGGCCACTGTTGGATTTCTGAAGAAGAACAGGGTGAAAGTGATTCAGTGGCCAAGTATGTCTCCTGATCTGAACCCAATCGAACACCTATGGGGAATTCTGAAGAGACAAGTTGAGCATCACTCCATCCAGCATCCAATCTCTAAAAGAGGTCATTCTTGAAGAATGGAAAAAGATAGATCTGGCAAAATGTCGCCAACTTGTTCATTACATGCCTAGAAGACTTGGTGCTGTCATTAAAAATCATGGAGGCCATACAAAGTACTAGATTTAGTAGTTTTTGTTGTGGGGTGTACTCATTTTTGCATCACCATAATTTGAGTAAAACTGAAAAATGTGTAATCTAAGTTATATTATTAACCTTACTTTCATGTTATAAGTTAAACAGATGTTATATTAAACTTAGTCTTGTCAACATTTTGGAATAATATATAATATATAATATATATATAAATATAAATTATAATATCTACATATTTCAGTAAATATCTTAGTTAGTTGCCAATATTTCTTATTTGATTTCCATTTAGTTTAATTTCAGTTACTAACATTACTAAACTGAAAATAACTGACCCTCCAAAAAAGCAAAAGCACACCAGAAAATTACTCAAATGTAAAATGTTAAAATAATAACTAATACTAAATATTAATACTGTATTATAATAAAAAATAACAGTATGTACAAACACAAAATTGTAATTCATATCTCAGTATTTCATTATAGCAGGCTGTGTTATGCCTTTATGTGTCTTTAGAAATCAGCATTGTTATAACATCTTTTCCTGCAGCTCCAGGGTGATGAATCACATGGTATTTACTCCGCTCCGGTTATTGACTTAAAACATTCATGTGGGCAAAGGTGGCAGGATTCAGATTGCATGCTTCCGGAAGTTCCTCTACCAGCTGAGTAACTGCCATAGAGAGGAATGGGAATACTAATGGATTGCTTTCTTTAGGTATTACTCCTTGGTCCATACCAGACCCCAATAAAACTCCCTAATAACATCACCATGATCAACATCTGTCCGACCCTATAAATCATCACAAGTGAACTCTATATGATCCGTAACGTCTTAATACAATCTAAAGGACACATAGTTATTATAACAAGCCCAGCAAGGAAAGGACATTTCTCTGCCCATAATTTAAGGTTGGGAATGCCGTGGCTTGCCTGCACTTGTGCTAAATTTCAAGCATTACATTGCAAACAAATAGGAGATAAATTAAGCCACATTCGTGACCTTACAGGCAGACGCTTTCACAGATGTCTTAGTATTCATACTGATGAAGGAGATATAGTTATTTTTCCATTATTCCATTTCAAACTCATAACACACTTACACCCCATTGCCATTTGCCTATATTTATTTTTTTAAGCTTAAGCTCTTCGAGGGGGAAGATAACAGATTGTTTGTGGGTGCTTTTTCTTGATAAGAAGCCTGTGAAATGAGGCTCTTTGTTTTCATATTCACCTCTTCTTGTGTGAATAGTCTTGTTATCCTGCTGTTTGAGGAAAAGGAGGGGTTCGTGTGAATTTAAACTCATTTCTATTGAGCCATCAGATATTATTGATGGTTTAATTGCTTTCTGTAAACTCCATGAGTAGAATTGATATCAGATTAAAGATGGCCTCAGGCTCTCCAGGATAAATGACCTCAGGTTGAAGTGGGTGCAGATCCATCTCGAAATCCATCAACACTTTCTTTGGTCCAAAGGTTCTTATCAGTCGCAGTGTGTGACATATCTTGATTGGACCAAATAGTTTCTCTCCTGACCCCAAGGGCCGGCCTTGCCTTATCAACGTTAATGTCCACATGCACTGCTGGAAGAGGCGGAGGCCCCAGGTTATGAGCAGTTTATCTTGCTTGACACTCCCTTGCTTTTTTATTCAAATCAGTTGCAGTAGGTTCTTTAAAAGCATCAGGGGTTTTATTTGAAGAAATCTGCTACGTTTATAAAAGTTCTCTTTTTCTTACATCAAAAGGAGGAGATGGTTTCAAGAAGCTGTGATACAGAACTGGAATGGCTCTCAGCGTGGAGATCGGCAGATCTCTTCAGACAGCTGCAGTAAACTACAGGTAGGTGTGTTTTGCACTCTGGATCAGTCAGTGCGCCTCAGGACCACCAAGAAAGACTTTGTTCTTCGTCTGGGAATCCAACAGACACAAACTCTCCCACTTTTAATTAGAGCACCGCCACACTTTATCAACAAAGATGCTGCTACTGGAGTTACTGTTGTCTATAAACAGAGCTCCTTCAGTCAGTGTGAATGAATGAATCATCAAAGTATTCAGGATTCACATTTCAGAGGTTTGGTTTTAGGTGTTTCATTATCAGAACAATCCTGTTTTTGTTTTATTCTTTATGTTATTATCCATAATAGAGTCGGAAGGACTCTATTATGGATAATTAGGAGCAGAATATCATAAGAAAAGTGAAATATGTTGACTTGGGTTCAAGGTTCAAGGTTCAAGGTTTCTTTATTTGTCACATGATAAATTATACAGGGTATAATCAAAAGTGAAATGTAGGTCAAATCAGGTCCGCTCAGTGGACAGTGCAAAGAATAAAAAAATATATAAAAAATAATTATATACAAGTAACACCACACAAGAGTATATATATATATATATATATATATATATATATATATATATATATAGGTAAAAAAAGAAATAAAAAGTAAAATGTGCAATAGAATAAAGAAAAGTGCAAAACAGTAAAACAGTAAGATGTGCAAAACAAATAGGATGTGCTAAAACAGTATATGGGACTTAATAAATATTAGTATAAACAGTAGGGATGAGAGGGATGTGCAACGGGTTGTACTGGGTATGCACACATAGCGGCAATATGGATGATGAGAATATGAATGTTTTTGTTATTTTTTTTACAGATAATAATGAGTCTTGTGAAAGTTTATGGAACAGAGTTTGTGTTAAGGAGCCTGATGGCCTGAGGGAAGAAGCTCTTCCTCAGTCTCTCTGTCTTTGCCATCAAGCTCCTGTAGCACCTGCCAGATGGCAGTAAACGGAAAAGATGGTTACCGGGGTGGTTTGAGTCTTTGATGATTTTAGCAGCTCTGCTTCTGCAGCGTTTGAGGTAGATGCCCTGCAGAGAGGGGAGAGCAGACCCTGAGATGCGCTCAGCTAAGCGCACGACTCTCTGTAGAGCTTTGCAGTCCTGGTTTGTGGCATTATTATACCACACTGAGATGCACTGAGTCAGGACAGTTAGCAACTAATTGTTCCTGTGGTTTGAACAAAACATTGCAATAACATTACCAATGGCATATAGGTTTGATTATTGTATCATTAATATACTATTGTAGTTTTTATTAATATTTTGATTTAGTATTTCTTTAATATACGTTTTTTGATAGTTTTACGCTCTAAATAAATCTGTAAAAAGAGGACATAATATACTGTATAATTTTAAGGAATTTGTCCATATTTCTTTACAGGTGTTTTACCAGTATTTTGAGTTTCACACTTCATTGCATTGTATTTTAGAGTTAACAGAAATGGCCGTAAAATGAATGAATAATGTTGTATGTAATGAGCTGCCAGTACTTTTTCTGTTATTTTACGGATTAATTTCTAACTGTAGTTTTACTTTTAGTTAACAATAATAACACCCAAGGAATGCATGAAGTGATAAAAGTACATGTTGAGTGCAATGTAAATAGTTTTGGATAAAATAATAAAATATACAAATCTAGTTATCAGAACAATCCTTTTTTGTTTTATTTTTATATTTGCACACCATGTTGTGCCTCTCTAGCCCCTCATGCTAATTATGAAGCATCAATATTGTTCATGTTTAGTGTAGAGATTAGAACAAACCCCTCACAATACGTTATTGAACTTTGCTGTTAAAATGTTAGGATCCAAATCGATTTTTTATTTATTATTTTTTATTTTCATTATTATTTAAGATTAGAACAAACCCCTCACACTCAAGTTATTAAAATGTGTTATGTAACACAGAAATGATACTTCAAATCATGCAAGAAGAGGTGCACTATTACTTTTCTACATCAAACTTAAGATCTACACTATAGGAGGGAACAGAGTAGGGACCACAATATCTCACAGATTTGGGCATGGTCACTTTTGAGCTAGTAAGCAACAACATAGCACATTTTTCTTCAACTTATTCACAATGGCCTTATAGTTTGAGTAAAGCACTGCTCTCTTCCATTCCTTCATTCTCATGCCCCTCTGATCTTTTCTCCCTTTTGGTGTTAAATAAGGCGAGCTGAAGAATTATTAGATCTGCAAAATGCAGCAAAGCCACAAATCTTGAAGTATTAGAGTCAGAGCAGACAGCAGCTGCCCCGGTAATCTACTCTCAAAGGGGCTACTGTGGCCCCCATCCTCACAAACCTCAGACATTTGGTCCTCTGTGTGTGTTTGATGCTGTATGACGTTTAGACTTGTGGAAGTGTTGTGAATATGACCGAATATATTATTATAATTACTTCATAATGACTAAGGTGAAAGGAAAATCACAAAAATCTCATTCAAAATGATGTTTTACGATCCTCTGGCAGCAGATTTTGTGACAAGCATTGAAAGCGGCCATGCGCTCACACAACAAAACACTCATCCTTCATCTCCACATCAGCAGCTCCTATCAAAGTCTTAGTGTGGCTTGAGGCTGGTGAGAAGAAAAAAATATTTAAATGAAAAAGAAGAATGTGGAAAGTGTGGGAATGAGGAACAGCAGAGCAGACACAAAGGCCCGCCGTGTGTCTGGAGAACTGACCCGATCCAAGACATACAAAAGAACCACTGCAGAGAAAGCTGGACAAGAGCTGGGCACCATTCCTGAGAGAGAGAGGGGGCTTCGCAACAGAACATGTGAGATTGAGCTCTGTTTTAACGGTTGTGGATTACCATTCAAAAGTGTTTTATATATATTTTTTAAAGAAATCTCATGATCAAGGCTGAATTTATTGGATCAAAAACACAGTGAAAACAGTAATACTGTGAAATATCATTGCGATTTATTATTGCAATCAAGATTTTTACATTAAAAAACATAATCATTTAGAAGTTATAGGCTATGTTCTGTCCGGTTTTGACCCCTCTCATCAGAATGCTCTGTTTGAAAGGTGTGGCGGACACAGCATCGTCTTTTAGTTTCAATCTCCCTAAAAACCCTGCGTCGAATCATGCCTTGTTTACAAAGGAATCCATGGAGAAATGAAGTGAACAAAGGACCAAGTTCTTACTGACGCTGTCTGAAACTTCATTAAAAATAAAGTTAATCCACTGTTTCCTAATGTTGAGATCAGAAGGAAGGCAATGCAAAGACTGTTTTTCACAACTTGGCACTGTACATCGTCTTGTTTTCATCGGCGGCATCTTTATCATTTGGTTTCTGCATAGACCTGCGATTGCCTCTCTCGTTATTTACACTACATGTGTGAATCAGTGGGCGGGGCTAAACAGGCAGTGATGTAGAAGCAGGCGTTGATCTTCCTCTGCGGAGGCGGTGTTTAGCCACATTATTACATCATAAAGTGGCGCATTCCACAAGTTGTCGTTTTGGCTGCTTGGAAATTCTTCATTACAATTTTGTGTAAGAAAATCATATAGGCAAAAAAAAAGGGTTTAATAGATGAAAAATGTATTTTGGTTATAATTTTTTCCCATATATTACATATTTTATGGTAATATATTTTAAGTATAATTTTTATATTACTAATTAAAACAATCAAGATTATTAATAATAATATAATCAATATTATAATATTAAATCATTGATTTTTTCCTTATAGAATATGGAATCATCCAGATTTGGTTCACAGCACTTGACACTTACCATCACAACACTTAGCTGTTGACTGGAAAACTAGACTGAATACAAGAAGGAGAGAATGAAAAGTTTATACAGTTGAAAAGATAGAGGAGCGGGTGACACACCTGACAGCAACCTGATCTGTGTCAGAGAGAGTCATGCCAGTGACTCTAACGGATGCTGGTCATGATGACAGAAACACTGCGGCATTTCCCCAGAATGTCACAACAAATGACCGGCCTTAAAAACAACCACAGGTGTGCTTCGAGAGGTTACCTGACCTCAAACCTGTTCACACACACACACACACACACACACACACACACACACACACACACACACACACACACACACACACACACACACACACACACACACACACACACACACACACACACAGCCAAACTACATCACACATAGACAGACAGACAGACAGACAGACAGATAGATAGATAGATAGATAGATAGATAGATAGATAGATAGATAGATAGATAGATAGATAGATAGATAGATAGATCTAGTTATTGTCCTTATAAAGCTTGTTCTAACAGGAAAATAAGCTTACTATGCTTTATTTGTTTTCAGTTTGCAGTGTTGGGGAAAGTTACTTTTAAAAATAATGCATTACAATATTGCGTTACTCCCTAAAAAAGTCACTAATTACGTTACTTAGTTACTTTTTATGGCTTAGTTACATTACTTTTGCGTTACTTTCGCGTTACTTTTTAAATCTGAGCAGGGCTTGATTGTTTGTTTTTAAAAAAAATGAGTTCTATTTATAGCAAATGTAAAAGCCCTTTCACACAAAAAAGTGTAATGAATAAACCTCAGACTGAAGGAAGAGTAAATCACGTCTGTACAGTAGAACACAGAAAAAGAAGGTTGAACACTCTTCAGCAATACAAAAAAAAACAACGAAGCACAATTGTTCATTTATCTAAAGTACTTTTTGCTTATTAGTATGGATGAACTGGATCATCAAAGGTCGGCAGCAAACACATTGGTTAATAAAATGAGATTAGATATATTTGTGTTGTTTAAGATATTTAATTATTGCAGGTTTGAGTCATATTTGCATTGCATTTCGCTGTTTTAATTCATTTTGATGAATACTGAATCTGTTTTTTGCGAGTGGGATGAATTAATACACATTCACATTTATTCTAGATTAGAACTACAGTAAGATCATGTTCACACAGCGCACTGTCAGTCAATAAATGGAAAAAAGGTAACTGGCGTTACTTTTTTGAAAAAGAAACTCAGATATTTTCAAGTAAATTAAAAAGTAATGCGTTACTTTACTAGTTACTTGAAAAAAGTAATATTATTACTAGTGGTGGGCATAGATTAATTTTTTTAATCTAGATTAATCTAGATTAATCTTGGAATTAATCTAGATTAATCTAGATTAAAATGGCTCATTTGAATTCTGCCGAAGGCATTCAGAATATGTGTGCTACCCAAATAATGACTAAAAGTAAGTCTTTGAGAACGGGTTTCTCAAGCCAGGTGGCACATTAGACCAGGGGCTCATCTCCTGTTTCCAAAATGCATCACAAACTTTAATCTCTTCCCGTCCCAATCCCACGAAAAACTGGAGGAAAATCCGTTCCACTCCCGGAAGAATGACTCCCATTCACCCCACTCCCGTGTTGGTTTTTTTTTTTTTTTTTGCCGATAACTGTCAATTACAGTAAAAATATAGTACAGATCACAGAGTGCCCACCTTATTAGTTGAATAAAAACCCAAAATGTCGTTTTTTGTTATTATATTGAACTTGAACTGAAAGCCATCTTATGCACAGTGTTGCACAGATTAAATTTCATGTAAATCATCCATGCTAACACACACGTCTTCTATTTTTCTAATCACATCTAATCTCACAGATACAGCACCAGATCTGCTTATCATAATTTACATAAATAAATAAATTAGGTCAGTTTTAGGTTACTGATGGAAATACAAAAGGAAAAACAGAATAATGCATCTACCTGTTCTTCTCAAATTAAAACATTATTTTAGGTGTCCTTAAGATATCCACTTATAATGAATGATTGTTTGTTTTTCCTCTACAACTTCTGCATGCAGATTCAGTGAATACTTTTACACACTCTCACAATAACAAGAATACACAATATTATAAAAGACTTCTTTATTTCTAATCATTGTGAAGCACTTTCAACAAAAGGATCTGTCTACCATTTCATGTGTGGTACAGGACTAGAATCAGTAATAATTCCAAGCTCAGGCAGTAGTTGGTATAAAAACTAAATTGAGGCGTCTACAAAATCTCAGTTTAGATGCATTACAAGCTACCCAGAAATTAGCCAAAGTAAAGACAAACAAAATACGCAACAACACAGATGGCCTTGACAAATGCAACATGTAATACAACTTGTACAACTTAGAAAAGTATTCTTATTTTAGACTCACAAAGGACACATACATTGTATGTGTTAAATTATTATTATTATTTTTGTTGTTTGTTGCAAGGACATAAAAATGCTAACTACATCACATATTCAGCAGTCTGTTTAAATACCTTAGTTTTCTCCAAAGTGAATTTACATTTCTTTAAAGTACAAAGTGCAAAGACTATGGTTTCCATCGTCGTTTTGGTGGGGGCAGGATCTGCGGGACGGGAGCGGGAACAATCGCAGCAGCCACTTCAGCCTTGCTTCTTTGACACGTTCTGAAAAAGTCAAATGAGAGAATTAGGAAAATGCTATTTTAAAACAATGGCTTTCATTTATAAATGCAATTATCTACTTGTATTAGTAATTGGTTTCAATCTACTGCTCTGTAAAAAAAACAAGAGAGAGAGAGAAAGGCTGGAATGCGTGTTGTGAATGTTAACAGACACTGACATTAACTCACCAGTTTACTAGGTGTTGTGCCTTCACCTGTTTTTGCCCCTGAGGAAAAAACAAAGAGAATGTTTTACAAGCCTGTTCCCCATTACATGACGGCAATACAGGTTATTAATGAGAAAGTTATTAAACAAATGCAAGCGCTCATAGTCATTAAAACGACCACACAGTCTTCCAACAATCTCAGGTGGAACCTACAATAGGAACTTACAACAATGCCTCATCCAATCAAAAAACAGAACCCTTAAGTTTATGCTGCTCGTAAGACAATGCTGTAAATCCATGGATTTCATCATGAAAATGAAAAACGTGCCATGATGCTAAATCATAATTATGTGAAATCAATTGAGTTTTTATAGTTCTACAGGATTTCAAACAAATTGGATCTCGCAGATTGGAATTCTAAAAGCGCAACTGGGCCTGATTTTCACAAATCTTATTAGGGTTGGTGAGAATTTATTAAAGAGGCTTTGTATTTCAAATAAATGCTGTTCTTTTAAACTGTCTGTTCATCAAAGAAGCCTGAAAAAAAAAATTCACAAAAAAAACGCTCATCAATGCAGATAATAATTAGAAATATTGCTTGAGCAGTAAATCAGCATATTATAATGATTTCTGAATGATCACGTGACACTGAAGACTGGAGTAATAATGCTGAAAATTCAGATTTGTATCACAAACATAAATTGCATTGTAAAATATATTAAAATAGAAAATAGTTATTGTAAGTTCTAAAACATTTCACAATATTACTGTTTTTGATAAAATAAATCCAGCCTTGGTCAGCAAAAGAGACTTGCAAAAACACTAAAAAGCTGTACCGACCCCAGACTTTAGACTAGTAGTGTATTTTGCATTCAAATTGCATTAAAAAGTGCATTCAGTGGTGCGTCACTTTTTTTCCTCTACCATTTCAAATCAAATTATTCCCACTGTCCTCTGATGCAGTAGAAACTCTAGTCTAGTATGTGCAGTAGATGCCCTTATTTCTCGGACATCCATCAGGAAACAGAGAGACTCACCCTCTTCCTTTGTGACACCCAGACAGCCCATCAGTTCCTGGAGAGACAGGGCTTTATCGTTGCTGATGTCGCAGTACTCCACAAACTTCTTCACACACTTCTTGGGTTTGGATTTCTTGCGCAGTAAACGCTTGAACGGTTTGATTTCTTTCTTTCCAATGTCACCGCTGGAATTCTTGTCAAGCTCACTGAAATACCAGTGCACAACTCGCTCTTCCAGAGTATGACTGGGGTCAGGCTCCAACATCCTGAATGGAGGACAAATCAGTCAGTACTGTATATAAATATTAAATGAAGTTTTCATATGCTGCCTTTTGATCGTTAGGGGCCTGAATAGCAATGTCAATTATTCTAGTCAGTCAGCTTATGAACTGAGAAATATTTTTACACCACACTGTAGGCAGGGTCAGACAGATTTGTGATCCAGTCCATTACATCTACATTTGTCCATTCTCAGTTTCTTGTTTACCTGCTGGCAGAGGCTGGGTCAGTTACTGCATGGACCATGTCTGTGGACAACGCGTCCAACACGCTGGTCAGGAATTCTGTCTTCTTCTCCCCAGGACATCCTGAAAAATAGAGAGATGTGAATGTTACAGAAAGAGCTGCGGGATTTAAAATTACTCTTTAGAATAAAATGTTTGAAAAAACTGTACTTCACTTTGGATTGTAAAACGGTCTACATTTTCTTTTTTTATTGGATTTTAGTGACATTAAGTTGTTGCTTAACAAAATCCCACGAGAAAAAGATTAAACGAGAACAAGGCTTCCTTTTATGTGACATTTTACCTTCAGGTTATCAGAATAACCAGCTATGAAATCTCATAAACAGCTGTTGTGACTGAATTACCTCATGTAACTGCTGCTCTGGTCTTAATTACTGTACTATATGTGATTTATTCACTATACGACTCAGCAATCATATACATCATTTTTTTTTGCAAGAAATGCATTAAATTAATCAAAAGTGAAAGAAAAGATGTTAATAATGTTTAGAAATATTTGTATTTGTTTAATTATTTTTGTAATTTGAACTCTACACATAAAATATTCCTGTATCACAGCTTATACTAAAATATCAAATCAAATCAAATCAAATCACTTTTATTGTCACATCACCACAGCACAAGTGCCTTGGTGAGTGAAATTCTTATGAGCGTGCTCCAGACAGTGCAGAAAAACAACAGACAATTTACCTATGGACAGACAGTGCAAAAAAAATGATGTAGCACAACTGTTTTCAACATTGATAATACTAAGAAATGTTTCTTGAGTAGCAAATCAGCATATTAGAATGATTCCTGAAGGATTGTGTATAACGACTTAAGTAATGATGCTGAAAATTCAGCTTGGCATCACAGAAATAAATGACCAACCCCAAACATTCAAATATATGAATGTTATTTTGCATTTTTTTAAATGTACCAGACTAAATGCACATTTTCACAGTTTACAGTGTATATACCATGGTACTGAATGATTACAGTACTTAATGAATGATGAATACAACTATATTTACATAAAACATGTCCAAAAACCATGGTCCTGATTTGTTAATATATAGTCTAGCTAGTGAATACTAGTGGCTATATGAGGTACCGGCGCCATAGGTGGCCCAATAAACACTGAAAGATGTAAAGCTGTCAGATGTTTTTACACCAACTGCACTTAAAGATGTTGGAGAGTAGGAGAGTTAAACAATGTTACGGCTTTAGAGATTCTTCACCGCCTTGTCGTAAAAATCAGACCTCCCTCCCTTATATCCTGTCCGAGGAAGATGACAGCTGCCAATCAAACCGAGGATTTGAGTTTATGGTCACAGGTAAACGCTTGCTGTCTGTGGGAATTGAGGTTTGGGTGAAACCCACAAAGTCCAGGCCCCTTATTTATCAGATGTGTGCGCAATGAGTGCGTGAGAACAGTTTCACACAAAGCGTGGGATCTACCAACTTGTCCTTATATGAATGTGTGTAAGGACAAAAATAGAACCTTTCATATTCATGTTGGCAAACAAGGAAACATTTGGAAATATATTTTGCTTAAGCATAATAAAATAAGCCTATTAGGATTTTTTTTTGCATTGTAACATTATATTTATGACAGTTTTGAATGATGTATAAATACAAATGTTGTGCTAATGTTTTGAGAAGATTATTAAAGACCAGATAACTTTTTACAAATGTTTTTTAACATTATTGTGGAATGTTTGTTAATTCTGAGAACATTCCCTGTTAGCTAGGAAGGAATTAACTTGTTAAGATCCCCCATAATTCTCATTAATATCATGCAATAAATTAATAAATATTGAATTTGAAAAAAATTATGTAAATTATATCCTGATTACTAAAATTATATATATACCAAAATAAAATACATTTTGTTGGGCAATGGACAGTAAACAATTTCTTTTTTAGTCAGTGGTTTACCGTAAGTGTTTTATTTCAGCAGAGTTGTGTCCATCTCATTCAGTAGCTTGTGTTATGTATATGCACATGTATATTGGGCACTCTGCTCTTTAGATATTAAGTGTTGACTGTTGAAAAACCAAGGGTTTATCACACTCACACCTTCTTTCTCATATCCATCTGTCTGTCCGATTAAAGCAAGATAAAGAAAGGGAAAGTGTGTCAGTGTGTGTGTTTGCAAGGAGGAGTCTTCACATGCTGGTCTGTTTATGGTCTGGCCCAGAGGCAACAGATTTGCCGGTGTAAGAAGTAAAGGCATGCCGAGGTCCTCGTGAACAGGTGTGTGTGAGAGCGAGCGTGATCAGGTAAACAGACGGCTTCACACGAGAGAAAAGAGAAGGCAAAGAAGACAAGACGTTTAAACGTGTGCAGGTTTGCAAGCGAGTGTCGTGCTGAAGATCTGCGTGAGTTTCTGCTCCTCACTGAGACCAGACACAATAAAATATCCGTGACATCTGAGGAATGGCATTCTTCTTGCTTTTTCCATAAAAACAACATACTGTTTAGTGTAGTCTAGACAATCAATAACAAACATTTCTGACCTTTGAAGAATTCTTTATGATCTTGCCATTTTACGTTAGTCAGAAAATGCCATTTTTAATGTGTCTTCATGTTCCACTTCAGGATGAATTTATAGAATTTAACTGCATTGCTTGTGTGAGTAAATAAAATACAGCTTAAATATAATTAGTCTAATATAAGGTAATAAGGCAATTTAACTTCTATTATAAGTTTGATTTGGTTCAAAAAATATCCAGTATTATGCTATGATATCTATATGTATGTGCTAAGCAATCCAATGCTGCAGGAATGACATATTTATGTTGGCCATTTTTTTCATGCTTTATTTTACAAGATAAAATACTTCAGTAATAGCCCTAAGGTTCTTTTTTGAGCATGAGAAATAAAACAAAAAACATTCAGACATTCATTTGAACTCTCCAGCTAATTGAAATGCTTATTTAGGATTCACTGAGTAAACCCAACCATATCCTGCATTTTACAACATTTCAGCGCTACCCAGAATCCTGCAGCTTGTGGAACTTACATAAAAACTCTCAAGTTGCAACAGAGTCATGAGAATTGTGGTATTGGCTGTGGATTGTGGACGTTTAGCTGCCAGCAGCAGCCGGCCCCCATCAGCCCCCCCTCTACACCACAATTA
Organism: Gymnocypris eckloni scoliostomus; assembly: GCA_027564155.1. Lineage (NCBI taxonomy): Eukaryota > Metazoa > Chordata > Actinopteri > Cypriniformes > Cyprinidae > Gymnocypris > Gymnocypris eckloni. Next base: position 26,277,847 of record CM050429.1, on the reverse strand, counting down.
ACCAGCCGTGACCAGAGAGCTGCTCACACAACAGCACCTGTCCACATGCTGCTGGCAGCTAAACGTCCACACACACACACACACACACACACCTGAGGAACAGAGGTTTATTCACTAACATATCGAGATATTGGCATTTTTACCAGAGTGCATAGTGGCAAAGCTAGCCTAGTAGTGGATAAGACCAACAACTAGTCTGTGTTTACTAAGCTGGGTCATTCCATACTGCACTCTCAGAAAAAAAGGTACAAAAGTTGATACTATGGTGGTACCCTTTCAAAAGGTACTAATAAAATATGCACTTCCAATACTAATATGTATCTTTAAGGCATTAATACGTACCTTTATGGGTAAAAAAAGGGTTAAAAACATTTACCTTTTGAAAGGGTACTGCCCCAGTTACAGCTTGTATACCCTTTTTCTGATAGTGTGGGAGGTTTTGTAATATCCCTTTAAATAATAAAAGCTTGTTCCTTGGTGACATCATCATCCAGGAAGTGACAACATACCGAGGGACATCATCACCAACATCAGTGAGTGTTTGCAATGATTTGATGAATTCTGTGAATTATATTTAGTAATATTTAAAAAGAAAAATGTGTTTGTTGGTTTTTGGCACTTTAAAATGTTCCATATCGTTACATAAATCATAAAGTGTGATAGTATAACATTAACAAGCTCATAAAAGATAAGACTGTCACTCCTTCACGGAGCAATTTTTCAAACTTATTAATGAATCCCTTCACCTTTGAAGACATTTCCAACGGGAGGCCATTTCTGATTCCAAACTAAATATAGCAAAGTAACACACACATTCTCACACCACTTAATCCTAATTAAAGTTTGTAGATAATCCTATTAGTCAAAGTCTGACCAGGGTCACACATTCTGTCATTTGGGTCAAAGCACAAAAGCATTGCTCATGTACTGCACTAACAAAAAGTACCATGATTTTTCCAGCTAATAACACAGTACCACCACATTACAGTTTTTGTACGAGTGGGTATTAGGTCCGAGCAATAGTATAATAATATAATTTTTATACATTTGGTCTGAAATTAACTAATTTGAATGAACCAGAAGTGAAGTTCGGCTATAGTGGAAAAATCGTTAAACTCGTGATATTAATGTTTTCATTGTTCATTAATTATAAATAACTATTAATTATAAATTGTGATGTTTAATGTCTCTGTTTAAAATTATTTAATGCTCACCAAGGCTACAATTATTGTGAAATATTAAATTAATTTAAAATATCTGTTTTCTATTCAAATATTTGATTCAAATAATTTATTCCTGTGAAGAAAATTATATTTGTAACCATAAATTTTCTAATAGCACATCATTCTAATATACTGATTTTGCTGCCTAAGAAACATTTATTATTATCCATATCAAAAACATTTGCAGTGCTTAATTTTTGTGTGTAAACAGTGAAACATTTGTCAGGATCCTAAAATAAAATACATTATTTGAAATGAAAAACTTGGACATTACTTGTTACTTGTTGGATGTAACCTGTTACATTATAAATGTCTTTACTGTCACTTTTGACTGAATTAACGTGTAATAATTTCATTTTTAATCTAACGGACTAAAACTTTTGAACAGTAGTGTATTGATTTTTTATATAAGCTAATATTGAATGTGTCAATATTAAACATATCACCTATAGTCCACGTACAGGGATGGAATATTGCAGCTCTTATTAATTTGAGTCTAATCAACATCTTCATTCATGCTGGAAATGGAAGTCACTCCCTTGTTTCCTTTTGCTGTTTTTTATCTTTGCCCTCTACTCTTTTTTCCTCTGTTCTTCGTCACAGCCACTCCCCCACACTCATCCCTCCTTGTCACCCTCCGAGGCTCGAGCTATCTATTGTAATCTATCTTTTCTACCTCCCCTTTCCTCACTGAGATGATCTGTTAACATCTGTCGTCTATGTGGACCGTAGGGTCGTGGGAAACCAGGAGATGGTTTTACACACATACCTGAGCTCACAAGCAATAACATATAGATGCCTAAACAGACATTTTTAAGTTTACTTTGAGCATTTTGCATGCATGAAATGTGATATAAAATTAGCAAAATTAACCAAAAAACAGGTAGTGCCCCTATGAAAAGACACCTATCCAGTTCAATCTTAATTTATTTCCTTGAGGTCCTCTTTTTGTAGCCTTGTTTCTAGTCCTCTTGCTATTTTTAAGCCACTCTGCAAGCCTTGCACAATATTTTTGCATCTGCTCATAAGCACACAGTTAAGCTCACCCTGCAGGTGTCTGCTCCTGAAATGGTCCTTCGGTTTGTTTGGATGGGCTCTGGCGTTTCCATCACATTTTGGCTGTTCAAATCTACAGCAAGAGAGAGAGAGAAAAAACACAGAAGGAATGAGAGTGAATACAAAGCATTATTGTTTACACAGTGATGAGTCCAACAGCTAAAACATTCCACCAATGCTAAGAACATTTTTTTCTTTCCTTTAAAAAAACAAACAAAGACCAAAATATCATAATACTGTTGAATAACGTTGAATATAGATTATCTTTTCTTCACCATTGTGATGAATATATCTCAAAATAAAAATTCTATACTAAAAAGTGTGTATGCGATATGCAAAATAATGTATTATTGTTCGGTTCTGTCTGTCTATAAAAATTCATGTGTTCGTTCTATCATTCTATTGTTATTTCTATACACACACACACACACACACACACACAGTGTATATAACTTTTAATATACTTAAAACTAAGGCATTATTAAACTTGCTGAAATTAATTCATTTTCAAACAGATCTTAATTCCAGACCATACTTAATCAACGTTCAAAATTTGGAGAACAGATAATGTTTGTTGTTTATTTAATATGCTTTCTGTAAATATAGAAGCATGCAGGATCATCATCCAATATTTTTGTAGCTGAATATGCTTTTGTTGAAGAGTTTTTGATCACCTTATCTATTCACAACAACTGCACTTAGGATGCAGTGACTAGATGGACGGCTTAGAGATACATCGAATGGAAGAATGGAGTGAAAGACAATGAGTGGGCAAAATGAAAAAGTAAGAAGTGTAAAACAAGAGAAACGTTCATGGCCCCATTAGGAGAGTAACTGTTCTCCAAGTCATTGCCAGGCGACTTGCCCAAATGAGAGAGAGAGAGAGAGAGAGAGAGAGAGAGAGAGAGAGAGAGAGAGAGAGAGAGAGAGAGAGAGAGAGAGAGAGAGAGAGAGAGGAGGCTGATGGGAAGGTAGCACTTCCATGCATGCTCTAATGCGCTGTTTGGCACAATGCCTGAGGCTTTGTTAACTCAATAGCACATTCAGTGATGGTCAGAAATCCACAGCATCGCTCCATAACACTCCTGCAGCTCATTAAATGTGCCCCTGAATACAGAGAGTGTCACTGACCCCTGGCAAACACACTCATTCTGCCAGGTTTCTTGATCAGATTTGGGATGGTTGAGCAAGCCCACCTGTTAGCAGATGAGTATTTAATCAGAATAACGTGCTGGTATATTTAGCTTTTCTTAACGGTTGCAGAGTAGAAAGCTGCACTCGAAATGTTAAAAGAGACTGAATGAGATTAGGCCAAGTATTGGCCCCTGAGAGACTCCAAAGCTCAATTTTGTACCCCATAGTAAGTGGATGAATGAGACCTGCCCCGGGTGTATACTAGATGTACTGTACTGAACAGGTCGACTGGCACTTACCATTTTAAAAGCCAAGTGGTTGGTTTTTCCTTTCAATAGAGACAAACTGCTTAAGTTGTATTCTGGCAACTAAATCAGGGCGGATTTGTTTCTTTGAGGCGCCAGAGGTATTTTAAAGTGTTTAAAATAACATTTTGTTAAAGCTGATGTTAAAGGGCTAGTTCACTTTAAAATACAAATTGTCTGAAAAGTTGCTCATTCTCAGGTCATCCAAGATGTAGAGGAGTTTGTTTCTTTGTCGGAACAGATTTGTAAAAATGCAGCATTACATCACTTTCTCACTAATGGGTCCTCTGCAGTGAATGGGTGCCGTCAGAATGAGAGTCCAAACAGCTGATTAAAAACATCACAATAATCCACAAGTAATCCACACAACTCAAGTTACATCAATTAACATCTTGTGAAGTGAAAAGCAATGCTTCTAACTTAAACTGTGCTTCAAGCTAAAATACAAGTCCTCCATGTATTACATTGCATTCTCCGGTGAAAATAGGCACAGATCAAGTGCCGTTTACAAGCAAAAACAGAGTTCTAAACAAATATGTTGGTGGATGTTGAAGAGGACAACAGGGGATGGACTTTTTCATTGGAGGAATTGTTATAATAGATTATGGTCTCATATTTTGTCCAGAAGCAACCGATTAAACTTAAAATAGCTTAATAATGGATTTGTTTCTTACAATCACACAGTTATTTGCTTCACATGATGTTAATTGACGGTTTGTGGTCGTGTGGATTACTTCTGAATTATTGTGATGTTTTTGACAGCTATTTTGATTTTTGTTCTGACGGCACCCATTCACTGAAGAGGATCCATTGGTGGGCAACATTTCTCCAATCTGTTCCAATGAAAAACAACCTCATCTACATTTTAATTTGTGGATGAACTATTCCCTTACAAATGCACTGTAGAAATAATATCCTAGTAGCTGTACTGTAAAAAAAAAAAAATAATTGCACAAAATCCTTTATTGCGTGTATTACCTTGTGGATGTGCCAGGTATAGGACGTCCAGTGTCCACCAGGACACACCAGCAGTACCCAGTGGAGGGATGGCACTGAACGGGTTTGTAGAGGCCACTGTGAGCACAATCCGGCACAAAAACTGCTTCGTTTTTATGTTGTCTTGCTTCTTCCTGTGCTGACAGCTGCTCCTGATCACACGAGGTCGCTGAGGTAAAGTAAGGCAGAGGAAAGGAGTGAAGTACTACAGGAGACACAATATGAGTGAGTAAGTGTCAGTGTTCTCTGTGGTGAAGAGAAGCCAAGCATCTGTGTTTCCATACGAGAAAGGAGACAGTGTCCAGGAGCTGTGTCAAGCTCCAAAAAAGTAACTAGTTCTAATCCAGTACTGAAGACAATGCACAATAGCTTGGGAGGACTAGAATATAACAGACTAAAAAACAAAAAAAATGTTTGACTAATATCTAATTCCATGATTTTGGAAGGATGCATCCCTCAGATGCTATCCCATAATCTTGGGTGTGATTCGTCTGACAAAAGATCATACAGGTAAATGCAGTTCGATGTGGAAAAAAATGTACAATACATTTGAATTGAATTAAATAAATAAAATTATTCTATTTTTATGTATTATATGTGTTAACAAATAAATATTTAATACATCTAAATGTATTATTAATTTTTAATCAAACTTAACTGAACAAATTAATTAAATATATTTTTTAAACGTATGATTCCATGATAAAAAATAAGCTTTACATTTATTAAATATTCATAGTTATCTCTAAATCTAATTTAATTAATTTCAGCTCATGTTATGGTCCTTCATACAAGAACGCTGCCTATGAAGTCAATGACTGACTGGACGATGAGACTTTGGACCCAGCCGTGAAGAGATGGATGGACAGCATGTTGTAGGGGATAAGAGAGTCAGAGAGAGAGAGAGAAAGTGAGAGCTTGTGCTTTATCTGGAGCCTGCGGGAATGTTTATGACATTAAGAAGTTAATGACTGCACAGGGCTCCTGCTGCTAGACCAGCATAAATATTTACACATTGTCTCTGGGTGCCTGCATTTGCTGTGTCTTTGAATGAAGATAGTGACCTTGGGCAGAGAATCGCAGCATAAAACACATTGTTTGGGGAAAACAGCGGCATCTTAGTGCTTCCTTTCAATCCTCCAAGAGACACAACGACAGCCCCAAACATATGAATGATCCATATCAAGCACAACCTCTGAGCCATGAGATTTCTCTGCATCAGGAACCAATCATCTCATGTGCCACAACACAGCTCTCCAGCAATGCTTTGAGCCACCTGATCTAATGCAAGCAAGAATATTAAAACAAAGTGTGTGTGTGTGTGTGTGTGTGTGTGTGTGTGTGTGTGTGTGTGTGTGTGTGTGTGTGTGTGTGTGTGTGTGTGTGTGTGTGTGTGTGTGTGTGTGTGTGTGTGAGAGAGAGAGAGATGAAGAAATGAAATGTGGTTTCTAATGTATTCTGTGGCAGCACAAAATATGGTTTTCAGTCACAGATGGAGGGTGAACAAACTCCAGGCTAAAAGTAGTCTAATGTTAGTGTATTCTATCAACTACACACATTGTATCTTATTAGAAAAGTACTAGATATGGATGTCATGTCATAAAATATTTCAAATATGACTGAATTTGTATTTAAAGTGATTACAGTTAAATAAAAAATATCGCAAGCTAATTATAATGCTTACATTTCGGTTATTCAAACAGCAAATAAATGATATACAGAAGCATGGGCGTAACCACCATATACTTTGGGGGGGACGTGTCCCCCCCAATAGTGGAAAAATACCAATCTGTCCCCCCCAATAATAGGCCTATTATATTGTAATATGTGACATATGATATGCCCTCCTTTTATGAACCCTGGTTGAAGCCTAGTGGATATGTTATTTCCGATTTACCTTCAATTTAAGAAAAACAAGGGAAACAAAACTGTGACCACCCCCCTCGATTGTACACTTGGTTGAGCCCGTAAACGCCGGCTCGCGGCATCGTTTGAAAAAACCGCTCAGTCCGACTGTCACTGGTGCTTAAATGAATTAAAGGTAGGAGCTAAAAGAAAGAAGCAGGACGAACAGGCGGACATTCGCCTTTTTTTCAGACGGTAAGCAAGTAGACACCTAAAAAGTAGTGCCATGGTCAAAAATACCGCGGCAATTTTTGAATAAATGTGAAAAAATATCACGTTTAAATGGCTCAGTATCATAGCTAGGTAACTTAGCTAGCATGATACCCTGAAAATAGGCTGAATAATGAACTGCTGGAGTCACAGACCAAGGAGTTCCCGCAATTCCCACTCCATTGATAAGCCTCTATTCATTCGTTGATGGCCTGGCCTGTTTGTTTTTACGATCTGATCCGCGACTGAACTTAAAAAAATATCTGGGGGAGGGCTCACATTTGGACCCCCCCAATATCTATACCATGGTTACGCCCCTGTACAGAAGTAAGGCATAGAACATTTACATTATCAAAGAAAATAATCATTCAATTCAGTCTAGCGTGAGTTTAAGCATTGTTTTAAAATCAATGAAGCTGCTCTCTAACTTCCATCGCACTTCCATCTGTACTTGTTTGTGATGAGAGAATTCAACAGAATCTATTGAATGATGAGAGAATATATTCCATCGGCGAGTGAACACTGAACAAACCTTCTGGCGTTTCAGCGATGACTAATCAGAACACAGTCCCAATAACTGACAGTGTGAATGTAGACTACTGTTTGCAGTGTTTTGCTATGCAGGGATTTTAAAGTGTTAAATATCAGTACTGTAATATCATAATATTAGTATCTGATATTACATGTACTCTTAAAAATAAAGGTGCTTAAAAAGTTTTTCACAGCGATGCCATTGAATGGTTCTTTTTGGAACCAAAAATGGTTCTGTCAAAGGTTCCTTTTTTATAATCTGAAGAACCTTCTTTCACCACAAAGAACCTTTTGTGAAACAGAAATGTTCTTCAGATATTAAAGGTTCTTTATGGAACCATTTTGACAAAAAGGTTCTTCTATGGCATCGTGAAGCACCTTTATTTTTTAAGAGTGTACCAAATATATCACACAAATGCATTTAAAGTCGTGCAGCCCTGTTTCTGCACTGTTGCTATGCTGATCTGAGTATTTTTAAGTGCATATCTATGCAGTTGCTAAGGTTTTGGGGGTGGTTGCTATGATGTTCAGGGTGTTGCTAAGCTGTTTTGAGGGTTTTTTAGTGCAGCGCTATGCATTTGCTGTGGTATTCTCTCTCCCACATCCGTTTATAGTTACCCTCTCTATTTCTCTGTGGTGTTGTCAGGTCTTTGGCTTCATGTGAGCACTTTTTTTAGAAAATTTTGGCATGGGTTATTCTCTTCTTTTTTTAACCCAGAGACATCTTTTCTTTGCCTCTGTCTTTCGTTCAATTCTATTCTGATCATCTCTGAATAGTGATAATCACTCTCTAGACCTTAACGAATCAGCCGTAATCAAAACCATCAGCGTTCACTGCACTGCACTGATGTTTTATTGCTTGTAAATCAAGAGGTCTTTACAATCAAGCTGGTCACACACACACACACACACACAAACTCTGTAATAATGTCATCAGAATTATATATTTTACTGAGTTCATGTCGTCATTTTTTCCCAGATGGGTTTTTAATGACATCTTTGTTGATTCCTTCATTAGATCAACATGCCAGGCAGGCAATGGCTGAGAGCCACAGTGAGCTGGATCATCACATATGTGCTTCAGTCAGTGTGTGTGTGTGTGTGTGTGTGTGTGTGTGTGTGTGTGTGTGTGTGTGCGCGTGCGCGTGCGCGTGCGCGTGCGTGTGTGTGTGTGTGTTTATGTGGTTTATGAGGACACAAATTTGTATAATAACATGGGTATGACACAGGTATTACAAGGAGAAGGTGATTTATGAGAACATTTTCAGTGTCCCCATAATTTAAAATGCTTATAAATCATACAGTGAGCGTTTTTTGGGGGGAAAGTAGAAATGCACCGTCTCCTGTGAGGGCTAAGTTTAGGTGTAGGGTAGGTGTAGGCAATAGCACATACAGTTTGTACAGTATAAAACCATTACGCCTATGGAGAGTCCCTAAACCATAAAACCAACATGTGTGTGTGTGTGTGTGTGTGTGTGTGTGTGTGTGTGTGTGTGTGTGTGTGTGTGTGTGTGTGTGTGTGTGTGTGTGTGTGTGTGTGTGTGTGTGTTTGAGCAACTATAGCAACAGTTTCATAATACCTACAGATAAGTATCTGTCTTTGTCTCTTTTGCTTTCTCTTTCTATTCCCATAGAAAAATTATAATAAAGCAAAATAACAAAATCACAAAATATATGTGTTTTATAAGCTCAACTGTTTTCTAAAACTAGGCCTTAATTGTTAACTAAAATCAACACAAATAAATACATGTAAATTGAAAATACAATAAAATAATATATAAAAAACTTACAAAATAGTAATGCTACCCTGTTAGCTAATCGAAAGATGTAAGATAAACACTAAAATTACTATGACTAAAACGATAAAGAAAAAAAAACTAAAACTAAACTGTACAATATATAAAAAGTAATAAAAAATGGCAAAAGCTTATAACCTAAATTAAAAATGAAAACTAAAACTATAAAAATAAAAGGTATTATTAATAAATATTATACTGGTATGCAAATGATAATCAAAATAACACTGTGATCTCCAGTTTCTCAGATGTTTCCCCAAGTCATTTTCCACCAAGAGAACCATGTGGTTCTCCTAGTTTCAGAATAGATCTTAAAATGTTTCAACGTTTGAAACTTTCCCTATATTTGACAAGACACCATAATTGAAATGTAGGTATTTAACATGCACTCAATAATTCCTCATTCAATTCTTTGAAGATCAGATGATCTGAGGTATCCTACATTAATGTTCTATTTGTGTTCATCTGAGATAAAGTTGAGAAGTGCATCGCTGAGAACTACATAAAGTCCATTCAGCTCTTCAGACCACGAGCATCAGTACCCATAGAAAAAGACAATTACAAAATCAGATTTCTTTCATTTCTTAAATGATTTATTCTACACTGCAATGAGATTAAATTGAGAATAGAGATGCCTGTTTAAGTGCCTTGCTTTTCAGAAATGTATCTTGAGAAAAACATCACATCTTAAATGTCTCAAAAATGTTCGAGATAATATGAACTCAATATGACCATTCTCATCAAATTCTTTCAGTTTCTAAATATCTGATCTATATTATTCCTATTAGTTTTAAAGGAGACATTAATTGAGACTCTTTATGTTTTGGGGGTTACATGTGAATGTTATGGATTTTGTGAATGGATTTGTATGCATTGTAGGGTGGTTGTAAGACACATTTCTATGCAAACACTATGTAAAAGTGAATTTTGCATCCGATGTCCTCTTTAAAGCACTATAATCATTCCATATGTCAACAGGTGTCTCACTCATCTGTTTCAGACACATCAAGAGACAAAGTTGAAACTCAAACTGCAGAGTCCACTGATATCTCCTGAGCAAAGTAAGTTAATAAAAACTTTGAGCATTTTAGCATTCTCTGTCTTCTTCAAAACCAGTCTAGCTCTGTTAGCATTTTGTGTTGAAAAGTGATAGCAGATGTTTGTCAGTAACTCACGTTGTGTTCTTGTCCTGTTTTGTCGGCTGCGGACCTGTTCTGTCCAGAGTGTGGGGTACTGAGAGATGATGTCTAAAACACACACACGGATGCGCAAAACATTAGTTCTGTCTCAAACCATAGTGAGTGCTCGACCTAGACATTTCAAGGCTTCATTGACACTCACCTTCCTCATCAGCGGTCGGCTGGGTTTCCACTACGAAAAACGTTGGCGGATCTGCATTTAGAATGGAGAACATTTGCAAGGAAACTACAATTACGAGTGTCAGCTAATCAGTCACATCACATGATCCATAACGCATTTGCACTTTACCCAGCCAGGATAGATTAGAGAGATGGAGGAACAGAATACAACAGAGGAGGGGATAAACTGAAGAACACAAACAGGCAGATAAAGGGTTAAAGGAGGTTTAGTGGTTATAATTGACTCAATGAAAGAAATAAAAAACAGTTTAAACATTCAATCTCTTTGCTTGACACCATGAAACACTCGTTTATGACAAAAGCAGTGTAGTTCAAATATAGAAGTCTGTAAATGCAAAAATTCAAAGGTGACAAATATATGCAAAACAGCGTCCAAAATGAACCCTCGCCAAGCACTAAATGAGAGTAACATTTGGCTTAAGTGACTTGAAAAATGTTACTCAGCAACTTCATTATGATTTTCAACATAATTCATGGCTTTTTAAAACGTATTATTTGGATAATTGTTTATCTAGGAAATATGTTTAAAGTTGTTGTAGTATCAAATTCATAAAGTCATGGCACAAATGTTGCAGGCACTGCAAAAAAATGAGTGTATTACTCAGTATTTTTCTTTTATTTTCCAATGCAAACATCTAAATATCCTTAAATCAACAACTTGAGATGAAAAATGAAATGTAATGAATTGTGAGTTTGTTTAAAACCAGAATAAACATCTGTCGAAGGGGTATGAAAACGCATTGTCTCATTGAATTAAGTAGATTTTTCTGAGCCTATAGGCAGATATTTGATCTTGTTTTAATATTTAACTTAATTATGATCAATTTCTCAGAAAACAAGACATCTTAAGTCATGACATTTGCACTGGAAAACAAGACAAAAATACTGAGAAAGAGCTTCACTTTTTTTGTAGTGTGATCAGAAAGAAGAGTAGCTTTTTCCATATTAATACTGGTTGGGTTTACTTGGTCTTAAAATATGAAGAAGTATTATATATAGTCAATATATAGTTTTATATAGTCAAGAAGTCATTATATATATATATATTTTTTTTTTTTGTGATTATATATATATATATATAATTAATGAGAACAATAATATATTTATAAATAAAAAATAATGCAATATACATTTTCAGGACTGGTAAGAAATATGTATGGCTGGCAAAACATTTTGGACACTGTTTTCAAAAACAAGCCACCTTCCCTGTAAAAAAAACAAATGTTTTTGTTTAGTTCAGATTTTAGTGATCTGGAGAACAGGCATACAAGAAAGTGGACTTATGTGTTATGTATGCAGACGGGGATAAATCTCTAGACACTGGCCACAGGAATCTAAAATGCTGAGAGCCGCAGGTGTGGTTAACCTCAGCAGGGTCACCATTAACTCATCAGAGGGCAGAAGGTAAACTGCCCCTTCTTTCTTTTGGTGTGTTTTTCTCTACTAGCATCCTTGGGGAAAAGTTGGGAACTTGGGAACAGCCACTGCCAGCACTCTGATAAAGTGATAAAGTATTATGAGATCCGACCATGTTATTTATATGGCTCTAAAATTTCAAGTGTAGATCAACACATTAATGACTTTATATGTTTTTGTGGCTTTTTGCCTTTTATTTGATAGGACAGCCCTGAAGCGACGTACAGCAAATTGTGGAAAGAAGAAGATGACGTGGGATCGGGAAATGACCCAAGATGCAAAGCCAGGTCATTATTGTGCTATGAGCACTACTGACCAGGCCTCACCTCTGACAATGGATCTGTTCCAAAACCTAGTGAGTAAATATATACATATATATATAACTAGAATTTCATTTCTCTCACTTTGTCCCCCATCTAATAATGATTTTTGAGGCAGCTTGCTAGTCTTTGAAATGATGTGGAAAGCAAAATATCAGCTTTTCTGGTGACTGAACATGATTAATCATGATTACATTTCCATAATATTACAGTGTCTTTTTTAATAGGTATGCTTGGAAATTTGACATTTCGTAAGTAAAATCACATTTTTAATCAATACACTCTTTAGAAGAGTTAAATCATCTAAGAAATAAACCTTCACATCTCACATCGCTGATTGTTTAAACTGAAAAAGACATTCCCTTAAAACTGAGAAAAGAATAGGGTGATTATCTGGAGATCAGGTGGTCTGTTTTGTTTCATAAAGGAGGTAATCAGTGCCATTAGTAGTGCATGAGAAAGGTCTTCATCTGGAAAGAAGAGAAATGACGTCCAGGTGAAGTGGTTAATGTTCACTGTGGTGCTATGACAAAACCGTGAAGCCCTTCGATTTCGTTTTAACGACTGTGAAAAGCAAAGGCTGTTATTACAGCGTCTCTCTGTTTAACGACTCCAACATACGACCATTTACTTTCAGCCCTGAAGCAACTTCAGCACTCTCAATTCACAAAATATTAGAATGGCAAGCCGTAACTCGCAGTACAGACACACACACACACACACACACACACACACACACACACACACACACACATTGAAACGTAGCTGCCTGTGCAGATTGCCCCTCGTGAAAGTATTTACCATATCAAAAGAAACTGTTGAGGGTATTTACCTGATTTTCCTGGTTCCTTCGGATTCGCTTTAGCGTTCTTGGACCCTGAAAATCAACAGGACAATCACTCACATTAAGACTTTAACAAATCTACACCTAGAATTTACCTATAACATTCTATCTATAACATTCCAATGTGTCCTGCAGATCAGAGTCAAGTCTTCCAGGAATGGTTGATTTGAAATGACTTACGTTTTTAATTATGCATTAAGCCTCTACAGAGGAACGTGATAATGTTATGGAAGCTACAGGGGGTAAAAGCCATATGACACTATCTTGGAGTAAAAGAGCAAGAAAGTTTTAGTTGGGCGCTTTGCCTGCCAAATGCACATTTGTTTTGTGATGCTCCCCAGACCTAACTGATTAAGCTGTTGCATGTGCAATTAAATCGAATTGGTCCTTTTCTAGTGAAGCTGTGGTTGTTGTACAAAGCCAAGCCAACGATGTTATGATCCAGGAACCCATGGCCTGCAGTGATTGAGTTTCAGTTTTGTGCGTGAGTGTGTGTGTGTGTTTAATGCAGTGCTATGCTAGTTTACTGCATGTGGCTTTGGTTATGTGGTATTGTTATGCTGGAACGTTTCTGTAGATTAGGATTAGCTCTGTTTTGGCATCTCACAGCGCTATCAATGTCTTAGATGCTGAGTTTCTGCATTTATCTGTTAATTTATATTCCTATACAACTGTAATGTGCCAAAAAACTGAGATTGTGTAATCATTGTTTGGAATCCCTTCAGAGTTCTATTTATGAGGTAAAAATCTCTTTTGAAAACAAAGAAGCACGGAGTAGAATAAAGGCATGAAAAACACAGCAGGGGTAGAAGTAACGGTACCTTGGCATTGAGGTTTCTTATTGGCTACTGCAGAGCCGCTGATGGGTCTGCCACTGGGTGTCACGCACCAACAATAACCAGTGTAGCTGTGACACTGAACCTGTTAGTCAAACACAGCAGAGATAAAGAAAAAAGACAAAAATCTATCCATCCATCCATCGTCTAACCATCCATCCATCCGTCAGTCTGTACATGGTTCTATCTATCTATCTATCTATCTATCTATCTATCTATCTTATCTATCTATCTATCTATCTATCTATCTATCTATCTATCTATCTATCTATCTATTGTCTAACCATCCATCCATCCGTCAGTCTGTACATGGTTCTAAATGTTCCTCTATCCATCCATCATTCTAAATGTTCCTCTATCTGTCCATCTATCCGTCTATCAGTCTGTCTATCTATCTGTCCATCCACATCCGTCCGTCTCCATCGTTTTATTATTCTATCGTTATAGCTCATACCTCGCTGTATGTTCCGTCAGGGTTGCAGACAGGAACGAACACCTGTGGGAAGAGTTTCTTGGCTTGCTGTTCTGTGTATTTCTTCTCTGCCACACACCTGGACGTATCTGGAGACACAAAACAGGTAAATCCAGCAAGTCTGACAAACTATATAAGCACCCATGTTATTGTATGGCAAAAACAACACATTCTCATGTCTTAATTTGGTCAGTCAATTCATAGGTAATTTGTTGTGAACTGAAAATTGTCTTTATCCTGATTATCAAATAGCTAAGTAGTTAAAGTGAGTCAGGACTGCCACTGGAGACCTCTTAAAAACTGTATGACACGTCTGCTTTGGAGATCTTGAAAAGTACTATAAACTTGATGATTCATTTGTTCACAAACTCTGTCCATCCTCTTTTCTATATATAACCTTAAGCTTTATTCCCATTATTCCACTTTAAGCGCACATTCACTATTCTGCTCATCGTGTCAGTGTAATATAGAAAACAGAAAATCCACAGAGAGCGAGTGCTTTAAATTCAAACCGACAGGCGAGTCCTCTGGCGTTCTCTCTCTGACTGATGTGGCACGGGTGTTTTTTCTTTCTTTTTTTCAGAGGAAAGGAAAGAATGGTAATGGCGAAAGAAAATGAAGCAAGAAATAAGACTTGGTTTCTTGTGCAGTGACATGTGACCTCTCAGACACAGAATAATTCAAGATGTTTCGGAAGTGGTGGATCCCTGTGTGTGGTTAGGAATTAGACCAACAGTCCTACTGGAGTCACTATCTCTGTATCAGTCCAGTGGTAAAACTATCGCAGATCTTGCTCTGTCATTCTGTGTTAAGGCTGTGTGAGCTGATGGTGTCCAGCAGGTTATAATGCATCTGTATGTACATTTATGTGGTAGTGTGTGTGGATGTCATTGATGCAGCTGGGCAGAAAATCTTCCAGACCTCAATAGAGACATAAACTCACTCTCTCCACTGGGCAAATCATTAAAACACTTTTAGTCGGGGATGGCATGAGAGGATAAGCAAGGAAAAATATGGTATACGAGGTAAATGCTAACCTATAAATGTCTGTATATACTGTATCATTCAGTTTTGAAGAAAAAAATCACAAAAAATATAGTACATTTTACCCAGTGTTTGTGTACATTTCTATAATGCTTATAGTTTTTCTCGGTCGCTTTAATATATTTCTCGAATCATACTTAATATTTGCAAATAAGTTTGTGCATTTCTCAAAACAGTTTGTACAAACAGCACCACACAATAGATTACCTGCAAAAGCCTGTAACTTACTCAAAATCTTTAGTTTATCTCTCAAAAGTAAGTTTTTATGTCAATGAACATATCAGTGCCCTCAGAAAGAAAAGTCCTTGTGTCATAGTTCACAAACAAGATGGTCAACATGTTTAGTCATGTTGTCAATATAACACTGCACTTTTTGAAATTATGGCAACAGTTTGGATCACAGTTACTGTACTGAAATACACAAGGCTGCACTTCTTATGTATGCCATATTTTCATTCAAAAGTACACATTTACACATTACTGTAAGATATTGATTGAAAGAGACTGTTTCAAAATGTTTGAATTATTGAGGATCTCCCAATATTTAGCTGCACCCTTCAGTCATTGTTAGCCATGATTGACCACATGGTCCACAACAGTGGCCCTTATTTAATCTGATGTGCACCTCTGTCCTTGGCCTCTTCTGCCCTGGCTCTTCCTCTGTTTTGCCTCTGTACCCTTCCACCATGCATCCTTTCTCCACTTCTTCCTCTCGTCTGTTGACCTTGATCGTTTTCTGGATGTTCATCCATTGTCAGAATTTGTAACTCTTGTGTTGTCCTCTGTCTATATGCTTTCCAAATGAAGGTTCATGAGATGCACATTTGAGCTATTTCAAAGAACTGGTTTATAATTGGTTGATTTTATGTTCTCTTCATTAGTGAAAGTCAAGATTCACCTCCACAATTCATGGCACATTTATAAAAAGTCTAATAGAAATGTGCAGAAAATATGCTTGACAGTTTATGACAACTAGATCAACCATTTAGCATTTAATGACTTGTACGATGAACTGATGACTAGATGTTTTGAGGGGTAAGACTACTGCACAGAGAACTGTATAATACATTTTGAGCAACATGATATTAGCAACTGAAACTGTAGGAAACCGCAGACAAATGCACATAATCGATTGCATGAATGTGCCAAAACTTGTTGAAAAGAATGATAAGCTGCTTTTATGATGTGTACAAGTGACTAGATGATGTGGAGGTGGAACAAGTAGTTTTGAAAATTTCATTTCTGATCTGAGAAATGCACCAGACTGAGAAAAACTATAATGCAGTACATGTTGTTTTAAATCAGCTTCCTATTTAAGCGGCAAGTCACCTCTAGAGAAGATGATAGTGTTATTATTCAGCTCAGTTAATTTTATAACTGCCAAATGTGCAAGTTCTTTGGTTATGAAAAGTTCAGAATAATCCGCTCTACAGAAGGATATTCAGCTCAAGTCGGTTGAAATTTTGTTCTCAATGGATAGTGTCAGTGCAGTTAAATCAATAATATTACAAATGTGAATGGTCTTTTTAACCATGGTTATGGCATTTGCTTATAAATGAAAGCAGGACAATTATGCTGAATAATAGAGGAAGGATGCTGATCCCTGAGTGTTTCCAGAGTGGAAAAATGTAAAAATAGTTCAGAGCAAAGGAACAAGGTCCAAAAACTGATTT
The DNA here is from genome assembly GCA_027564155.1 of Gymnocypris eckloni scoliostomus. NCBI lineage: Eukaryota > Metazoa > Chordata > Actinopteri > Cypriniformes > Cyprinidae > Gymnocypris > Gymnocypris eckloni. The sequence goes on along the minus strand of CM050429.1, from coordinate 26,260,707 downwards.
TTATGCTTAGCACCATTTATTATTTATTTATTTAACATTTTTTATATCACTGTTTGTAGGGGGAGACAAATCAATAAAGAGTGCTGAAATAAACCGTTCTCCACTTTGACGTTTGTGCACAGCTGCACAATCCCTGAATGTACTTCCTTTCCAATCTATTCTTTCCTATTTGGTTTTCTTTCACTCTCATAATTCATCCTCTTTTTGTACCTATTTCCTTTTCTCTCTCTATTTCTCACACCCTCTTTAATCCCAATGTAAGAATGACACATTGTGCTTAGGGAAAGAAAAAGAAAGAAAGGGAGCTCAGAGCAGAAAATAGTACAGGGCACAAGAGTCTTCCTGACGAGCCCAATACAAAGAGAGTGTTTGAGCCGTTTGACCTTTGACCTCTGTGGTTACTGACAGCGTTCACCCCTCCCTTCATACAAATGACCACCGATCTCTCACACGCATGAATGCACCACTGTACATTTATTTTTACACAGGCAAGATCTCCATCAAGATCGTAGCAAAGATGTTTCTCAATTTATGGATTTGGTGAAAATGCATCCATTTTTACCAGTCATTGTTTATGTTATATACGGCTATGCTTTTGCTAATTAATTTGCATTCTAAATAGAGTGATTTTATAGAAAACATAAAATGGCATTCATAATCCACACTGGATCTTGAGTTTCAGGGTTTAACTGGACAGGCAATAATATTACTGGTTCATATGATGTTTTTATTCTGCCTGTGTGGCCTTGGTTACTTCATTAGAACAGAAAAGCTTTTTTTTTTTTATTTCATATATTATTAATGATATATCATATTTAATATATTATTCAAATAATGTATTTAAGATGCATAAGGACAATCAGGAGCAAAGTTGAATCTGCATTGTTTGTGTCAAATCATCAACTCACTCCAGGTCGCTTCAGATCACTGTTAGTGTGAACGCCTCTTAAGAGTACAATTTGAAATGTCATAGAGGACAATGTGCAAAATCCCGCTCTGTCTCGTCAGAGAATCATTTATCCCAAGATGGACTTAACCCTGCCCACCTCGACCCTGACCCACAAAGGGCACCAGGCCAACTAGCAGCAGCTCACGTTTGATTGGTGAACCCTGACCTTTGCATGACCCTCGTATGACTTCCAGCTGAGGGTCACGGCACTTTGCACGGAGAAACTCGCAGCGGGAACTGAAGGTCCTTCCGTCTGATGCACACAGCGGCTTGCGAGGAGCTCCAGGACAATCCATATTGCATTCTTTATCTTGCTCCACACGCAGAAACTGTGAAGATAGACAGAAAGAGATGTTAGCAAGCTAACAATGTGAGCGTAAAAATACACAGCACACAAATATTGGCTAAAATAATACATTTCATTAAAAAAAAATACACTTTAAATTGCATATCAAAATATTAAAATATTTCTATTTATATACATTAATATACATGTTAATATTAATTATATAAATGTATATAATATATGTATAATTTTATATTATAGTTTATCTTTCTTTATTATTTCGCATTTCTATAGTTTATGTTTGTATAATTTGTATGTTTGTATTAATTTGGTCATTTTTCATTTCACTTGTGATCACTATGAAGCATATATTTGATGACATCTTTGTCACAAATAAAGTATCTTAGCAGGCAGCATCATTATTCATTATTTTGGTGCATTTTGTTATACTAATAGAAATGTTTTTTTTTTAAGTCGACAGTGAAGGGCTTCGGTGTCTTTTGAGCACATGACGCACTCCATGCTCTTTTGTTCTGTCACATTAATTTACCAAATAATACACACACAGAAGCGCAAACAAAACACAGAGAGACAAACAGCATTCACACACCCCTCTGTGTCCGTGGCATGAGGGATTGTGGGAGAAAGACAGAGGTGCTGATGGCCTCTCGTGTAGTGCTTCTATCTGTCTGTCACTCTCACACCTGCACAGCTACGGCCACAAACAACTCGCACACTCGCATTGATTGAATACTGTGTGTTTTCTCTTTGTGCTCTGCACGAACATTCAAACACACTGCAAACATCACGCCACCTACAAATTCAAGAGTGGACAGGAAATCGACTCGCTTTGTGTCGGGACATTATCTGCACAGGTGCGTGTTTAATGTTCAGATGAGTTATAATCGTCTAAACTGGCGAATGCAAAAATAACTTGAAAAGGTGCTGAGACAAACACTCACCTGCAGCCAATAAATCAGCCATGGGGACACAGCAAATGAAAGTAGTGTTGACAGGAAACAGATTCTTTATATATAGCTGATGGGTAGGATCATTACCCACACAAGAATTAGCACTGGCTGACATCCTACAAATAACTTTCTGTGTGTGTGTGTGTGAGGGAGCTCTGCACCTGGAAGATGGTTTCAGAGGGGGTTTGAGGATCAACCCTTTGCCCCTGGCGATGGGAGACAACTCTGCTGTCATCTCTGATCGTAAATCTAGAGTTGATGAATGCTGGGGATGTGTGTGTGTGTGTGTGTGTGTGTGTGTGTGTGTGTGTGTGTGTGTGTGTGTGTGTGTGTGTGTGTGTGTGTGTGTGTGTGTGTGTGTGTGTGTGTGTGTGTTGAGAGGTTGCTCTTTGATAGCTTATAGGCGAGTAAATGGAGATCTTGGAGATGTTTTGTTAAGGTATGACCTTTGTCTCAGAAGTTTCTTGTAAAATTCCTTAAGAGGTATAACAAAATAACCACAAAATCAGTCAGTTGTTGACATGCAGTTAGAGTATAAAGCTGTGGATAGCAGCAATTTTATGATACAATTTAATTTTTATGATAATATTTATATATATATAACAAAGTATTTTAATTATAAATTTGAGCTTGGGTCAGGTTTGGCAAGGTACTTGCAAGTCAATCAAAATATATTTCTTGATTCTTCTAAAACCACAAATCTGAGCTACTATCCACAAATTATTATTATTTTTTGTTTATTGTATTTTATTTATTTTATTTATTATCACCAAAAGCAAACGGAATAAAAAGGGCTCAGTTTTACTTTCACATTGCACCTGAACTTCAAAGTGGACTAAAAATGATTCTTTATCCACTTTTTAGTTCAGCAACAATTCAACACACATTTTTTTTTTACCTTGAACCTTGAACCCTCAAAGTCTGAAAGAGAAATTGTACTTCAGTCCACACGTTGTTTTTTATTATTATTTATAATTTTTTTTATATAACATGCATGTTGGCGATATTTTTATTTCACTAAATCCACCCCCTTTGAGGTTTAATTATTGCACTTGGCCAATCGCAATTTCAATTTTATTTTGATTGGCTGTAATACATCCTGTCTCTGTGTGTGACAGACAAATATGTTTCAATAGGACAACAGTCCTCTTCATCATCCTGTTCACTCTTAATTCTGAATATTTAGGAATGAATGAACATTAAGTCGTGAATCAGAGGGTCTGATGTCTGGAGTTGGTTGTTTGGGGACTGTGTTCGCTAGTTTGTGACTGACAGACTCTCGCTGTCTGAGATCATGGCTGACACTGACCCCCCTCTAAAATCTCTGTCCCACCACAGAATCTCTTTCTTCCCCTTTCTTTCTCTGTCTTTATCTCCGGCAAACACACAGTCTTTCTCTCTCTGTTCTCACCCTGTTCGTTCTCTTGCGTTTTCTTTGTGTCTGTCTTATATACATGCGCTTTCTTTATCTTCCCTTCTCCCTCTCCCTCTGGTCTCTGCAGCTGTGACCCGGTGCCCCTTCCGCTCCGTCATTCTCAGTGCTGCTGTCAGGGAGCTCGCAGGAGGCCCGACAGAGATGTCAGGAAACAGATTCAATCGGCCACGCTGGTCATCTCGCCATCCCATCCAAGACGGAGTTCACAGTCCTCCGACCCGGGCCAAGCGATCGTGGCCAACGCAGTTCAATTCTGTCACAGCCGGCGTCCGAGACATGGACAAAACCAACATGACCCCCGCAGAGACCTCATCGTGGCCAAAACACATTTAGCGATTCAACAATTCAGAATTTCAGATCGACCCAAACGAGACCCCACAAACCCAGACACGGCCAAATAATCACCAATCAATTCAGCTGCAGCCAAACCTAGACATGTCCATTGAGCATCACCGGGAGAATCTGAAGCCACCCACGACCGCTGTCTGTACACAGCATCAACAGCTGGTCACAGAGACACTAGAGCACCACCAGAACCGGCCAAACAGACCTCAGATGAGAACAGTGACAGGATGGCATTCAGAACGGTCTCTGAACACATCAGAGAAGTCTGCAATTTCCTTTTACTCTAAGGTTTAGGAATATTGTTAAGTGCTTTTGTTTCTTAAATATGTATTTACTTATAGCCTAAATTTATTTCACTAATTTTAGTGCTTTTCATTTTTTAAGTACATTTAACTTTTTTTAATTTAAGTTTATCAGTTTTGTTTTTATATTTATTTTATTTAAGCTTTTATTTCAATTAATTAATTTCAATGACCTAAATAATATATATATATATATATATATATATATATATATTAACTATAAAATATTATTATATTATATGATATTATTTCTGTGCCACTAGCAGTGTTATTTTAGTATTATTGATTCAGTATTTATTAATATTTTATATATTTATTAGCTTTTACTTTAGATTTTCAGTTGTCATGTTAACGTTAGTTTTAAGGTATTATACCATATCATATCATATCATATCATATTATATTATATTATATTTATGTTTTAAAACAAGTTTTAATGAAGTAGATTTATTGTGCGTTGTTATGTGGTTGCATACTGGCCAAGGTCAAAATTTTATAATTTCTCTCTTTTGAAAATCATAGAAATGGAAAATCATAGAATCCTAGAAAAATAATAGCACAAAAAGCAGCACAATTTAAGTATTTTTCATGTCTGTTCCTCAAATGTGCATGTCAAGTTATGCTTCAATGTTTATTGGTTTCTAGGTACTTAAGAACCAGTATTTCTGAAAACAGCAAATCCTTTGTGAAATTGATCCAGATTCAGAGGTAAAGAGCCAGCACCGGACCTCTTTGTCTGAGTTTATGTGTGTATGTGGCACTGATGTATGACCACCATCATGTTAACATGTCTCGTACATGACATACAATGTCCTCTGTTTTATCATTGCCCCTCAAAGAAAAATCGATTTAGATGAAAAGCAAAGCAAAAAACGAGGCAAGAGAGAGTGAAAAAAATGACATATTTTTCAGAAGACCCACCAGCACACAACCCTCAAATCCTATTACCCCCTTTCGGCAGTGAGGCATTGTGGGATTGAAAGCAGTGATCCAGGGGCCAACCTCCAGCAGAGAGTGCATTGTGCCCCAAAGAGGGCCACATGGGGGCTGAGGGGCCCCAGAAAGGACAAGGGGGGCCTCCCGACCACAGACCCAGAGAGGCCCCTCACACCTTGGCCGCTAAGGGTCAATGGGGGCCCGGCAGAGAGCGAGAGAGAGGCCGCAGACGTGTGAAAGAGTCCCGACGGGGGCTTCCTGGGATTGGCTAGGCATCGTTAGTCTCCAGCATAGTGGAAATGGAAGAAAGTGACAGCCTAGATCCAGGCTATTAACTCAATCAAAGAGAAAAGCCTTTAATTGCTGTGAAAAATCGGCAATAAAAGGGAAAGCCTGCTGCTAGTCATGTGTGAAGGATGAGAGGGAAAAAATATGTTTTTTCTTCTCGTGCAGGTGCATAGTTTTGCATATGAATAACGGCCACCATTTGAACAGCCCTTGTTATGAAGTGACTGATATACATGGATTTCAGCATGGAGGTGTGGAAGCAAAGATTTAATATGCTTGTCTGAAACCACCAAAACATTAGCTGTTTCTGTCTGTTAAAGGGATAGTTCACCCCAAAATACAAATTCTGCCATCATTTACTCACCCTCATGCATTTCCAAACCTGAACTCTTTAACATAAGGGTTCTTTATTATTTTTTTTGGCTCCATGAAGAACCTTTAACATCCATGGAATCTTTCCATTCCACAAAAGTTTCTTTATAATGGGAAAGGGTTCTTTGGATTTTAAAAATGTTCTTCACTTAAGAAAAAATGGTTCTTTTAAGAACTGTTTAGAATTATTCTTCAATGGCTTTACTGTGAAATCCCTTTTATAACTCTAATTGTGTGCATGACTGCCTTTCTTTCTGCTGCAGAACATAACATATTTTGAAGAATGTTGGTCACCAAACACTTGACCATTGATTTCCATTGTACGGACACTGAGACACACACTGAGACATTTCTCAAAATCTTTTATTTTATGTTCCACAGAAGAAATAAAAAAGCTTTGGAACGACATGAGGGTGAGGAAATGATGACAGATGTTTGCTTTTTGCTGAATTGTCTCTTTAAGTTGTTAGATCCAGCTCAGAATTAAACTCATGAAAAAATGTGTCATACTCAAGAAAGCAAATGTGGAAAATGTGTTGCTATAAGTGGAACTGCTGCTGAAACTGAACCGTTCCTAATGATTTTCAAAGGTATTTGGCACAGCTGAGTTATGAGTCGTCTCCTATGCAAATGTGCATCTGATATTCATGTACAGCAGTTTTACTGGAGCATAGAGAGTGTGAATCTGTTTATTTCTTTATCCTTTTAGTTTTTAATGTTAAAATCTCTACTGCTGAAGTTTTATGATCTTTTCCACCCTGTTTTGCTGCTGTCCTTTAAAGACTATAAACAGCATATGAAATGAGTTGCACATTTTTGCATATTTTAGCCAGAATGTTTTTTTTTTATTGTTGGTAAATAAGTTTTCATATACTTTGAATAAAAATACAAAAACTGTTAATTTTATGGTGCATCTTATTATTTTAACTGGTAAGTTCCATATACACACAAGAAAAACTCATTTTAAGGTCTTTATAGTTGTTTTCTATGTCTCTCGACTCTAATACGAAGTCTGTTTACAAATCTATTTACTTGAGAGTTCATTGAAAAGTATAAAGTTCAAAACTGCAGATTTTTTTATTTATTTACTTATTCATGCAATTATTTTATTTACTTTTTAAGTAAATAAACCCCTGTATTAAGATGTTATTGTTCATTTGGATGTCTCGTTTTATCTGTAAAACTTGTATGTTGTGTGTTTAGGATTCAATAAAAATAAAGTATTTTGTGAGTATGTAATATAATGCTTTTGGGTCAATTATGTTTAATAAATGCTGTCCCTTGCTTCAGTTACAGCCTCTTTGCACAAGCTGCATTGCAACCCTGTTTAAATGTGTCACAGAAGTCAAGACAACAGCTCTGAGATCAGTCTGCCGCAAGCATGTGTGTGTGTGTGTGTGTGTGTGTGTGTGTGTGAGTGAGTGTGAGAAAGTAGATGAGGATTTGCACTGCACTGATCTTCCTCCCACATTCCGCTCTGCCAGGCTGAGTAAGAGGAGTGAGATGAGATGACCTCTGACCTCCAGGTTAACTACCCACAGCCATTTGTTCACGTTTAGATGTATGGCATCCCTACTCGACCTGTAAATAATGAGCTGCGGGGCGTCAACAAGAGCATTTCTCTGTAAATCACAGCAGTCTAATCCTGACAACTGTGCATTCCTTCCCATAATCCGCTTCATGGATTGATTTAAGGTTCGGTTACATTTTCTGTTCCAATTTGGTGAATTTTTGCACGTAAAATCCACACAAACGGGAAAGTTGATTTCGCATTGGTCAAGTAAATTTGCTGCACGGGCCAATAGAAATCTGCTTGGTTTGAAAATGACTTTTCTGTGAGCTGTGCTTCATACAGTGCTACATTATCAACATTGGGCTTTTTTTGCGCACAAGAAAGTTTGCTAATGTGACTGTATTAGTCTTCACATATTTTCTTCTACCCCTTTTTGTTATGCTTTTCGCCTGGGATCAAGAGGGCAACTCTGGCAGCTCTATCTGACCAACCAAACCTGACGATGGACTAGTACAGGTGAATTTGACACCTCGGGACGGCTAGTTTATTTAAACAGAGCCCTGCTGCTCTGCAGCAAGAGGTTTGCACCTAGAGACTTGTGTGAAATGAATTCTCCTGTTTACTCTCTCTCAAATAACAGCATATCTTCTCTTTCCGGCACGGGCTGCAGCAGGTGCCCATGAGACCTCGTCATCACAGGCCCTGATTCATGCCCGTGCCACATAGCTGCCATCCCAGAAGGCCGAGCAGCAGCAGATGCCAGCCGAGAAACATTGACAGCAACTGTATCTCTGGCCTTGGTGCTAACAGCCTCCATCAGCACCAAGAACACTATGCCAGGTAAAAACTCAACGTCTACGGCTCAGAGTGAAATCACAGCAGAGCGCTGGGCAGTCAACACAGTGAGAAAATAACACTCTAGGGATTTCAAATCAGGGTTATTATAGTGAACTAAAACCAAAACTAAAAAACATTTTTGTTACTTGAAATAAATTTGATATATATATATATAAGAAAACTTTCATTTGGTGTACTAAAATGAATTTATTTTAGTGTGTTTAGTACTTTTTAGTACACTAGATATTTTAGTACATTTGATGTGAAAACTGAAATAAAAATACAAATAAAACTACACATACTTTTAAAAAACTAATAAAATGAAAAAAAAATACTGCCCAGGTTTATTTAGTTTAACTTTATGTACTAAATTAGCTAAAACTAAAAATTAATTACTATTTTTAAAAACTATATAGACAAAAAATAAAAACACATTTATAAATATCAATAAAAATGATAAACATACAATTACTAAAGATTTTTCTTAAAATAAAAATGACAAAATATACAAATAAAAACAGTACATAGAAGCTTGCGTAAAATTAATACAAATAAACAGCAACTGCAATCAAATTTAATTGAATAAAACCTCTTGAACTTATCTAAATTTATCTAGTTGCCAAGGCCACATTTTTCATTTTTATTTAGTTCAAATTGACGTTCTAAAATAACTAAAACTATAAACTACATAGACAAAAAAAATATTTACAAATCTAAAAAAAGGATAAAATAATAAGAATGCAAAAACACAATTAGTAAAGAAATGTAATTACAATGAGAATGTGTATATTAAATATTAAAATGGAAAATATATATTTTTTTTACAATTATTAATAAAATCTGTATCAATGATACTACAATAACTACCCCATATAGCAAATCAGAGAGAGAGTTTTGCTCTATTAATGTGATTCCCGCATATGCATTCTACAAAAGCTTCTATAGCATTAAATATGACATATATTCTTATAAATATATGCATATTAACATTGCGTTTGGTAAAGAAGAAACTAGTGACCACAAATGCACAAATCCCAGTCCCAAACAGCTGCAAAGCACACTTGATTATATACAACATTTGTTGCAACTCCTGACAGGTACACAAATATTGACCATTTACCAACATTTATGGATTAGAAAGTGGGCCGTTTCCTGTCTCACTATTGAAAGTGCAAACCCTCTCTGGCATTCAGCGGAGGCCAGTTTGGTTGAACATAAATGCCTGGGTTTCTGTCAAAGCTGCTCTGTGTCCAGGCTCTGGCCTGTCAGTGGCCCGTGCATTTCTCTCTCTCTCTCTCTAGCGGTCATGTCCCACCGGGACGAGCTACACTCACTCTCTCACTCGGTTAATGGGGAGCGGCTTCCCGCAATCAGCAGTGCTGTGTACACAGGCAGACATCCATGTAGAGGCCAGCGGCCGCAGGAAGGGCAAAAAATCTCCTGTTCCCAGTACTTAGTGGCCAAAACCAAGCGCCTGTCACATATAAAGGAAAACATAAGATGGGTGTGCACCTGTAGCTCCCACTGCATGTGTGTGTGTGTGTGTGTGTGTCTGTGTGTGTGTGATTGTTTGAATGTTTGAAAGAAAGCTTGTGGATCTCTGGTTACGCTCCTGAATTGCGAGTACACAAACATCACTAGTCTTAAGCCCAAATAGGATTCTCATGATTACTCATCTCACCTTACTCTGTGTCTCAGCTTCTTGTTTTACTAAACAAACACACAAGCACAACCACAAAGATGCGCTGAGTCTACATCCACACTCACTAAAAACTATATCAAACTGCCATATTTACTCTCCATGGGGGAAAAACACCAAGCATACTAGTCCAATAATAATGAATTTTGATTCTGATAATAAAATTACATTAGGAATTATTTCGACCTGATCTGACCCATACTAGGGATTTGTATTGGTATAAATTATTTGTCTTGGGGGGTGTTTTGAGGGTGTCACAAAAAGACTATCAGTTAAAACATGTTGTATTGTATTTAAAGAGTAAAAATGCAAAACACTTTCTCTGAAATATTGGAAAATGTATTGCTATTATTTATGAGTTGACTTGAAAATGAATAATAATAATAATAATACAAATATAGCAATAAAAAATAGAAAACCATATGTATACATTATATATATAATGTTATTAAAAAAAATATATATATACAGTATATACAGTCTATATATATATAATGTTATTCATTTTTCGTGATGTTTTAGTTGATATCATGTTAGTAATAGACTTAAAATGTTTATGCAGTATATACAATATACATATCCATAGTTTTACTGTACATTGGTTAAAGGACATTGAAATAGTCAGAAATGCTATGAAACATATTTTTTAACATTCAAACCATTAATATTTGTTCATAAGCAATCTTTCTGTTAATGTGCGTGATTATAAAGTGATTGTGAAGTGTAGTGTGTGGTGACTCACCGTGAGCGCGGAGGGTTTGTGCGCGTCTCCTGCGTAAAGAGCGCAGAACAGCAGCAGGACCGAGACGCGCATCCTCACAGCTCTCCAGACGCACCGAATCCACAAAACCTCACTTTAGACCCGATCGATTCTCCAACGGGACGCGTAATTCCTTAAATCCCGTCCCTTCGCCGCTCTTGATGTGTGCTCGGTAGCGCTGGCGTGGATTGTGTTCTGCGTGATCTCTGTGCGTAATGAAGTGAAGCGCTCGGTTTGGACTGTCTTGACTTGACTCTCTCCTCTGCTCAAGTGTGTGACTCTCTCTCTTTCCCTCAGCGTGTGTGTGTGTTTGTCGGATGCCCGTGCTGTAGTCGGGAGGTGAGTTTGGGTGGAATCTCTTAACAGATGCTGGTAGCTGGAGGTGGGGGGGACTTCTGTCTTCTTCCTCCCTCTGTTCTTTCTTCTCAACAACACACGTAAATCACTCTCTGTTGGAAGTGATAAGCTGAACTGAAGCCGAAGTGATAAGCTGTACAGGTTTATATAATACAATACAGTATAATGTAATACAATATGAGGAAAATAATTAAGATGTAACTGTGACATTTATGACTGTTTGTGTATACATAATGAACACATGATCTTTGTAAAATGTTGATGTTTAACACTTTCCATCTTCACTTACACTTTTCATCCACAGAAACCATCATTCAGTAGAAGCACCACCTCTATTAATAATCAATGTTGAATGCCATCGTCATCATCATTATATCCCTCCTGTTTCTCATTGTGCGTGTGTTTTTAAGTTTTCGAACACTTTGTCTTGTTGGCACTAACATGCCAGAGTAGCTTAAAGTGATTCAAAACAAACACTTTGAACAGCATTTCTCCACTTCTCTTCAAGCCAGATAAGTAGACATATGGCAGCAGTTATTGAAACTCATAACAGCCTTCATTCCCACGAGAGCAGAGACAAAACTACACATGTGGTGTTTCAGAGTATTGTTAATTCAAAGGGCACACTTTCTATTGTGCCTCGTGTTCAGTAGTGCTCAGTGAAAGTTCACTCACTGAATTCATTACACCCTGATTAAGTGTCTTGTTGTTGACAAATATCGCATGGTGTTTCACTACTTGTGTTGTGAGTTGACGAAATACCTCATTATAAAAGCCAATAAAAACTTTAATGAAATAACTCTGCAAAGGGTTGAATCAGATGTGCAGATGTGAATCCTCGATTATAGGAACATCTGCGTCATCTACAGGACACATGTGGAAATGCAGCTCGATATTAGAGAACATTTACTGAGCTGGTTATATACCAATGTGCGGGTGCGGAATAATAATAATAACCTTTCAATTAATCTTCAATTAAAGTACAATATTTAAATTCATATTTTAAATGATACCAAAAGCTTTAATACGTTATTAATTTTCAATGTAATGGGTAATTCATTTTCTCAGAAGCCTACCATAAGGCTATTTTGGTGTTATTATACAGTCTTTGTTATTAGTAAGGGTTTTATTAGTGGTTTATTTTATGATTGTGTGTTTTATTTTACTTTTTGTGAGGATTCCCTAATTTTTTTATTGAATTAAAAGAGAAAAGGGGAAGATGGGATATTTGGTAGCCTATATTTCAGAAAAATGAAACATGTGATTTAGTCATTACCATAATTAAAATAATAGGAAAGTTGTTTTTATGTAATAATAGATCATTGAAAACTTGGCGTATTGATTGGCGTATTGATTACCATTTGTTATAACCACATGTATAACAAATATTGTGTTTTTTTTTTTTTTTGTGGTAAAACAATGGTTAATTTTCGTAAAGGTGGTTAATTTTATTGTTCTTTTATTTCCTATTATTTATTTTATTTGTCTTGTTTCATATTGTTTAATGTCTTGTCTGGCGACATTTTCAGTAGTTTGTTAACTTTCTATAGTTCAATAAAGTTGCTGGTTAAAATAAAAAAAACATTTGGGATGTACCAATTGGAGGTTTTTGATTTGAGTGTTTACAAGTCTTATGTAGTAGTAATACTATGCTGGCAATTCCAATTCAGCCAAAGGATTCCGCCACTGGCCCACAATGCCTTGTGCACTTCGACTGCGTCACCGGAAATAAGTTCGGTGACTTCCTCTCTCTTCTCCGCGCGTGCTTTGCGATAGCTGTGGGGTTTATTACAGAGTTATTAACGGATTAAACACCAACTAGAGGAATAAACATTCATCATGTCTACTTTCCCGGTTGAGGAAGAAGAGGTGAGTGCGCGTGACTGTAGAGACACGAGAGCGTGTGTGAGAGATTAAAGCGTGTGTTGATGTTAATCAGTGGAGCATCACGATAAGAAGACTTCATTTGCATCCCCTTTGTTAATTACAAAAGTCAACCTGCATCTTAATGTGAATATATCAATGTGCATGTGAATATATCAAACGGTATAATGTAAACTCTCTCTTTTTTTAGCAGTATGACCCGTATAACGTTAACCCCCCTACCGTTACCGTTAATGAGTATGACTATCACACCGGTAAGTAGCGTTATTGATTATCAGTTGTATGACCTTTTTTATTTGGGTGTCTATATTTATTAATACGTTGGTAATATTAAGCTTTTTGTCATCCAATAAAGCTTCTGAATAGATTGCATATTTTTTACACAGACAAGTGAGTAGACGAGTGCTATTAAAAGTGTATTTGCAGGCGACCCTAAAGCTGATCTGGCGTATGAACGTCAGTATGAGCACCAGCAGACGTATCACGTGATCCCTGAGGTCATCAAGAACTTCCTGCAGTATTTTCATAAAACCATCTCAGACCTGATCGATCAGAAGGTTTACGAGCTGCAGGCCAACCGTGTGTCCAGCGAGAGCATTGAGCAGAAGATCTACGAGATCCAGGATGTGTATGAGAACAGGTGCGCAGCCGTACGGTTATAGGCTGTGTTCTGATGTCTGGAAATGTTGATTTACCTTTTATCTCATTTTAGCTGGAACAAGCTGACAGAACGCTTCTTTAAGACTTCTCCATGGCCGGAGGCAGAAGCCATCTCTTCCCTGGTTGGTAGCGGTGAGTGATATTTGCTCAGCAGAGGAATCAGAATTCATTTATTTTTTGCTGATATGGGTATGTTGTCTTGTCTGTTACAGATACTGTTTTCATTATCCTCTACAAGGAGCTGTATTACAGGCACATCTACGCCAAAGTCAGCGTGAGTGTGTTTGCACATCCGTCTCGTTGAATGACAACAATCATTTTTGTGAATAAACAGGTACATCTCAGTAAATTAGAATGTCGTGGAAAAGTTCATTTATTTCAGTAATTCAACTCAAATTGTGAAACTCGTGTATTAAATAAATTCAGTGCACACAGACTAAAGTAGTTTAAAGCGTGTGTTGATGTTAATCAGTGGAGCATCACATAAGAAGACTTCATTTTCATCCATCTTTGTTAATTAGAAAAAGTCATGACCTGCAATCTTAAAATATACTCAAACGGTATAATGTAAACTCTCTGAGTATGACCCGTATAACGTTAACTCTCAGTTACCGTTAATGAGTATGACTATCACACCGGTAAGTAGCGTTATTGATCTGATCAGGTTGTCCAGAAGACATTTGGGGGTCATATTTACCCTTAATACGTTGGTAATATTAAGCTTTTTGTCATTGCCAATAAAGCTTCTGAATAGTATCCGAGCATGTTTACACAGACAAGTGAGTAGGAAAAGTGCTATTAAAAGATGTATTTGCAGGTGACCCTAAAGCTGATCTGGCGTATGAACGTCAGTATGAGCACCAGCAGACGTATCACTGATCCCTGAGGTCATCAAGAACTTCCTGCAGTATTTTCATAAACCATCTCAGATGATCGATCAGAAGGTATACTATTTAAAAGCTGCAGGCATGTGTCAAATTATTGAGCAGAAACATTGATTTGCCAAGATCCAGCTGTGTATGAGAACAGGTGGTGTGTATACTTTATAGCTGTGTTCTGACGATGTCTGGAAATGTTGATTTACCTTTATCTCATTTTAGCTGGAACAAGCTGCTTAACGCTTTTAAGACTTCTCCATGGCCGGTCCTGAATCTCTTCCCTGGTTAACACTATGAGTGATATTTGCTCAGCAAAACAGAATAACATTTATTTTTGCTGATATGGGTATGTTGTCTTGTCTGTTACAGATACTGTTTTCATTATCCTCTACAAGGAGCTGTATTACAGGCAATCTGAAAGTCAGCGTGAATCATTGGCTTGTTGAATGACAACTTTTTGTGAATACACAGGAGCATCTCAGTAAATTAGAATGTCATAAAAAGTTCATTTATTTCAGTAATTCAACTCAAATTGTGAATGACTCGTGATTCAAATAAATTCAGCTGCACACAGACTGAAGTAGTTTAAGTCTTTGGTTCTTTTAACTAGGCATATACATGATTTTCCAACATATTTCACCCACCAATTCACTATTTAACATACATTAGAATATGGTGAATTCAATTATAAATCAATCAAAATACCTGCAAATGTACAAATGCCTTCAAAATGGTCTCTCAGTTTGGTTCACTAGGATACACAATCATGAAGACTGCTGATCTGACATAATTTCAGAAGACAATCAGTTGACATTAATTCACAAGGAGGGTAAGACAAAAACATTCATTGTCTGTTTTAATTTATTTATTTATTCATTTTGTAGAATTCACAGAAACTGCTGTATCCAAGCATGTTAACAGAAAGATTGAGTGGAAGAAAAAGATTCACAACCAACCATGGTATCGTGACAACCGCAGCCTTATGAAGGATTGTCACGCAAAATCAATTAAGAATTTGGGTGAACTTCACAAGGAATGGACTGAGGCTGGGGTCAAGACATCAAGAGCACCACACACAGACGTGTCGAGGAATTTGACTACAGTTGTCGTCAGAGTCGTCTTATCTGGGGCTAAGGAGAAGAAGAACTGGACTGTTGCCCAGTGGTCCAAAGTCCTATTTTCAGATAAGAGCAAGTTTTGTATTTCATTTGGAAACCAAGGTCCTAGAGTCTGGAGGAAGGGTGGAGAAGTTGTTTGAAGTCCAGTGTTAAGTTTCCACAGTCTGTGATGATTTGGGGTGCACTGACATCTGCTGGTGTTGGTCCACTGTGTTTTTTGAATCGTCAACGTCACTGCACCCGTTTACCAAGACATTTTGGAGAACTTCATGTTTCCTTCTGACCAGCTTTATAAAGATGTTGATTTCATTTTCCAGCAGGATTTGGCAACCCCCCTCACACTGTCAAAAGCACCAAAAGTTGGTTAAATGACCATTGTGTCTGTGTGCTTGATTGGCCAGCAGACTCACCAGACCTGAACATAGAGAATCTATGGGCTATTGTCGAGAGGAAAATTAGAAAGAAGAGACCAAAAAATGCAGATGAGCTGAAGGCCACTGTCAAAGAAACCTGGGCTTCCATACCACCTCAGCAGTGCCACAAACTGATCACCTCCATGCCACGCCGAATTGAGGCAGTAATTAAAGCAAAAGGAGCCCCTACCAAGTATTGAGTACATATACAGTAAATGAACATACTTTCCAGAAGGCCAACAATTCATACAAATTTTTATGTTATCTTATGAAGTATTCTAATTTGTTGAGATAGTGAATTGGTGATTTATTTTTTTTTTAAATGTGAGCCAAAATCATCACAATTAAAAGAACCAGAGACTTAAACTACTTCAGCCTGTGTGCATTGAATTTATTTAATACACGAGTTTCACAATTTGAGTTGAATTACTGAAATAAATGAACTTTTCCATGACATTCTAATTTATTGAGATGCAGCCCCCTAGTTGGAGTCTCCACTCTCGTCTGATGTGAACAACTGTCAATAATGAGACTTTTTTTTTTCATATGCAGGGAGGTCCAACTCTTGACCAGAGGTTTGAATCCTACTACAATTACTGCAACCTCTTCAACTACATTCTCAGTGAGTGCATACTCATCATTTACATGTGATGGGATTACATTTGGGTAATATTTCAAATGTCTGTGTTTTTAGTTTAAACCATGTGAGCCATTTCAGAGTAAAATCATAAACATTATGTAGACAATGTATCTTCCTATTTGGGCAACATTTTACAAATTAATCATTTTAATTATAACAAAGAATTAATTCCTTATATTGTAGTTTTTTTTTAAAAATATTTTCAAAGTATATGCTATTTTCCTTATACACTACTGTTCAAATGTTTGGGGTTAGTATAAGTTTTATTTTGTTTTAGAAAGGCATTTATGCTTTTTTTCAGAAAGGACACGTTACGTTAATCAATAGTGACAGTAAAAACATTTATAATATTACAAAAGATTTCTTATAAAAAAAATGCTGCGCTTTTGAACTTCCTGGTCATTGCAGAATCCTTCAATTGTATCACAGATTTCACAAAAATATAAAAGAGCACAACTGTTTTTACCATTGATAATACATATTTTTTGAGCAGCAAATCAGCATGATTTCTGAAGGATCATTTGACACTGAACACTGGTGGTGCTGAAAATTCAGCTTTGTCATCATCACAGGAATAAATTACATTCCAGATGCATTACTGTAGAAAAGTTATTTTGAATTGTTATAATATTTCACAATATTACTGTATTTTTGATTAAGTAAATGCAGCTTTGGTCATAAAAAACATATTTCAAAATCATATAAACAAATTACTGACCCTAAGCTTTTAATTATTAGTTTTTTGAATATTGTCAAAGGGGTTTTATGTTTAGATCACCCAGTCCATTGAAGTAGTCAATTTAAATGGGTTTGATGGATTTACAACAGCACACTTCATGTGTTTAATGTTGTCAGATGCTGATGGACCAGCACCTCTGGAGCTTCCTAACCAGTGGTTATGGGACATCATTGATGAGTTCATTTACCAGGTATGTGCAAACAGTCCGGTTAGTTGAGAAGGCCCTTTGTCTTCATAAGTCCTCTTATACTGCCGCCTTCTGTGTAACTGATGTGTTCGTGTAGAAGTGAAGAATGTCAGGTGCTGAATTCTCTCTCTGCGTTCTGCAGTTCCAGTCGTTCAGCCAGTATCGCTGTAAGACGGCCAAGAAGACAGAGGAGGAGATCGAGTTCCTGAGGGGCAATCCCAAGATCTGGAACGTTCACAGCGTGCTGAATGTCCTTCACTCTCTGGTGGACAAGAGCAACATCAACGGTCAGCTGGAAGTGTACACTAGCGGAGGTGAAAGACGTCAACTAGCCCCCATGCCTTGGTTTCTTGTTTGTCTAATTCAGATGTCAGTGTGATGCTGGTGTTTGTGTCACAGGTGACCCAGAGTCCGTGGCGGAGAATACGGCCGTCACTCTCTCTATAAGATGTTGGGATATTTCAGTCTGGTGGGATTGCTGAGGCTTCACTCTCTGCTGGGCGATTATTATCAGGCCATCAAAGTCCTGGAGAACATTGAGCTCAACAAGAAGGTAAGAAAACATCCCACTATTGTCACTGAGTCAGTACTATTGTCTCAAGACAAAAAAAAAAAGAGTTGGATTTGTGTGGCAGCATGCTAACATTGTTCATCAAATCAAATCAGGTTCTTTGTGTTTTTCAGAGCATGTATTCACGTGTGCCCGAGTGTCAGATCACCACCTATTATTATGTGGGTTTCGCTTATCTGATGATGAGACGCTATCAGGACGCCATTCGTGTCTTCGCCAACATCCTGCTGTACATCCAGAGGACCAGAAACATGTTCCAGAGAACCACCTACAAATATGAGATGGTAAGTGCTTTTTGTCTTTAGCATTGGTTGTTTTGGGTTGATGAATGCTGCTTTAAAAAAAGTATTGTTATTTATATTTTGTAAGATGCTCAAATTACTCTTACTGTAAAAAGGATAATGCTGATTTACATACAAAATACAAAAAAAAGGTGAAATGCATCGATCCGATATTCAGGATCGATATCGATATTAAATTATGCAAATCCTGATGAAGGTGCTTTTAATTTTGTGTATTTATATCCCAGGTGTTTTACTTGAAGATTGTATTTTTCATTCTGTTGAACTTTCAATTCTGTACTGTCCTGATGGTGTGATACGCAATCTAAATTGTGTATTGTTTGATGTTCAGATTAATAAACAGAATGAGCAGATGCATGGGCTGCTGGCCATCGCTCTCACCATGTACCCCATGCGCATCGACGAGAGCATCCACACACAGCTGCGCGAGAAATACGGAGACAAGATGATCCGCATGCAGAAAGGGTAAGAACACACACTATGCTTAATTTAGCCAAGTTATGCATGTATGCACTACCATGCAAAAGATTGGGGATGGTAACACTTTATTTTTATTTTACGTTTGTTAAAGAAGTCTCTTAGGTTCACCGCATTTATTCGAACAAAATACAGTAAAACAGTAATATTGTGAATATTATTGCAACTTAAAATAGCTTTTCCATTTCGATGTGTTTTATTTCTGTGACGAAATCAGATGATTTTTTTCAGGATCCTTTGATAATAGAAAGGTCAGAAGAACAGCATTTTATTTTAAAAAAAAAAAAATCATTTGTGACGTTATAAATATCTTTACTGACACTTTTGACTAATTTAATGCATCAATTTAATGTTTGTTTAAAAAAAACTTACTGTCCCCAAACCTTTTTAATCAGAGTATATGCAAGATAGCATATATTTTGATGGAATTTTAAAAATGATAATATATCATATATAATTTATATAAACTTTCATAAAATAGGAGAAATTGAGTTTATTTCTCTTTTTCAGAGATCTTCAGGTGTTTGAGGAGTTGTTCAGCTTTGCCTGCCCCAAGTTTCTGTCACCCGTTGTTCCAAACTATGAAAATGTGAATCCAAATTATCACAAAGAACCATTCCAGCAGCAGATGAAGGTGTTTGCAGAGGAGGTGCAGCAGCAGGCGCAGCTCTCCACCATCCGCAGGTCTCTTTTGACATGATGTGTAATGAGCTCTCGGTCACTTTTAGCAATAAACGTGCTAATAGAATGGAATTATTGGACATTCATATATATTTATAAATAAACTGTGGTACTTTAATTGTGCCTTTTATTTGACCTTTTGGATTCCTGTTTTGCTATATTGGTATTAAAAACTATAAATCTTTCTTTAGTGAACAAAAGATGGAAAAAAATACTTTAAACTGTAAAATCTATTTAAAGTTGTTTTTCTGCCTATCAACAGCTATTTTGAATTGAATTGGCCCGCTCTACTTGCGGCTGCATGTTATTTTCCCACAGCATGTGTAGAAGCATTGTCTGTTAATAAAGCTCTGAAATGTCCTCTGCTGACTCCATGTGTCTCTCAGTTTCCTGAAGCTCTACACCACCATGCCTGTGGCCAAACTGGCTGGATTCCTGGACATGTCCGAGCAGGAGTTTCGCATCCAGCTGCTGGTCTTCAAACACAAGATGAAGAACCTGGTGTGGACCAGTGGCATCTCTGCTCTGGACGGAGAGTTTCAGTCCGCCTCTGAGGTCGACTTCTACATCGACAAGGTGTGTGTGTGTGTTGAGTTTGTCTTTAAACTGCCTAATTGAACACTTTCATTTCTGAGATTAAATATAGGGCTACCATATTCATGCCAGTTGTCCTTTTTTTTTAGAAAATAATATTTAGTAGGCTGGATGTTTTTACTGGCGTGTCACTCTAAAAGTTAATTACTTGGTCTTCCATCAGGATATGATCCATATTGCAGACACCAAGGTTGCCCGTCGCTATGGAGATTTCTTTATCCGACAGATCCACAAGTTTGAGGAGGTACGTGCTCATGAATATTTTTTTACATTTACATTTAGATAGATTTTCTTGTTTTTGAACGAAACCTCTACGTTGTCACGTTTTGATTGTACCTCTTTTATCTTCTGTAGCTTAATCGAACGCTGAAGAAAATGCCTCTGACCGGTGCCGCCCCGGTTTCGAGCAACTCTGCATCACGTGCCACATAATGCAGATCCCATCAGAAGAACTAATCAAACCCTAATTTGATCTAACTGTGATATCCACCAATCACAGGCTAACCCAGGCTTCTCAACCAATCAGGAGCCACCTCTGATACTTTTACCAACCGGAGGCCATTTCTGAACTATAATGTAAGCCCTTTCAGTTCATTTCACTGACTTGTTCTGGACACAACTTAACAAGGAAATTGATGGAAGTCCTTTTTTCTAAGTCAATAAAGTTTGATGTGGCTGAACTGTAGTTTGGAGTTGTCTTTAAGTTTACGTCTTAAATATTGTGGGCCTGAAACAATGTTCTTTAATTATTCATACTGTTCTTTCTTGTGTCAATTTACATAATGTTCATGTTTCATAAATGATTTCATACATTTGACAAACATAAAGGCCTGCTATTCTAGTTTAAAAGCCCCTAGGTGGCAGGAGAATCTTTGTATTCACTTGCATAATCAAGCAAGAGGATAAAAACAAGACAAAACTACAATTTTCATTCCATTTATTTTGGACAACTTTGGGCTCACAACAAATTCCATCAAAAAAGACCTTCTTTCTTTGACGGCATTTTTTATGGGTGTCAGGATTGTGTAATCATTTAACTTTTCCAGTTTGATTTTAATACACTATTCAATAAATAACAGGATTTTTGCGATATTCCATTTTCTGTGTCAGTACAGTGTACGTGTATCATGGGCCACGTAACTCTTTAATATCCTGCTGCTGGGCTTCAATACATAGAGGAATGCCGTCCTTCTGATGACTGCTACTTTAGTCAATATTTTATCATCTTCAGGACCTTAAGGCAAAATTGTTGCTTATTTTCTTTATTCAAATAGGATCCACAAAGATTTCCATCTACAACCTCAATGCAGGTGACCAGACAATGAGGAAAAAAACACCTTACAAAAAAGGGAATATAAAACAACATATATAATGCCTTAAAACACACCATTCAAATAATCTGGTATAAAATGTTGAAAAATAAATTAAATTAAATACAACCATTTATACTCAACTCTGTTTGGTAGGTCAGCATTTTTATTTTCCAAAAATATCTCTTGTAATCTTTTTCTATTTATAAAAAGTAAAGGAAAATAAAGAAATGGTATTCCCCCCTCTAAGGTGGCAGTGTTGTCAATGAACCATAATAGCTTGACTTTTATATTTTGACTTTTCCCTTTTCTTTTTTTAAAGTTAAAATTGAGTTACAACATGAACCTTTCAAGCACTAGATACTTTCACTGCTTGTTTTGATTAAAACACGACATACATAAGTCCCTCAGTTTGAGCAGAAATGAAATGTTTTGTAGTTGACCAGACAAACCTCTGGCCTCCGTAAGTTCAGAGGAAACAGTGTTTGGTCTGCTGACTGGCTTTCCTTGGAACAGCTTCTTCCACTTTTTTTTTTCATATAGTTCACAATTTTTTTTACTGATAGAGTTTGTCATTTGTGTAATGTCTTATTAAAAATCACTATAAAGACAGAGCAGCTTGCAGTACAGTCTATGTTCTTGTGGTCGTTTCTTCTTTATATCAAATGGGCTTTTCACACTTACATGTTAACCCTGGTTTATAGATAATAAATAAAGCATGGTTTTACATTAATAATTTCCTCTGGGTTGTCATGTTCAGTTATCACAAATGTGGCCATCTTTCTCACTTTTCATTGTAGTACCACTCAAATTACTTGGATATTACATTATTTAGCTCTATCAATTATTGACAATTCGCACCATTCATGTTCTGGTAAACGATAATTTTTCATGCAAAAAACCCAAAACTTTAAAATCCTTTTTCATACAGTAAGTACCAGTAAATTGTCATGAAATTACTGGATGGCTTTACAATACATCGGTTTCAAATTACCGATTAATTTTAATTAACTTCAATGGTTCTGGATTGGCCCAGAGTAGATGTCTTACGTCACCGCGTACTGAACTCTTAGTGCTCATTCCGGTAATCTTCATTCTGTGTTCACACAGAGCAGATTACCAGTAGTTTACTGGTAATTTTACAACTTTTCATACCAGTAAATTGCCAGAACGAATTTGACGGTATTTTTGAAAAGCTCCTGTTCACATATTATCTCCTAACGGTAATTTACCAGTAAAGTCTGTATGTGTGAAAGGGACTTTTGTTTCAATAGTTAACTTTATTTGAAGTAACCGCACACCAAAACGGACCTCGAGTGTCCACTGAACTGCGTCACATCTTGTTCAGTTAGTAAAAACGAGTCTCGAGATATCTGCGTTTTGTTACAATTGTGTTGGAACAGAACGCAGTGTTGCATTCCATCTCTCGCGCTCTTTGTCAAATCACATGCCAAACGCGTCTGAGCTACAAGCACCACAATGAAGTTCAGTTTCGGTAACGAATGTGATAATATTTACTAACGTGCTGCATTACGGAACTATCAGGAAAATACTGTGACATCACCAGTATTTTGACGGGTACCTCAATAATACTATAACTGTGGACAGCTAAAATTAAGCCATTTGTAGGTTGGGTTGGGTCGAAAAGACACGGTCAACATGAGTTCAACCAATGGCGTGCGTTTAGGCCGGGGATATCCATTTTTCAACCAATGGAAGAGAAGGGAACTGTTTGGGACCCCTGCATGAAAATTTTTGCAATTGTGCTTTGTGAATTTAAACACTATAGAAAAATAATGAAATAATACTGTTTAAACATGTTTACATCATTATTTAACATTTTGAAACACTGACTATTCTACTAAACATATCGTAAAAAGATACCTCCAGCAGCCATACAAAGTGCATGAATATTTGAAATAATTAATTTATGACTGTCACTGGTTGTCTATTGTTAAACTCATCAACGCTTACTAGCACTGTTTCTATATAGCACTGTCACTCTATATACCCATGGCACTGCAATAAACAATGCTAACTCTGTTCTAGCTTCAGAACCTAGACTTGAACACTTTTTCAATTTCCAAGTGTGAAATAACGTTTAATCCAGGGTTAATTGCAGTGTGAAAAGCCCCAGAGATATACTCCCATAAGCAGGTCAACCAACCTGTTATTCCCTGGTGTCCCACTGAAATATGAAAAAGTAACTAAATAAAAACTAGTGTTCATATTCGGCCTTCCACTGGTCTGAGAGTGCATTCATTGCCCATTGTGTAGTCTGAGTATGTACGGTTAAAGTCTCTGTACTCTTGAAGTAGCCCTGACAAGATGAGCCGCCTTTGATTTGGGCGTTCCAGGTCCACAAACACATCTACACACCCTCCTCACACCTGGCCCTTACAAACCTGAACTCTTCTTCCACATCGCAGAAAAGAGTTTCCATTGAAAACAAAGAACCAGGAGTGACATGCACGTTGTAGTTTTCTCAGACCAGCGAGGCCTCGGCTAGTCATAATTCCGTGATCTCTAACGGACTCCCAGACAAAGTGTCGCTACCCTTGTTTCTGTGCAAAGGTGTGGATTTTGCAGACTCTGTTCGGGCGTTGCGTTCGGCATACAGTCCACCGTCTGCGTGCAAGGCTTCAAGGGAGCGTGCCAGAGCTCGCTGGTCATCTTCAGGCAGGCTGTTGAGGTCAGAGGTCAACAGCGTGCCTGTGCTGCCGTGAACTGCATGCACCCCGTCAGGACCCCTGAGCTCGATTGGGAGTTTGTGCTTGAAGCGAAGGGTTCCTCGACCTCCGACACCAACACGCTCATCATCATCCTCATCCAGGTCACTTTGGATCAGCTGAGAGAGGAGAACATGAATGAATGAAAACGATGCATGATTGAATGGAGGTGATGCAATGATGGATAGATAGTTAGTTGGGTTGGATGGATGAATGATTGAGTGAATTTATGGTTTGGTGGATGGATACAAGGAATGTAGGATGCAATGATAAATGGATTAACGAAATGATGGAGTTACAAATGCATGTATGGGGGGGGTTGTAATTATGGACATGCAAACAGATTGATGCATGGAATTATGAATTGGTGGATGGATACAATGATGGATGTATGTAAATATGCAATAGTAGTTGGATGCATGGACAAATGGGTAAATGGGTGGAAGAATTAATGGTTTGTTTAGATGATGGATTAAATTATGGATGGTTGAATACATTTATGGATTGGTAGATAGATGCATTAATTGAGTGGTGAATATATGGATGGTGGAATTGATTTATCAGTCAAATGGATGCATGGAATTATGGATTGGTAGATGAATAGATGGATGCATGATGGGTGAATAAAAGGAATGATGGATACAATGATGGATGGATGTAATGGAGTGATGAATAGATGCATGTTGATATGGAATTATTGATGGATGCAATTATAGATGGATGAATGGAATTTTGATTGGTAGCATTTATGAATAAATGGATGCATGATGGTTTGATAGAAGGAAGGATAGATGATTTATATTATGGATTCAACAATAGATATATGGAATATTAGATTGGTAGATGGATGCATGGATGGATGAAAGACAATGTAAGGAAGAAGGAGAATAAATAAACATTAACTACACAAAAACTTACAATTTGATAGCAGTTTTAGAGGAAACACCAAGAAGAGAGAGCAGCAAACATCTGTGAAGCAGTGAAGAGCAGTGAGCAGGCTGTGAAACATCAGCAGGGTCACATGACTCTGGACAGGTTTCTACTGATAGAACAGGGTGGAGAGTAGACGTAGTCAGCCAGCAGTGAGGAAGAGGGGTGTAGAGGACAGCAAACACAGCACCCTGTTACATCGCCCACCTCTGTGACTGATGACTGGTCACCGTGGCTGGTTGACTTGGTGACTAGGCGGGCGGCAAACAGCTTTTTGAGTCTCAGGTAGTCATCCAGAACCACATTGAGCAGCGAGCCCTGATTGGATGGCAGCATTGGTCATGTGGTGTCTTATGAACTGAATCCTTCAGCATGATTCTGGTATTTCACCTCATTAAGAACATGATCTAACTCCACATTATATTATATTGGGTCCCAACCTGAGTTTAAGTCTTACTTTGGACAAAATAACACCATAAATATTGATTGTAAACTGAAAACACATTTAAAACATGTTAAAGTTTGGATTTTTGTCTAGGCCTTAAAAAGTACTGAATCTCTATGGTGATCCCATCTTCTATTTGTGACCCTTAACCACAAAACCAGTAGTAAGGGTAAAGTTTTTGAATTTGATAAGTATACATCATCTGAAAGCTGAATAAACAAGCTTTCCATTGATGTATCGTTTGTTAGGATAGGATTTACAGTAGACAATTAAATATCTTTATGGAACATGATCTTTACTTAATATCCTAATGATTTTTGGCATAAAAGAAAAATCGATAATTTTGATCCATACCATGTATTTTTGGGTATTGTTACAAATATACCTGTGCTACTTATGACTGGTTTCTTGGTGCAGGGTCACATTTGTGCTATCAAATATTTTGTAGTGAATGTTCTCACCTTGATAGGGCCCTCTCTCATGATTTGTCCTAGTTTGGCAATGTTGTCATACTCCTGAATAGCAGCTCGTAGATATCGGTCATCCTCTGGTTTAGAGGCCTGAGGCTCACGTCCAAATGTACCCTATATAAGACAAGATATTTATTTAGTACCCTATAAAGAGAAAATGGCACTTAAGTACCCCACAAAGGCAAGAGAAGACAAAGAGAAGGTGTAGGTTCCTGTGATGATGATAATACATGCACCGTGGCATGATTCTGACAGTGTTTTTGTGAGTTTATTACATGTGTGCGAGCCGGGCTGTTCCAGAGGTCAGTAATGTCACTTAAGTCTTCAGGAAGGTCATCCTCATGCTCCGCCTGTGCCGCTAACTCCAGATTCCTGCAGAAAGGATCTAGCCACACTGGATTTGCTCTACAAGCACATAGAGAAAGAGACACATTGTGATGCAATAAATTAAACCTTGCAATTCAGTCTATGTTAGATAATAATCAACATTATATTTTGAACATATCTCAAATAGTAAGTGTGTGTTAATTTTTGCCACACATGGTATTATTTTAGCAGTCTGGAGCTCTGTTAACATATATATATACAAAAGGCTCATATCAACAACACCATTGTATCGCTCACTCACCCTTCAAACGTGTACTTGTTTGTATTGGGCATATCCAGAATATCCATCAACCCCTGATTTCCTGTAGATAGGGAGAGAAAACCAAACATGCTTTTACCTTGACAACAAACACAAACCCGTGTTTGTTAAACTCAAACCATGTAAGGATATGTCTCCGCTTCCTCCAAACCGAGGGATGGGACATTCCCTGTAACTTACCTGTGGAGCCAGCAACAATTGCCTTCAGCTTCCTTTTGTGCCTGTTAAAAACATCAGACCATCAGATACCTGGTTATGCATTGAACAGGAAGTGAGTGAACATGACAAGTGACATGAACAAGATTTGATGTATTACTTTTAATGACAGTACTTACACTGTGCGGTAATACCAGTTCATCAGGATAAACAACATGGCAGCAAGGAAGAGCAAAACTGCCAAGATGATAATGGCCATCTGAAAGAGATGAATAGGCATTCGTGCTGTAATGTAATATAATGTTTTCTTAAGCGTTGTACACACACACACACACACACACACACACACCTGTAAGGTGGTGAGGTCATCAGGTGCGCGAGCAGTCACAGCAGGCTGTACATCCAGAACGTTGTAGTTTCTAAACAGATTCCTCAACTGCTCCATGTTCTCATCGATCATCTGAATCACCCTGAAAACCAATTCGGCCAATCAATCAATCACCCTCAAAGGATCAAGGCAACTGCGGATGAGACTAGGTCATTAATCAAATGCAATAATCAATATAAAAAATAAAGCAAGCTGTATAGTTCAAGAAACACCCATTTGATATGTATTGGTCATGGCTGGTATATAACTCTTACCTCTCCACATCTAGAATACGGTTGGTCTGCTTGTTGACCACATGAATCAGAACATCGGTTTGAGCGAAGTTCACTCTTCCCTTTTTATCCACGTGAAACTATGGAAAAGAAATATATGATTCACTCTTTTGCATGGTCATGACAGGAGAGATATTGGATATAACTGTACAGACATGGACTGTAATCTAATTTCTAATGATAGAAATAACGGCAGCACAAACACACGTGTACCTGTACGTCATCCGTGTTGACTATGGCTCCTGTGATGTTTGAGAGCAGGTTAATAAACTCCTCTTGAAACAGTCGGACACGCTCTGGTATCTCATTAATGACGATTTTCACCCGTTGGTCATCTCTGAGAATGTAAATGCCCACCAGAGCCACATCACTGTGTCCTGCCAGATCTCTCGCCAGAACCTCCACCACAAAATAACCCAGATCATAAGCCATAAACAGGTCAAACGTCCGGATGATTCCATCAGTCTCACCTGGAAAAAAAGAAGAGTCACTAAACAAAATAACACCAATAAATGGCATCTAAATGAAATGACAGTTAACACACCGATGATGAAGACGCTGCCCATGTCTTCAGAGTCATTGGAATGCAGTTTGATGTAGCGGATGGACAGAATGTGATAAAGAACAAGACTGTTGTTGCCAATGTCATTATCAATCGCTTGAACCCGGATCAGATCTGAGCCCACTTTAGCATCTGCAGCCACACCTGACAGAGAAAGAGAGACATGTAAGCTTAAGTTTACTTATCTAAACAGGAACATACCATAGAGGTGGTCACAGGGGTTGAAATAAAATTAAATGTAAAAGCAAATCTAATATTTACATAATATATAAATAACATTTATTTTGTATTTTTGTTATATGAAGGTCACATTAAACTGCCTTGGCAAATTTGTAACCATATTTGTATAACTTATTTATGCAGATTTTTCAGAGAACTAGATCATGGAAGTTTATTTGAATAAATATATTTTACACTTTCCAACAAAGATGATAGAAATGGAAAACTAATTAAATCAATTTTAGATGAGCAGCAAAAGCAGAAGTTTAAGACCAAAGAGTTGCAAGGAGTAGAAAAGGTCCATTTACAGCGGATTTACAGAAAATACAGAAATAATTAATTATATTAATTTGTATTATATTAAATTAACTAATTAAGTAAATTAAAACTCTAAATTAAATTAACCTAAAAACAGTGGTGGGAGATTTTAAATTAAATAAAAACAATATATAAAATAGCAGACATGTAAATGTACTGAATTACTGTACTTACGAGTATCTTTTTTTGTATACTCTGTAGTTTTACTGAGCATCAAAGATATTGGCACCTTTTACTCTCTACGTCACTACATTTTTGAATAAGAATTTGTCCACTACATTTGTAATAAGTGTTGCAATAGCACATTACATTTTGCATGGTAACCTAGCTTTTAGTGATATCACCAACTACAGGGCACTGAAAGTACTACATCTCGTGCATTTTGCCCCTACTCACCCAAACTTGTCAACAAGGCTACTTTATGTGAATGAAGTTCTTAGCAGGTAGTTGTAAATCACAGGTCTTTTCTATGTGAGATGAGGACATGACTGAAGCCGACAATGACACAGAAACAGCACATTCCGAGCAAAAAGGCTATTAACTTTTTATTTTACTTAACATTATTTTATCCATTTTACTGAATATACCTAGGGTTTTTTTTGTTGCAAATTTGGTTTTGATTTTAGAAAATGAACATGAATGCTCTCTTCACAAATCACCTCTTTATTGTTTTTGTTACATGCTCTCTGTGTCTTGTCTTGGACTTGTATGTCACTTCCTGTCTCCAGTGGGGTTTGTAGTCTGTTTGTTCATTGGTTCCCAATGATTAATCTCCCCAGGTGTGTCTTGTTATCTTGTTATGCTTGTTAGCCCCCTGTGCTTATATACCCCTAGTGTTTGTTTAGTTCCTTGTGAGTTGTTGAGTGTAATGGTAGTCTGTTTGTCCAGTTATCTGTTCTTTGTTCCCTGTGGCTTTTGTTTGTTCTAGGTTTCCATTAAATACCTGCACATTGATCCTTGCCTCTACCTATTTTCTCCAGCTTTCTCCAACCTATATTTCATTTAAGTAAAATACTTAAGTACTGTCAAAATCAGATGCGCTAAGACTTTTACTCAAGTTGTTTTGGAACTGGTGACTTGCAGTGGAGTAATTTTCACGGTCTCCTTATTTTTACTCAAGTATGGCTTTCAGGTACTCCTTACATCTCTGTAAAATAGAAACTTTGAAAATGGTTCCTAAATACAACAAATGTTACCTGCGGTGTACTCCATCTTTGTGAATCTTGGAGACTGGTCGTTGATGTCCTCAAGGAAGATTCTTACTTCCTGTAATGTAGGGTCACGGCTTGGGTCAAGCACTTGGGCCCGCTGTGACCTTTGACTTCTCAGAATAGACCAGCTTCGGTTACTGGAAGCTTTAACGATGATGGAATACACTGGGATTTCTTCCCGATCCAGATCTTTTCTGACCCGTAGAACTCCGGCCACACTCATACCAAAGTTTCCCTCAGTATTGCCTCCTAGAAAAGAGCATCAGTAATGCAGTTAATAAAATGTACACTGGCCATGTATGAAATACTACCAATGTTCTGTTAAGTCTACAGGGAA
Source organism: Gymnocypris eckloni scoliostomus (assembly GCA_027564155.1). NCBI lineage: Eukaryota > Metazoa > Chordata > Actinopteri > Cypriniformes > Cyprinidae > Gymnocypris > Gymnocypris eckloni. The sequence goes on along the minus strand of CM050429.1, from coordinate 26,230,520 downwards.
AATTCAAAGTTTCTCAGAAATCTGAATTTCACCATCTTGCTGCTGATGCAACAAGATTGCACAAGCTGAGTAGTATATTTGTAACTTCAGGTGGAAATGTTCTACGAAGAAAGTCCTGACCGACAGTAGTTGATCAAAGATGCTTGGTTCATTGTATATTCTTTCATGAATATGTTCAGCAAAGAGAGATTCAGTAATTCAGTAAAATCCAAGTACAATTCAAATTAAATTCTGAGCCTTGATCAGCTGAACAGAGCCAAACACTGCATAAGCATAGTATAATGATGTCAATGCTTCTATAGGGGTTCATTTTTGTTGTTTAATGTTGTGTCCACACCTGCGATGAAATAGTAGACGATAGCATTAGAGCCCTCGTCTGCATCCACTGCACCAGTCACATTCCCAACAACGGTCCCAGGAGACGAGTGCTCAGGCACCAACAGAGACTGATACGACAAACTTCCTCTCTGAAATACACGCAACACACGGAATTCAAGACTTAAGCAATACGTGATGGGGAATTTTTTCAACCATCACATTTCATGTTGTAAAAGCCCATTGCATTATATTTGATATGCACGTTTCTAAAGCCTTTAACATGATCAAAACTCTTCCTGTGGCTCAGTGGTAGAGCATTGTGTCAGCAGCGCAAAAGGTCATGGGTTCAATTCCCAGGAATACACATACTGATAAAAAATGTTTTGCCTTAATGCACTGTAAGTCGCTTTGGATAAAAGCGTCTGCTAAATGCATAAATGTAAAACTTTGCTGAAAAACCTGTTTACTACATGCCTTCTGTCATTTGATAAAAAGTTTTCAGAAAACATCCACATAGATGAGTCTTTCTGCTGCAAAATCTTACACAATAATAACTTTTATACTGATAGTAATATTAATTTACTAGACTGAAGCAACATAGGGTTACTTGATTATCCGTTCATCATTTTTAGGAAAAATAATGTTAAAATGTGAGCATTAAATACAATACATCAGGCTTTTGAGGAATGTTATTTATATCTGTCATCACTGATGCATATTACATTATATGTTTTGTTCCATAATCAAAGTTTTGATCATAAAACTAAGCATTTAAATATCTTACTAAGACATTATGATGAGGTACAGAGTGCAGCTGATATTTATATGCATTTTACGTTAGTAGTCTATTATACTGATATAAAGATCTTATTGATTTACATTACAAGCAATCAGAATGTCATATTATCCAAATAAATATCAGCAACAGCACCAAATTGCATAGAATTTTTTTTGCTCTGTTTTGCCCTCTTTATATAATTTTGTAGGGTTGTGACGGTGAGGAAATTTTCCCACCGATTAATTGACGTGTGAGAACACCGGTAATAACGGTATCACCGTGGCGGGGGGGTCATTTGAGTTTACCCTCTTTTCCTTGCTTTCCTTCGGTTTTAAATAGCTTGTAAAAGCACCTCACGCATTTTACTTTCACTTTTAAATTTGCAGCAATTCAGGGTCAAGCAGTTGTTTGTTTTTAGTTCGCTTGAGTTTTCCCTAGTTCCCTCACTTTCCTTTGCTTAAATAGCTTGCACATTTTACTTTCAAGCAATTCGGCATCAATTTCTTGAATTCAATTAAAGGAACAACAAAATACAACTTAAAACACATAACTTTTATAAAAAATATATATATATATGAATATAAAAAAAAATTACTTACAAATTTTAAATAGGTAGCCTATACAAAACTGAATCAGTACAAATCTGTAAAGACCGAGGAACAAATAATTATAAAACATAACGTTTATTATCAAAACGATGAAGAAAGTTTGGGGGCACGTACTGCATACACCTTTATGTCAAATAATGGGAAAACAATCACACAGTTGAAATAAAATCAAAATCAGCAAATACTGTGGAAACCAAATAAATGAGAAACGAATGTAAACAAAAACTACTTCCAATATCATCTTAGATAAATGGCAGGTCAACAGGCTTTTCAAAATCCAAAATATGTTTTTACATTTCATTGTGAAACTCTTCGGCCATCGTCTTGTCTGTCACACCTCGCTCTTCTTGTCAGTCTGAAATCTGATCTGTGAAGCGCTGCATTGAGCAGCCACGTCTCTGTTCTCTAACTGAACTAGGCTAAATCATTTGTATTACTATTAAAATAATCTAATGATGAGGGACGGTGCTGCGGTAGACAAGTGACGTAACCGGTGTTGCGGCTTAACACCGGTATCACCCCCAACACCGTCTATCGCAGCAAGCCTATAATTTTGGTGTTTTCTTTTCCTCCTCAAGTATGAGCTTCATATTATATTATATTGTATTATGAGGCATAAAAGCCTGATGTATCAAATGTGATAAACACAATTGCAAACAAATATTCTGTCTAAAGGCTAATTTAAATGTTTCATTTAATAAAATAGGTTTTTAGGATTATTATTTCATAGTCAGGCTTTACAGGGTTAATATTAAACAGGCCAACTGGCCTACTTATATATCTGATAATCAAAAACAAATGATAAAACATTACCGGAGGTTTAAGAAAAACAGGTTCATTGTCGTCGATGTCAGACAGAGCCACCTGCAGCGGCTGCATGGTCTCATATGGGACGGGCTGCCCGAGGTCATACGCCACCACAACCAGCTGCACACCAATACAGAGATTTCTATTGTTATTGCATCATTTTTGAAGGTTTTCTGCTGTTTTCAATCGTCTTTTATTTAGAGTTGTGTCTGGTTAGAAAGTAAGACTCACACTGTACAGGGCTAGTTTCTCTCTGTCCAGTTTAACCGCAGTGGTGATCACTCCGGTCACTGCATCAATATGGAAGTTCTCCCAGTCCCTATTTCCTGCTCCAGTCTGCAGGAAGCTGTACCGGACTTCTCCGTTCACCCCCTCATCCTCGTCTGTGGCAAAAACTTCATACACCACCAGCCCAGGAGGCTGTTCCTGTAACAACATACACACAAAACATGACCGAATGCTCACTCATACATGATGTCTGACCCAGAACAAAAACAGGTCACTCAATATCTCACAACCCAGATCTGGGGCATCACATTTGACAGATCTCCATGTGACAGATTCGGGTCAAAGTTTTGAGCGGTATTGAACAAATGATTGATCATTCGTGCATGCAAGAGATTTCAGTCAGAATTACAAGCAGGGAATCTCTTCATTTATATTTTGTTTGTGCCATTTAGTGTTTCTGACTCTAATAAAAGGCATTTCAAAGGTTTTAAAAACTTGTCCTTACTACAAGAGGAACTAACACAGCTTCCTCAAAGTCCTCAAAATACCATCTGCTATGACACTATGGCTAAGATCTCTCTGAGTCACTGGGGTGGGTTTCATCACTTGGGCTCAGGAATAAAGGGCTTCATAATGATCACAAAGATCTGCAACATGATCTTTTCACTTTGGCTGTCAGACGTACACAGGAGGCTTGACCACACAAGAAAACACAAGCTCTCTACTGCATGTTTCAGCATGCAACAAGACAACTACATGTAATGGATATTCCTATGAAGTTCCTGTGATGTGAGAAAGACAATGAGGAAGACAAAAGAAGAGCGCAGTGGGATAACTGAGAATACATCAAAGTGGTTGAGTTGTAATTTGTAGGATGAGTGAGAAAGCTTGCATTCACTCAACATCACATTCAAACAAAGAAAATATATGATTTAATTTTAAAAAATGATTTAGTAATAAAAATGAATAATTGGTTTTGAACGGTTACACACCTCAAGTATGTGCATGATCGTGCCATTGGCAGGCCGCACAAAGATCGGCCTGTTATCATTGACATCTATGACAGTGATCTGAAGACTGGCGGTTCCCCAGAGAGGTGTTCTGCCATGATCGGTCGCCACCACAGTCAGATTAAACCTCTCAAAACTCTGCAGTAACCGCAAGGAGCGAATCAGCCCAGTGTCAGGATCCAGAGAGAACGCATCTGTGATAGAGAGAGGAAGAGACATCAGAAACATCATCAAAATATGTAGCCGTACTCAAGGGCGTTTAGCAAATTGTACATGGAAAGTAAATTGAAAATGTCTTGAATTTCCAATTAATTTCCTGATTTTGAATCAAGTGGCAAACACGATGGTGAATAGTAAGTTAATATACAGTTTAATAAAAAAGCAATAAAAATCAAATTCAATTAAAATTCTCCAAATCTTTAATCCTAAATTTGTAACCCTTTTATCTATGTTTGCTGCGTGTGTATGTGTGTGTGTGTGTGTGTGTGTGTGTGTGATTTACCTGCTCCAGGGCCCTGTAGACTATAGGTAAGTAATGCATTCTCTCCCTCATCGAGGTCAATGGCCTTCATTGTGATCACTGACGTACCAGCCGGCTCATTCTCAAACATACTAGTGGTAAAAACTCTCTCTGAGAAGCGTGGACGGAAATCATTTACATCCATTACTGTTAACTGCACCTGAAAGATAGAGATAGAGAGAGAGAAACGGAGCTCAGAGATCTGATACAGAGGTGTTAAGGTGGAGTAACAAAAGCTGTTTTGGTTATTTTTCAAAGTATTTGAGGTCAGCTCATGCAAAACTGTTCACATGAAACTGAAACTCTGTGCAAAAAATGCAAACATGTACAAGACAGTTTGATATCTGAACCCTGCTTGGGAATACAGCAAACCAACAATTCCTATTTAAAGATATAATGATGATACAGATCCTGAAATAATTACTGGCCATCTGGACTCACCAAAGCTGATCTATAATTGAATTTTACTCACATTTTGACTTTTTATAGTAAGTCAATATTATGCAAAGTTTGCATTGAAAACTGCATCAGCTGATTATATTTTAACTTTCAGCTTGTTTTGCTTCTGTACTTCCTATATCCTCATAACAAAAGTGTGAATAGAGGAAGTGCAAGCTGAACATTTGGCCACCTCACAAACACGTCTTGTGAAACCTCATTGGCACAGCTGATGCTCTCTTCATATCCTTCTTAAACAGGAACTGGAAGTGAAGGAGACTCCGCCTTGACTGCGTTAAAGTCTCTTGCACAATTGTTTTTATCAATGTTTGTTTTTTCTTCCTGTGGTCAACTGGACTTTATAGTTTGCAGAACAGGTTTTTTGAACGTTGATTTCACATTGAGATAAAATGACAACACAAGTTCATATTTTTGTGTCTGAACAAATTTTTGTATTTTATTTTATTTAGCTGCTAAAAAGGGCAACATATGCTGCCTCCAAGTTCCTACTTTTGAGTTTGGAAGTCATAATTATAGACTAATGTTCTTCAAATTATTTCAGACGTAATAAAATGGGCTAAAAAAATTTTTTGAATGATCCACATCCACAGATTCCATGTACCTGCACAGAGTTTTCCCTGCGGTTGTTGAGGCTGCCTCCAGGGTTGTCCCTGGCGTAGGCTGTGAGTGTGTAACGGTCCTTGGTCTCTCTGTCCAGGGCAGACAGGATGTAGATGTCACCCTGATACCGTAAGACATAAAAAATTACTATAAATGACATTTGTTATTGTCTTTGTTTTGTTTTCACACCAAACACACTCACTGTAGTGGGTGTGATGCCGAACTTGCCCTCTCCATCCACTAGCCCGTATTCAATGACAGAGAACAGGCCAGAGTCTGCATCTGTCGCACTCACGCTTACAATAATAGTGCCGAGTGCAACATCCTCAAAAATGGACTTCTGCACACACAAACATACACAAAATCTTCTGTTTAAACGTCTCTTTCTTCATGCTCACCAAGGCAGCATTTATTCAATTCAAAACATAGTAAAAACTGTAATTTTGTGAAATGTTCAAATTTTTATTAACTGTTGTCTATTTAAATATATTTAAAAATGTTTTCCTGTGATGCAAAGCTGAATTTTTCAGCATTATTACTCCAGTCTTCAGTGTCAAATGATCCTCCAGAAATCATTCAAATATGCTGATTTGCTGCTCAAGAAAAATGTCTTATTATAATCAATGTTGTGCTGCTTAATGGTTTTTGGAAAATACCATTTAAATCTGAAAATAAACTGATTTTGAAAACTGTGCTATAAATAAAATGTATATTCGAATATATTTCTAACTTAATTGAATAATCATTGATTATACTTTTGTAACTACTATAATTTGTCATTGAGATTTCTCATTGAATAAGCAAAAAGCTAAATAAATGCATTATCACTAAAGTGTCAGACTTTTTGATGCACTCATAGCTCTAAATATGAAAATGAAAATACTTAATGGATTTAAATCTTTACAGTTAAATCTGCACAGTAGCCAGACAAACTGGTTTGTGCTGATTTACCTGATATATTGGTTGTTGAAAAACTGGGTTGTTGTCGTTGACATCAACAATCCGCAGATAGACAGGAAGTTCAGCAAAGCGAGGAGGCGTGCCGTGATCCTGAGCACGCACTGTGAAGTTCAACCACTGCACTTGTTCATAATCCACCGTCCGATTGGCCACAATTTTACCTGTGGATAGTAATAAAAAAAATGCCCATGTAGATTAGAGATGGAATTAAATCAGCAAGACCCATTTTCAAGCTTCAGTCATTTAGGGTTTAGGATTATATCACTGATTAATTGAACACGGATGTGTTTATGTGTGTAACCTGTAGATGGGTCTTCAAGTCTAATGTAGTCTCCACGGGGCAGGTGTAGGAGCTGATAGATGATCTGTCCAAAGGGTCCTTTATCAGGATCCACAGCAGTCACCGACAGCAACGTGGTACCAGCCACGGCACCTTCAAGAATCCTCTCAGAGAAGTTCGCTACCCCGAAAGGACGAAAACGAGGAGCGTTGTCATTCACATCCAGCACGTTGATGGTCAATTTGGCTGTGGAGAGAAATCATTTTAAACTATTTGATTTTCCAGAAAGTGGAAAAGAAACTGAATTTTTCCCCCAGGCTGGTTTAGTGCTGGTCAAGATTGGAAACTATAGGAAGGAAAACCTGACAGACTGGAAGTTGGTAACCAGCATGGTTTCTGGCAAACCTGCTTAACTTTGCTGGTCAAGCCAGTTAATAAGCCTGGCCACTAGTGACTAGCACCCAGAGCGCATACGTGCTTTTTCAATAGTTGCAATAGAAGATAAAGATTGCAATGTGGTCAATATTAAAGGAATAGGTGTGGATGTAAATGAGTTTGTTTCTTTATCTGAACAGACTTGGAGAGATGTAGGATTAGACCAGTTCCTCACCAATGGATCCTGTGAAGTGAATGGGTGCCATCAGAATGAGAGCTCCAAGAGCTGCTAAAAACATTTTGAAGGCACCCATTCACTGCAGAGGATCCATTTGTGAGCAACTTTAGTGTTATAAAGGTAAACTTCTCCAAGTTCCAATGAGGAAACAAACTAATTTACATATTGGATGACCTGAGGGTGAGTAAATTAAATCGATTAACAAATGAACACTAGTAAGTAGACAGAAAGATCTTTCTTACCGTTGGGTACACTGACAGACATGTCAATAACATCACTGGCGTTGTCATGCACTGAAACAATGATCTCAAAAGTGGCAACCAGCTCTCGGTTCAGGGGATTACGTACAAACACAGCACCTGAGCATAAAGATGGACACAAAAATCAACACAACAGAGAACATCATGGGTCCCCGGAAGTAAAAATCACATTCATTTTCATTCAATAGATTTATAATACAAATGCACAGTGTTTAGTTGCTGAAAAAAAGACAAATGCCGTTCAAAAGTTTGGGATCAGTAAGGATTTAATTTTTTAGAATATTACATAATTATAATTATAATACCTTGAATTAAGTTTTTTATGCTCATCAAGGCTGCATTTATTTGATCAAAAATTTAGAAAAAAAAAATAATATTGTGAAATATTATTATTAATTAAAATAGCTCTGCTGTATGTGAATATCATGTAATTTATTCCTGTGATGCAGCGCTGAATTTTCAGCGTCATTACTCCAGTCTTCAGTGTCCCATGATCCTTCAGAAATCATTCTAATATGCTGATTTATTGGAAAACAGTTGTGCTGCTTTAATATTTTTTGTAACCTGTGATACTATATTCAGGATCTTTGATGAATACAGAGTTAAAAAAGATCAGTATTTATTCTTTGAAATAAATTTGAAATCTTTTGTAACAATATACAGGTACATCTAAAAAAAATGTATATGGTGAAAAAGTTTTTCATTTGTTTTAGATTCGTTACATGTAAAGTAAAACAGTTCAAAAGTTTTTTGTTTTAATTTTGATGATAAGAGCTTACAGCTAATGAAAGTCAAAAATCAGTATCTCAAAATATTAGAATATTTACATTTGAGTTTTAATAAATGTACCGTCCATACAGTATAAATTGTGGGTATCTCTTGTTCTCTGAAACCACAATAATGAGGAACACTGCTGACTTGGCAATGGTCCAGAAGACGATCATTGACACCCTCCACAAAGAGGGTAAGTCACAGAGTGTCATTACTGAAAGGGGTGGCTGTTCAAGGAGTGCTGTATCAAAGCATATTAAATGCAAAGTTGACTGGGAGGAAGAAATTGGGTAGGAAAACTGTGCACAAGCAACAGGGATGACCACAAGCTTGAGAATACTGTCAAGCAAAGCTGATTCAAACACTTGGGAGAGCTTCACAAGGAGTGAACTGAAGCTGAAGTCAGTGCATCAAGAGTCATCACGCTCAGACATCTTCAGGAAAAGGGCTACCAAGACACTTCTGAAACAGAAACATCGTCAGAAGCATCCAAGGGATAAGGAGAAAAAGAACTGGACCATTGCTCAGTGGTCTAAAGTCCTCTTTTCAGATGAAATTAAATGTTGCATTTCATTTGTAAATCAAGGTTCCAGAGTCTGGAGGAAGAGTGGAGAGGCACAGAATCCATGTTGCTTGAAGTCCAGTGTAAAGTTTCCACAGTCAGTGATGATTTGGGCTGCCATGTCATCTGCTGGTGTTGGTTCACTGTGTTTTCTGAAGTCCAGTCAACGCATCCATCTACCAGGACATTTTAGAGCACTTCATGCTTCCTTCTGCTGACAAGCTTCATGGAGATGCTGATTTCATTTTCCAGCAGGACTTGGCACCTGCACACACTGCCAAAGGTGCCAAAAGCTGGTTCAATGACCATAGTGTTACTGTGCTTGTTTGGCCAGCAAACTCGCCTGACCTGAACCCCATAGATAATCTATGGGGTATTGTCAAGAGGAAGATGAGAGACACCAGACCCAACAATGCAGATGACCTGAAGGCCACTATCAAAGCAACCTGTTCTTCCATTACACCTGAGCAGTGTCACAGGCTGATTGCCTCCATGCCACGCCGCATTGATGCAGTAATTCATGCAAAAGGAGGCCCAACCAAGTTGAAATATTTCACTCTATGTGTAATGAATCTATATAATATATGGGTTTCACTTTCTGAAATGAGTGACAAAAAATATTGACCTTTTTCATGATATTCAAATTTTTTGAGATCTACCTGTATACAGTACTGTTCAAATATTTGGGGTCAGTAATTTGTGGATGTGTTAAATTGATAAAAAAGCAAATTGTTAAAACATTTTATTGTTATAAATGATTTCCATTTCAAATAAATGCAGTTTTTTTTTTACCTTTTATTCATCAAAGAATCCTTAAAAAGGCATCACAGGTTCCAAAAAAATATTAAGCTGCAGAACTGTTTCCACCATTGATAATAAATATGCTTATTAGAATGATTTCTGAATGATCATGTGACACTGAAGACTGGAGAAATGGCTGTAGTAATGGCTGATCAAAATTCATCTAAGCTTCACAGGAAGAAATTATATTTTAAAGTATATTTATTTAAATTGTAATAATATTTCGAAATATTACTGGTTTTCCTGTATTTTTTGATCAAATAAATGTAGCCTTAGTGAGCATAAGACTTCTTTAAAAACATAATTCTTACTGATCCCAAACTTCTGAACGGCAGTGTACGTAAGACATAATCGCTCACCTGTGTAAAAGTCAATTCCGAAAGACTGCTGGAGCCCTTCCACTGGATTATTCCCATCATCCTTTGCTTCCACAGAGATGATGTAATACTCCAGCCGGGGTCGAAGATCAGGGTCCTCAGCGGTGAGCGTAGCTATGACCTCTCCCGGAGGTGTTGACTCGTTAACGCTGATGGTATGCACAGGCCTTATGAAACGAGGACGGGAGTCGTTGACATCGTCTAGAATGACAGTTAATGTTGCTGTCCTGAGAGAGTGGGTGTGCCTCGGTCAGTTGCTATGACAATTAGACGGTACGAGCTACGCTCCTCTCGGTCCAGCGTAGCATTGCCGACCACAACGGCACCAGAGAGAGCATCAACGATAAAACGGTCCTGAGCGCCGCTGTCCAAGCGATACTGCAGCCAACCGTTAGAGCCCGCATCAGCGTCACTCGCCGAGAGCTGTGTTACTACCACACCTGAAAATGCACACAATAATACATAAAACACACACTCTATATATACTGTACATTTTTAGTTTTAGTAATTTAGCATTTAAAATGAAACCAATGATTTTGGTTTGTATTTCTAAGTATTTCTGATTTCTGTTTTTCATCTAATAATTGGATTTATATATTTCACTTAATTTTATTGTAGCTTTATTTAAATGTATAAACATATTTACATAAAAAAGTAATATATCGGTAAATAAATAATCTTATAAAAATAATAAAAAATACTAACTAACGAATAACATTAGTATTATTATCAATTATTATTACAGTTATTATTATTAATTAATAATTTATTATAACAACAACAACACACTAACAATTACACTGCAATGGGCCCAACAAGCCAGAGTAAACTAGTTTTTCTACCAGTTCATCCACCTCTATCAGCAGATGCCGTCTGTCTCACCTGTGGGGCTGTTTTCTGGCAGGTGTACAGTGAAACTGGACGGATTGAAGACAGGTGGGTTGTCGTTTATGTCGAGGATGGTGATAGTGAGTGGAACAGTGCTGTTTAAACCTCCCACATCCTCCCCGAGCAGAAACAGCTCCACCCGTGGCACAGAGAAAGCCTCCCGGTCCAGCACAGCACCCCCACGCACTGACACCACCCCTAGAGACGCAGAGAGAGGGGGTGGAAAAGAGATCGTGTCATGAGCGGGAGTACAGCTTGATTACGAGAAACTCTGTGGGTGTATGAAAGGTGGGAGGACTGTGATCTTGTATAACTGATACCACAGATATAAAAGTATCTGTATGTTTAAAGCAATTACATTTAAGACTATTTAATCTTTGGGAAAAAAGTCCAATTTATAACCAACTTTAAAGAAATATTGTGTTAAAGGTCAAATTAATTTGATGTTAAAATACTTTCTTAATTTAATATACAAAGACAACTAGTGCAAATTCTATTATTGAGCATCCCAACCAACAGTAACACTGACTTTAGTGGCTTGACTTTATGTTTTTCAACCAATGGCAGAAAAGGAATGTCTGGGAAATCTGTTATTATTTTTCATTTCTTTTTGGTAACACTAAACTAAAATAAAAATAGACTGTACTAAGAGAAAATACTACATCAAGGTGAACAGTCAAACTGAATATTAACCTCTTGATGTTATCTCTTGAAGACATCAGCCCAGCACAACATTTTAAAACATTTTGAGGCCTTTAATTTTGGAAAACATGAAAACCAACAGACATAACCCACAGCATCTGTGCTGAACTTCAGACCTGTGCGGGAGTCTATGGAGAAGAGGTCCACTCTGGTTCCCAGAAGACGATACCTCACCACTGCATTTTCCCCAATATCTTTGTCCTCTGCTAGAACTGGGCCGTTTAGAATCATCACAGTGGTGCCTGATGGACGGACGGATGTACAGACAGACAGAGAGAGAGAGAGAGAGGTTAAAAAATGTGGCTTCAGAGGTTCAACTTTGATGTTAAATGAATCACAACATCACTGATCACCATCCTGTATTTATTTCCCTTCAGAGTATGTTATATTAGTCAACTTCAGCTGCCCAAGAGAGTCATAATCTAGTTTTTCATGCTTGCTTTCATGATTATAGAATAATGTCAGACTTTGATGCCACCTGAAATCCCAAATCGCACCGTTTACCTCCATTTAAGCCAGAGGAGCCATTCAAGCCTTGCTACTGTTGTCTTTATCTTGCTCGGTTGGGGTTTAAAAGACAACTGATATTAAGAAAATTTGACTGATTTGACTGCTCTCAGATGAGAACAAAGCATGAATGACACTATAATGTTATTATTTTCTTTTGTAGATTTGCCTTCCTGAATTAATTTAATAACTGATGAACTGCAACATCACAAGTTTTACTGAAATGAATCAACACTGAACTGAATTGAACTGAATAATCATTGTCTTCTGTAGACCTGCTTATTGCTGAATTGAATTTGTTTTATAATTGATGCAACTTGCAGCATTAACATTTAAAACTGTTACTGAACTGAATCAACAATAATGACAATTTGTACTGTATAAAGTGCTATAAAAATGTCATCTGACTTGTCTATTTTTAACCCTTAAGACTTGCCTACTTATGGGTTACACATTTGCATAATGTGAGCGATCAAATTTCAGAAACCTGAAGATTTTAGAAGAAGCCACTTTTTCAAATTTGTTTAATGAATGGTATTTTTGTTCTGAGTTCTGAAAGTTACACAGTGTTTTAATAGTGCAATAAACTTGTGTTTGAAAAGATTTGTCATGACAAAGGCAATCAACGCAGCCTTTTTTAAATCACTGTTAACCTTCTAAACAAGATAAAAGCTTTTCTTCTCTGCCCTTTCTTTGAAGAGGAAATCTACACAATCTTCATTTCTGAGAGTCAGGAAGGGGTTAACAAGAACCTGTGGGTGAGTTTTCACTGATCTCGCCCCTGAAGCTGGATTGAGTGAAGATGGGCCTGTTATCATTCACATCCAGCACCGTCACCACCAACAACTCTGAGTCCTGAGCAGAGAGAGAAGAGTCTCATGAGAGTGTTCACCTGATGGTGCTGTGAACCCTGGAAATGCTGTGTTATTTACCCTGCGTGCGATGCGAGGGTTGTCTGGGTTGTCTTTGACGGTGATGGTGAGGCTGTATTCAGCCACTCTCTCTCTGTCCAGCGGCCTGTTCACCTGAACCACACCGGACTGGAGGGAAGAGAACATTGGTCTGTTCACTCGTACATTGATATTTACGTCACTGCCCAAAAGGGCAAGAAAAACTCTCTTCTTCCCTATATCCCTCTGTCTCTTACGGTCTCATTAATGTAGAAGGATCCATCATTGTTGCCGGCCGTGATGCTGTATGTTAGGAGAGCGTTGCGGCCGCTGTCCGAGTCTTGTGCCCGCACTTGAGTGATGGAGGTGTGGACCGGTGCACCCTCACTCACGCTGGTGTTATAGGGTAAGCTGAGCAGGACGGGGTCATTATCATTAATGTCCAACACCTGAATGCCCACTACCACCTGACAGAGAAAAACAAAACCACCAAATGAGGTCAAGATTATCGATTTTTCTTTTATGCCAAAAATCATTAGGATATTAAGTAAAGATCATGTTCCATGAAGATATTTAGTGAATTTCCTACCGTAAATATATCAAAACTTAATTTTTGATTAGTAATATGCATAGCTAAGAACTTGATTTAGACAACTTTAAAGGTGATTTTCCCAGTATTTAGATTATTTTTGCACCCTCAGACTCCGGTCAATATTGTCCTATCCTAACAAACCATACACCAATGGAAAGCATATTTATACAGCTTTCAGATTATGTATACATCTCAATTTCTAAAAATCGACACTTATGACTGGTTTTGCGGTCCAGGGTCACATGTTTCATTCCCAAATGCATGTTTAAAGACAGTGACCCAAACTCAGAGCAGATGCAGAAATGAGTCTGTGGAGATCATTTTACTTTGAACCAAGCTTCCCTGAAAACAAATTATTTTACAAAAGTAACTCTTGTGCAAAAGAACCCAATGCCACCTCATTTTGAAACACACAGCTCATATATAATTACATTTCAGACTTTTCAGTTTCAATTTTCAGTTCTAGTTAGATCAATTGTGAAGCTCTAATGACAAAAGATGCTGTTTTTAAATGTATGACCATCAAACTAAAATCACAATAATTAATTTTCGAAATAACACATACCAATGTAATTAATTTGGCTTGATGCTTAACTGCAAATGCAAACTGTTCACAACAAAGAGGTTTTGTGGTGTCGCAGTGCAGTTTCGTATGTCCCATTAATGGCACTTTTTCTTTCCACATACTCAAGAGCATGTACATTCCCATCGGTTCATAATTTTGAGCATAGTATATGTATGAACTGAATGCGTGTGGGGGTGTTTACCGTAGCGCTGAGCGCTGGCGTTCCCAGATCTCTGGCAGTAATGGTGATGTTGTAATAGGCGATAGTTTCTCTGTCCAGCTCTACATCTCTCCTCACTCTTAACTCTCCCTCAACAGATGAAATTACAAACTCATCTTGGAAAGAGAGAGACAGAAAGAAAAAGGTAGATATAAAGAAACAACAAATTTTGAAAAGCAGTACAAAAAACACAGCAAATATCAACAATAATAATTTTCTGATTGAATCTGAATCAGCTGTCTATCACACACACACACACACTTTTCAGGTCTCCTGTGGTGATGCTGTACTCCACTTTTCCATTGGATCCCGAGTCGGCGTCTGTGGCTTTAACGGTCCACACACGTGGGCCTGGCTGACCCTCTGGGATTTCAAACGGACCCTCGAATGGTCTCGTGAAGATGGGTGCGTTATCGTTCACATCTACCACATTCACTAGGACCTGCGGTACAGGACAGTGTGTGAGTGTGATATAAAGGAATCATGAGGACTGCATACCTGTGTGTAGCAGATATGAACTCACTGTGGTGCTGGAGGTCAGTCTGAACTGAGGTATAGGACACTGATCTGTGGCTGTGACCGTCAGCACATAATGACCATTACTGATCTCATAATCCAGCTCCTTAATGACCACAATCTGACCCTGTGAACACACACAAACACAATTTGAACACACACAGCAGTGGAGTATATGAATCATTCTCAGGAAGTCTTCTGTTTCACAGAAATATAAATAGGAGGGAAAATAAAGTCCAAATTCCCTTAATAATCCATCACAATGAGAAAAAAACAAAGAATATATTTCTGATGTGAAGCAAAAGATAATTGAGCTTCACATATTAGTGAAGTGGCTTTGAGAAAAGAGCTAGAGCAGTGAAAATGTCCATTTCCACCACCAGGGCAATAATTAAGAATTTACAATCAACAGAAAATGTTATGAATCTGCCTGGAAGAGGACGTGTGTCTATATTGTCCTAATGCATGGTGAGAATGAGAATTTGAGTGGCTAAAGACTCTCCAAGGACCACAGCTGAAGAACTGCAGAAAATAGTTGAGTCTCGGGGTCAGAAAACCTTAAAAAAATAATGTTCCTGCTTCTGCTTCTGCTTCTGCTATGGTCATTCCAGTCCTCTGACCTGAACCCTGTAGAAAATGAGTGAGGTGAACTGAAGAGATGAAGCACCGTCATGGAGCTGGGAATATAAAGGATCTGGAGTGATTCTGGATGAAGGAATGGTCTCTGATCTCTTGTCAGGTGTTCTCGGACCTGAACCCTGTAGAACATGAGTGAGGTGAACTGAAGAGAAGAAGCACCGTCATGGAGCTGGGAATATAAAGGGTCTGGAGTGATTCTGGATGAAGGAATGGTCTCTGATCTCTTGTCAGGTGTTCTCTAAACTCATCAGGAATTATAGGAGAACATTTAGAGCTGTTAAACTGGCAAATGGAGGCTTCAAAAACCATTGAATCAAAAGGTGTCGTTAATTGTGGCAAATGTGTTTTAGAGAAAAAATCATTTATTTTATAATGATATTTTCCCTCATTTTAAATTCTTATTATCCAATGAAAGGTTAGATTTGTGTTAATGTTTTTAACAAAAGATCAAAAGTATTAACAATGCAGATTAATTTTCACAGCCTTCTTTGATCATATTTACCAAGGGTGCCGATATTTTTGGCCATGACTGTATATATAATCAAATGTGTTTGCTCAGGTCATTATGCAAATTGGTTATCAATGTAATCTATGCAAACTCTATTTAAAATGTAAAATTTACTGGTTGGGTTAAAATAATAATGCAGTTCTTTAAAACTACACATTATGGTTAGGAATAATTAATAAATAACTACTGCTATGTGCATCAAGGTTATAACACCATATTTAGGATTTGGGAAACAGTTTCAGCGCAGTAGATAAATACTCACTGACTACTAATCTGAATATTAGGGGAGCTTTCAAATAAAAGTTCAAAGGTTACATCATGTACAAACACAATTGAGAAAAAAAACATCTACCAAACATATCTATATAATGACAATAAACACTTCAGTGTCTCTAAACCAATCCTGGGTTCCTGTCTGTCACTCACCGTTATGCTATTGATCTGGAACGTCTGGGCCAGGTTGCCCTTGGAGATGGCATAACGGATGGTTCCGTTGAGTTCTTCATCAGGGTCGATGGCGGTAACCGTTGCGATAATGGCTCCCACTGTGTTTGGCCCCTCTCTGAGCTCTGTCACATACTCTTCCTCCGGAAACTCAGGCGCATTGTCATTTTCATCAATTATACGAACCCAGACGGTGGTGGATGTCTGTGGAAATGGAGGACAAGCAATAAAACTTGAAATACTTATAATATTTTAGAGTAATAACTAGAGAAATCCAACAGGACAGATATATGCCTAAACTAATAGAAACATGCCCCTTAAAAATGTGGGAAGAGTGTCAATGCATTGAAAAAATAAAGCTTGAAACATACTATTAAAATCAATCAATCATGTTACAGAATCTGTAACTGATCCGTGAACTAGTTAGTTCTAGTTCCTGTCTAGTTAGTAGTACAATGTTTATGGCCTTTGGGTGAGTATTTGCATGTTTTCTTCTGTAACCTTTATCTCATGGTATCATGGTGAACTAGTGTAGCACGTTTGAATGTTATTTGCATAACCTGTCAGCCAGCGTGTGTGATGTGTGCCTTTTCTCTGGTGTCTGATGCTGTAGACAGGTATCAGATCCCCTCAAAGTTCACTCAAGCAGTTCTCTTAAGTGCTGAAACCAAAATTTGGCCAACTATGACAACAATTTTAAATATGGTCTCAAGAGGGACATTTGATCAAATTCAGTCATCCAAAGTCTGTATGAAACTGATCTTTGTCTGCTGATAAAACCCCTGAGGGGGACAGACAGTTTTATGTTTTAATTATATCGTCAGATGAAAAATGATGTGTGATGTTATAAACACAATATGTTTCAAATATAAATTAATATATGTACTAATTAACTAACTTTATCTGAAGGAAAAACAGACTTATTATCATTATTGTCATTAAAAGTATTTATGTTTTAACATATATTCATACTCATAAGAATATATATAAATAGTTGTTGGAGAAAAATAAATGTCCAGAAATAAAAAAAACAAACTGTAAAATGTACTACGTCAATTAAAAAAACAATGATATTATATAACTACATATTACAAATAATACATGAAAACATTTAAATGATAATTGATAAAAGATAATCTTTTTAAATCACACTTCAAAGTCCAAATCATCAGTTATATGTATTTTTGACATGTTAGTATATAAGTGGATGGGCATATTATTACAGACAAAACACTTTTTTCTTTAATTATATTACTACATGTTACAAATAAATACATAAATAAAACGAAATAAATAAAAAATAAGAATGCAATTATGTTTTAAAATAATTATAATTCAATGAATTTAACTAGATATTACTAAAAAAACACACTTCAAAACCAAAATCACTGAATTCTTTTACATATGTCCTTATATAAGTAGAAGACCTTTTATTAAAGAAAAAGCAAGCTGAAGTTGCAGTGTATAGTGGGAGGAGTGAGAGCTTCGGAGGGAGGAGGGAAAGAGACTGAGTGAAGAAGTTTCACTGCTTTACTTCAGAGAAGTAACTCACTGTAAGAGCCCACAGAGCCGCTGAGTTCACAACACACGGGAATAAGAGGATATCTGTCACCACAGCAGGAGAAACTGAGGAACACTGGACATAAACTGAAGATATTTCTAGTTTCGAGAAAGTTTACAGGAGATCAGGACTGATGGATGTATTTTGCGCTCTGTTGCTCTGCTTTCACCTCTTAACTGCGGTTCAAGGTAAATCTACTCTGGACTTTATTTCTGGACTAGTCACACAGAACTAGTTCTTGCATTGCCGCGCTGTATTTTAATAACTGCTCTATGTACATATGCGTCATAATGATGTGCCTGGCTGTCAGTCGCGGTTTGCACCTTTATTACGCGTTTTAATATCGTGACTTACGTTTTACACACGCCTCTCAAAACCCCTGCGTTTGTTTAAATGCCGTTGCGTTCCGAGCGCGTTCTGCGCGAGCGACCCTGGTTCCGACATTTGTTTAACGTTACTTGTAAAACGTCCTCAAGGCTGACCAGGCGTGTGTCAGCTTGTTTTAAAACTGAAGAACAACTTTTTGTCCTCTCAAGTTTTGTCCTGAAATCAACACTCAACTCTACAAAAAGACCAGCATCTTTCATAGCTTGTGATCGATTGGAACGTTATATAATATTACAGCTCGTTATTACTGCGACACGCTACTTTCCTTACATTTAACGTTAGTTATGCTGTCTAAGTTACTGTTGTATAAATCCGTGTAATTTTGGTCAATTACGTATATATTTGGAGAAATCATAACGTTACCCAGTCGCTGAGTTTACGTGCATTTCCCGTGCATTCAGCTAATATTATAATACTGTTGTGATGATTGCTTGATTCATGAATATTAATTAATAAAATGAGGTTATCATAATGAGCCTAGCTGATTGGCTTAAACGCTAGTGGTCATTAGACAGCTAGCGAATCCTACGATGTTGAAGACTTAGCTTGTGAATATTAATGTGGTGCCTAATTAATATTCATTAGCTAAGTTCGGTCAACAGCAGGAAGCTATTAATTTAGTTAGGCAAAACCAGTGTTTTTAACGTCTCATACGTATTTTACAATTATTAAACGCTATAATCACGATGTGTCGTGTTGTCCAGAATTTAACAGACGTTAAAAACAATTCAAATCAGTTGAAAATAAAAAGACAGACTCCGAATCATACATTTAAACAATGTGTGACGTCGTTCCGTCAAAACTCGTGACTTTTTACAAAAATAGTCAAGTGTTTATGAAAAGACTGAACACTTTGTCCGTTTCTTTAATCACAGTCTGTTATGAATGTAGCATTTCTATCTTGTTTACGCATCAGCTTTAATTGGATACTTCCTTCTTTACACAGTCTCCCCCTCAGCCAATCAGAGAAGCCTAGACAAAAACAAATATTACAATATATATAATATAAAATATATTCCATGTTTCAGCTGAATTTATCCAGGGTCAGTTTGCAGATGAAGCCATTGATCCATAGACTATGGCTGATTCGTTATTTAGCTAACAGGCCTATTGATTTTTGCCAATTTTAATGTGGTTGGTCTAAAGCTAGACAGTGTGTGATGTGGATCTTCAGAAAGTGTCAGGATGTGCAAGGCTTGTTTCAAGAGAGAAGCTGTTAAAGCTGAGTAGCCTAATCGTCAGGTCAGTTCTCCAAACCAGGGGGTATCGATTCCATGAGTGAGGACATGTGATCTTTCTCAAAAAGCCTGGTGGTTTCATCCTAGCCAGGCCTGAGAAAAGACAAGATGTATTTGAAACAGAGATTCGGAGCATATATTTACTGGAGAGAGACAGACAGAAAGGATCCCAGAAGGAATGAGACCATAGTTGCTGCACCAGGATTACATTCCTGACCCCCTGGGTTTGTAATTCCCCACGAGAGCCTAAATCCACTGTCCAAAAATATGAAGAGGAGAAAATGATTAATTGAGAACTAAGAGAAAAATAACGATGCAACAATGAGCATTAGTGTTGCTTGCTAAAGAAAACAATACTATTGCTATTGACAATACTAAACTGTCTTTAAAGTAAGAAAATACAAATCAGCACAGAAAATCCACAAAGACATAAATGATTTGGCTTCTGGGAATGTAAAATAGTCTATTACTAAAACAACACATGAAGTTGAGAGGGCAGATACTGATGTGTAGGAGGTTTCAGTTGAAACGGGACGGTCCCTCAGAGTCATGCTTCGTCTGCAGATGGGAGGGAGGTTCTTAGACCCCCATGGCTTTCGTTAACACCTTTTAATGAGGCTATTACACAAGCAGCGATAGTGAGAAATAATAATAACATGTAGGAGGGGGCTGTGAAGGGGGTTCTTCCTTTAAATTATAGTTGACACAAATAGAAAAATGCCCTTTTCGTGACCCCCTGTATTATTGTCTTCCCTGAAGCTCAATGTCTGAGTTGCTTTTTTCATATATACATACATACATACTGTCCAGCTTCACAAAAGGACAAAAAGCAGCATAAAATATGGTAAAAGTAGTTCACAATATATCATATGGCTTCTGAGAACCTGGACTTTTTTATGATACTTTATGTTGCTTCTTGAAGCTTGACAGTGTGAGGAATAGTTTGACATTGACTGATAATCTCTCCTCAAAAAACCTCTCGAATGTAATTTATGTTCATTTTCAAACGAGAAAACTTAGACTTAAACTTAAAACTATTGCAAAAAATGAAGACTATATTTTATCTGTGTTTTAATTTTTAGTGTCCTTTTGGATCTTGGCAGCATAAATCACCATTAGTATTTTTTGTAATGTGGCAAAATATCTTTAAAGGGGTTTCAGTAGTTGTGTAATTGTTCGTAGAAATTCTTTCTCTAAAATGAAGCACATTCTGGACACAGTGGTATGTAAATGCGATTCTTCTAAGTCATTCTTCAACTATCAATAACAAAGTGCAGGGTGAATTCTGATGTCCATGTAAGTTCTGTGACACAGATGCTTTTGTGTTGTCGTCACAGATACACACATTTGCAGACAGATGCCCTCAAGCAGGGAACGTTTCATTATTATTTATCTCCGTCAGATGAGTCTGAAAATGTTCTGGGCTCAATTTCAAGTTATGTTATCAGTCAACATTATATCTGAATCATGCTTCCGTTGTTTTGAACCTTGTTCAAAAACCTTGGTGGCTTGTATGCTTTTAAAGTAACAGTTTGGATTGGCTCTGCCTCTAAAACACTTTCTAACATGCCTTTGATCCAATCCCGACCCAGTACTCAGCGACGGCTCGTTTATGCCCAGAGTGCAGGGTAGTATTTCATCCAGTCACAACAAAGACGTGCTGATCCCCTGGCAGCTGCCAGAGCGGATTCCAGCACAAGATCTCACGGGTGGAAAATGGAGCCCTGGACCGGATAATTACAAACGCTGATTGGGAATATGAGGGCGGATGAGGTTTATAGGGAATAATAGGGCAGGAGGGGTTTAAACTGAATTGTGTCTGTGAGAGACAGGAAGTGACACACCGCCCTGAGTGCATTTTATCACAAAGATGCCGTTTCCTATTGTTCTTCCTGACACACATGCATGTCCATAGATTTAAGCTATGTATATTTAAGTCACTCTGTGCATCTTAAATAAAGAACTGTATATACACATTAAAGTCAACTACACGTTTCTTTAAAGTCAATGATGGTAGCACAGACTGACAGGCAGCCATGCATTCAAGCAGTCAATATCAATGTCAGCCATTCAGAAATATAGGAAATATTTAACCATTCATGAGAAATCTGGGTTTTTCCCATTTCATCTGTCTGGTTGATAAACATTCAGCTCTGGTTCATAGGGTTTGTATGTGTGATTAGGGTGTAAGTCTGTTTTGTCTATAACAGGATAATAAAACAATGCACTCGGTGTGCCACCTTTCAACACACACACACACACACACACACACACACACACACACACACACACACACACACACACACACACACACACACACACACACACACACACACGTTGGTTTTTATGGTTAACAGGAACTCTCCTTAGGCGCAATTGTTTTATACTGTGCAAACTGTATTTTCTATCGCCCTACAACAACCCTACCCCTTACAAACTGTGCATTTTTACTTTCTCAAAACTCATTCTGTATGATTTTTAAGCCTTTTGAATTATGGGGACACTGAAAATGTCCTCATAAATCACCTTCTCCTTGTAAAACCTGTCATACCCATGTCATTATACACATTTGTGTCCTCATAAACAACATAAACATACACACGCACGCACGCACGCACGCACGCACGCACACGCACGCACACGCACACACACACACACACACACACACACACACACTAAAACTTAAGCACAAACATAAATACTCTTATGCATATAAGACTAACAGCAGAGGACTGAAGTCTGACACCTGCTGTTGTTTGTATAATGAGGTGGAAATGCTTTTCTTCCACAGAGCACATCCGGGTTTCACAAAGCTTGTTTTTCACATTTCTTTAATTACTGTTTAATTTACTGTTTAATTATAGTTTAGTATACAATTTTAGTATGCACGTAAGCAGCTCTTAGGTCCTAATATGAATGGAGTTAGCACTTCATAAGACCTTTGTTGATTTACAATAAATAATAAAATAATTGATGTGTAAATATTATATGTATATATATACACATACATACATACACATATAAAGCATTTAACAATTAGATAAATTGACTGATTAGGAATTATTACAATTATAAATTATTAAAAAACAAGATATAATATATTAATGTCTAACAAATAATTTGTTCAGTCATACACTACTGATTTAATTTCACATTTTACAAGTAGTTGGTGTACATTGATTTGAAATCATTAAAATAAAATAAAAAATCATTACAAATAAATAAATAATAAATGACTTGTTCAGTGACTTTTTAAATGTGTGACAACATTTTTAAGAAAAAGACAAATGCTAAAGTCTAGCCACAGATACTAGAGAAAACAAACTCTGACAGACTTGCATAAAAGCACATGTGGTCAGCTGACTCTAAAGTGCTGAACCTCACACATTACAAGTACCAAATACACACGTTCTATGAGGAACTGAGCAGCTCAGCTCAAGAAATCCACTGATAGAGCTGTATGTCTCTGTATGTTCTGAAGAAAGAAAGAAAGAAAGGTTGCCTTTAAAATGAATAGTCAAATGTAAATATTTTCCATGTGTTTTCCATTTTTAGGGAAATCAACTTACAACAGCTTTACAGTTGTCTGTACTTATTAAGCTGAGCATGAAAAAGTACTTTTAAGGTCCAAAACATCATACACATCTAATCTAATATAAAAAGCATCACTGTTTTCTCTCTCTGTCTCTCCAGCGAGCGGTGAGCGTCACACTTTCAGTGTCTCTGTGCCCCATCGGGTCTACGAGTGTCCTGAAGGGGCCAATGTTACTATGACGTGTCTTCAGTCTGGAGCCAAGGCTCATTCGGAGGACAAGTTGTGGAACGTCTGGCTCTTCACATCTCGCTCACAGGAGCACTGCCACAAGGGCGCACATCCTCGCGGGTCCGGCCACTCCAACCGCACACTGGGAGTGGAATACATAGGCAAAGGAAACAAGTCTTTCTCCATCTTCTTGCAGAACATCAAGCACAGGGACCAGGGCAAATACTGCTGTCTGTTTCTGGAAGTTAACAAGCAAAAGGTGGAGCAGGGGGCCCGTGAATTCATCTACCTGAATGTGGTGCCATGTAAGTGAGCGAAGAGAGGGGTCAGGTGTGATGTTTATGTATCCGCTTAGTTAATGTGTGATCTTAACGTGTCCCATTTCCACAGCGATGGGACAAACTCCCAGTGGCAATCAGAAGTGTTCAGAGTGGTCTAACAGTCCTTCAGATGGTACGTTCAAAACCACACACATATAATGCAATGGCTATAAAAAGTATTAAAACATGTTAATCATACTTTAGAAAGTCTGTCAAAGTGGCATCTGTAATTTAATGATGCTACAGTTTTTCTGAGAACTAGCTTCCACTTTTGTTTTATGAAAGTTCCCTTCAAGTTCTCAAATATAGTTTTGGGAATGAAAGTAGAATAAGCCTGTTTGAAAATGTACAAAAAAAAACTTAAAGGAATAGTTTACTTAGAAATAGAAATTCTGTCATTATTTACTCACTCAAATCTTTTCCTTTCTTCTGCTGAACACAAAATACGATATTTTGAAGAACGTGGGAACCAAAAAGTTATTGGCCTCCATTTATTTCCAGTATGGAGAAAAAAACTATGAAATACAATGGAAGTCAATGAGGACCAGAAAGTGTTTGGTTACCCACATTCTTCAAAATATCTTCTTTTGTGTTCAGCAGGAGAAACTCATAGAGGTTTGGAACAACTTGAGAGTGAGTCATATTGACAAAAAATTTGAGTGAAATATCCCTTTAATTTAAATAGCCAAATGCATTTTCAAGACTGAGTTTTTTAAGACTGGTGAAGTTTTCAAGACTGATGCATTTTAAGCAACTTTAGATTAATTGGGATGATATTATTTGACCTCAAATCTATTGTTTCTAGTGAAGTGAGAAATGTTTTTGAAGTTCTCCTACATATATACAAATTGGCATCTGTATCAAATAATGAGGCATCTGAGACAGTGTGCTTGTCAGATCATCCATTTTCCAAACATACATTCTTCTTTTTCCTGCACTGCAGAGACTGCTGATGAGAGTACAGTAGCTGAACTAATTGTTTTAAAGAGACTGCATTTCCTTTCTCACCATGAATCATTTCCTGTTCCTGTTTTTATCAGGTGCACACGAGCTGGTGCGTATGGACAGGTGAGTTTCCACAGTGACCAACATACTTAGACTAAACAAGGGATATTTGGCTGAATCTCACAAAAACATACAAATTGAATGTCGCCTTTAAATAATATAAATATATATAGAATACAGCTAATGTTTAAAACCAAAAAGTTCTGTGTTTTTTACATTGCGACATCATTTTTATGATAATAAACTATTTCTTCCTTCTAAATTCCCATTACTGAAATACGTCCAGATTTTAATTATTCTAAATGTTGATTCTCATTACTGTAATGCAATTTTTGTTCTTAAAAAAGTAAATATTTACTGTAAAAAAGCATGAATTGGGGACAGTCCAACAACTACTGTTGTTGGAATTTACTGTAATTTACAAATGAAATAATATATTATTATTATTAAATATGTTTTTATTATATACAATTATAAAGATTTTTTTTTTTTACAGAAATTAACTTACAGAAAATGTACTTAAGGTCCTTGAATTACACAATGCAAAAATAGTATTAGTCCTAAAGTTAAGCTAAATATTGTTCATGTTTTATTTTATCCACAATATTATCTATTATTAGCAACTTTAGATTTTGGGATGATATTCATTATTTATAATCTCACTCTCTCTCTAGTGAAGCACAGGCCCATGAGAACCCAGTGTTTTTGGGGGATTCTCCACAGCCTAAACCCCGGACTGTATCCCAAATAATGAGGCAGTCCTCTGAAACAGGACGCCACCTCCTGTCAGATCCCGGAACTCCATTCTCTCCAAACATACAAGGAGAATTCTTCTTCCCAGCACAGGGTATGACACACTCTCTCTCTCTAGCTCTATCTCACTCACTCACTCACTCACTCACTCACTCACTCACTCACTCACTCACTCACTCACTCACTCACTCACTCACTCACACGCACACACACACACACCACACACACACACACACACACACACAACTTCATCTCATCTGTTAAAGCTTGTCACTCCTATGCAGGCGACAAGAAACATCTGGGGAAGTTCTACACACACGATTTTAAACAAATGCGCACACATCAGACAGATTTTTTTCTTCCTCATGGTAGCCACAGGATTTACCCACAGTTTAAATAAAAAATGAACACATGCATGCAAATCTTCACACAATCAAACAATACCTCGTGTGTAGGCAAACGGTACGAGGTGCAGCTCAGTCTCCACACATACACAAACACCTCCTCTACTTTAACCTTTAACTCAGCGGAATCTACAGAATGTCAATTTCCCCTTTTCTCCTCATTTCACAACACTCATTTCTGCTTCTCTGACGACAAACTGGATTCTGAGAAACCGAGAACGTGTGTGTGTGTGTGCATGCGTGCCAACTTTCATGCGTGTTTCTTCATTCTACATGACCTACTGGCACATACACAGACAGATCTGTACTCCCACACAGACATGTTAATGTCAACGTTAAACAAGCTTGCAAACTTAATGTGACGTATACTGAAGAGAATCAAGATCATCACTGATAAATGATAGGGTGGGACTTAACCTTTAGCAACTGATTGGAAAATAAAAAATGGGCAGTCAGAAAGTTGTAACCAACCAAGTTATTGTATTTTGATAGATTACGAAAACACACTCATTTTAGAATAGTAATTTAAAAAGTAATTAGGTTTGCATTATGATAATAAAGTCAATTTTTCTTCTAAACTCCCACTACCTTAAAATATCATAGGAAAGAGAGTTTTCCTTGTTATTTTGAGAGAATTGCACAATAAACTAACTTTCCTGCAGCTCAAACAGCAAAACGTGACACTAGCCATGTCGAAATCATGCATTCAGTTTCTAAAGAATGAAAAAACTTGATTTAATGTATATCTATAGTTGCACTTCCACATGTATAAATTGGAAATAGTTATGGACGATCTAAAACTACTATGTAAACACACACCAGTACACTACCATTCATAATGCAATGCTCCCACACCATTCCATTCATACCATTCACCGACACTGCAAAAATATAAAAAATGGCACATTTACATATGGTCCGCCCACACCGCCTGACAACAGCACACATTTCATATGTGAAGAGTTTACACAATCAAAACAGAGGGCATTTCATTCACTTCTAAGTCTTAAAGGTACAGTAGTAAAAACATACTTGTTAATTATACAGATCAGAGAAAGTGTGGAAAAAGTTGTAACAAAACTAAATGATTGCTTACTTAATATTATAAGCTAATAATTGTACTATTATTTTTCCAGAACCCATTCCTGATTCTCCCAACTTAATGGACTAAAACCTGTCACGCTCACCCCAGGAACATCGAGTGCTTCTTTCATCTCTTCCACATCATCATGCCTCTGTTCTTCCTGTCTTCTGCAAAGATGATGAAGAGAGACCCACCCCTATAAAATGAGAACTGATCTCTCTGCTATTACGGTGGGACCCCTTATCTGGTGACGTCTGTGTCTATCTGCTGACTGTCCTTAAATGGGTTTCCGAGAAGGAAAATTGGACTGTTTCACAAGTAAGGGCACTAGGGAGAGCACGATTTCATAAAGAGGATCCGAAGATTTTCTTTTGTGGCATTTGAGTTGAAAAATTGATTTCAGCTACGCTGTTTGCACACATTTCTGTTCATCACGTGCTTCATGTGTCAGTCACACTGTGGTTTTATTTGCACTTAAAATACCTTTTTATTCTCTTGATTTCTTCTGTAATTTGTCTATCCCCATCCTCACCTCCTTTCCCAATGAAACAATCAGTTCATCCGCTCTCTTCTAGAGGTCAGGGATGTATTAATACCTCATTCTTCACTCATGTTTTACCCATCTCAATACTGAGTTTCTCAATAGATATTTCCTCCATACTCAGTATGTCAGTGCCAAAGTACACAGTTATCATCACTTTATCACTGGTGCCAGTGCTGGTCCCAGATGTGGTGCTTAGCTGGAAAATCTGCAGATCTCAGAACCACTTGAGAGGTGAATGAAGACGCAAATGACTGTATTTGTTTGAAAATGTTAAATAATTCATAATACAGTGTCTTTATGTAACGGGCCCAGATTGAGACCAGCAAAGGTACGTTTCGGTGGAAAAGGGATGTTCTCAGTACACTCATCGTCAGACCTGCTGAGAAACAATGGGCTGTTTAAACTCCTCTTGCGGTGAGTGTGGTGCTTTTATGATGTATGTAGCTTAATGGTGCATTCTGTCAGAATGAGTGCAGATTTTTTTGTGGTAAAGGTTACATTGTGACAATCAAACACAATGCCACTCTCTTACGTCTCCCATGTCACTTGTGGCTTTAAGGGGCCTGAGGGCTCATAAAAGAAGATTTTCTATCTATTTTGTATTGAATTTGTATTGTATGTGTGTGTTAGTGATGCGCGGATGAGCTAAAACGTCACTCGAATCCGCAGCTTCAAATTAATTATCCACTCGCACCTATATTTTTGTCTGATTTAGATAACTGAACCCGACCCGCACCCGATCGTCATATTCAGGGTTTGTATGGTCATGAAAAACCTGGAAAAGTCATGGAATTAAAAAAAAGCTATTTCCAAGCCTGGATCGATTTGGAAAAATAAATAAACCCAGAAAGTTTAGAAAAAGTCACGGAAATCTATTTCTCAATCTTCTGTATAATAGAATTATGTTTAATTATGTCCTGAATTTCAGTGCGGAATTGTGCATATATCGCATTACTCATTCCCACAGCTTTCACCTTTAATATGAGGGAAATTACTGCAAAACATTTATTCAATATAGCATGTAGGTTAGATGAGTAAATAAATTCACACAACCCATCAGATCAAATCAGTCATTTGAAAACAGCATGAGTGATTCAGCACCGAGTCCTCTCTCTTTGACCTTCTCTTCATATCGACACATCTAGAGCTGCACGCTGCGATACAAGACTTTTGCTCACGTATCCGTGCAGTTGACAGAATTGTCAATTTCCTAATCAGTCATTGTTGCATCATCACAAAAATCTATTATTTTCACGTCTTTTTAAGCCATTCGGTACTCGTGCTCTCCTTTTCTGTGCGCTCAGTCACATCCAAGGCACGCTCTGCGAGTACCAAATCAAACAAGCAAAGCTTGTAGCGCTTAAATAGCCAAATACACACAAAATGACGTCAAAATTGTTGTCCTGGCGAGTATCCTCGTAAGCACTGTCGGTTTTGTCTTAAGTTAATGTAAACAGCTACAAAAGAAAACGCATGCGTATCAGTATTGGATTCGTGAAATTGTTCTTGTGACAGCTGCCTATAATTAAATTGTGCTATCTTTCATTAATGTTAATCAAACAGCAAAAGACAGAGAAATCCCTCACTGCTCTTGACTAAATAGCCCAATGTTTTGTTGAATAACTTTAATGTGTTAATTTACACTTTATTCGATTTCTGTAGCCTATTTAGAAAATGTAGTTAATATTTGCATCATTAATGATTTATCTTATCCACCCGTGACCCACACGCAAATAATCAGAATTCTTTTTTTTATTACCCAACCCGCGGATATAACCGCCATCTGCGCATCACTAGTGTGTGTGTGTGTGTGTGTGTGTGTGTGTGTGTGAGAGAGATTTTCCATAAAAAAAAACAGCTAAGAGCTGGTGAATGTTTTCAGGAAGCTTAAAAGTTTTAATCCACTGCCATAACCAATGCCAAAACTTTGCGTTGTGAATGATCGCAAATATTGTAAATATGCTGATGTATATATGCCATTGAACCAGTTTGTAGATTTGAAGTTGCACATGTGCCCGTACAAAGATAAAACTGTATATGTAGCTCCAGAGGCATTGCTGTGACACAACTGCTGATACAATCGAAAACCAATTGCTTATACCTTGTTTTATAAAAATACAAACAAATAAAAAGTTCTGGTGAGAGCTGAGAGTCCTTGTGCTGTGTTTATGCAACAAATCATCTCTTTAATCACACGGAAGCGTCTGAGACAGCAGACAGCCAACTGATGGGTGACGGTGCCTTTAAACCATTATCAGGAACTGACACAAACTAAACAACTAAAAAATAAACACTAGAACTAGGATGAAGCTAGCCTCTTCTGTTGTTCAAGTTGGTGTATCATCAAGCTATTTGAAAGTCAACATATCCCTTAAATTTGGTTTGAATCTGTAGCTTTTTGGGCACTCAGCATCTATTAGATGGTTTCATAAAGTGCAAACAGATACTAGAGGCCCAAAAGTCACACTTGATGAAACCCAGATCGCTGTGAGTTTCACAACAGCTTTTAAGAGTGCAACTTCCTGTTTCAGAAATAAGGCAGGTTGTGGTTTCCTGTTTTTGCGGTGTAGTTGTTCAGTCTTTTTAAAGAGTAAATGTAGTATCTTATATTTAGAGTCAAAAAAGAAAAGATAAAGGCAGAACTTTTGATGTACTAAAGTACAGACGGGATTTCCTTGAATCCATTTGGATCTGACTGGATCTTAAAATGTAGGCTAATATATTACTTTTCTCCACCCATGTGGCCTTGGTGAATAAATTAGAGGTGGAGATTATTTTGATGATAGATTACAAAGAAAAAACAGACACACTTACTGATAAAGGTGGCATTCCATCATCTTCCACAGTCACAGCGAGTGTGTAATGCTGTTGTTTTTCTCTGTCAGGAGGTGACGGTCGGGTCACTATCTCTCCCGTCATACGGTCCATTCTGAAAGTCAGGTCCTGGTTCCCACCGGTGATGTAGTACGACAGCATGGCGTTGGGTCCGATGTCACGATCTGTCGCTATGACACGCAGGACCGACGTACCTCCACCCACATTCTAAAACACACAGATATACCCAGTCTTATTTTTATACATCATTTTATGTTATATTTCATATATTAGAATTCCTCCTTTTTTAAATATTTTTTGACTTTACTAGCATAGGACAGTGTAGAAGTGACAGGAAGTTATTGGAAGGGGGGGATCGGAAAAGGATCTCGCGCCGGGATTTGAACTCAGGACACCCGTAGTGTAACGGCGCTCGAGGCCGTCGTCGTCAGCAATTTACTCCTTTTTTGGCTATGAATTATTAGCTTATATTATTATATATAATAAAAATCTATAATAAAATGTATGTATAATATATAATAAAATTACAGCAAATTATATTCATACAAATAATAAGTCATCTTAAGTAAAATAGTCAAATAGTCTTTTAAAATACTTTAACATTATTATAAATATCATGACATTTTAGTTATACTAATTATAATAATGATAAATTATATATATATATATATATATATATATATATATACACACACACACATATATATATATATATATTATACATACATAAATATATATTAAAAAAAAAAATCTTCCTCCAGGCAATCTGCCTAATGAACAGTTCAATGTTCTCATTGTGCAAGAAAAATATGTGCAATGACCTTTTATTTATTTGTTACCACCCTACATCCTAGTACATCCCTAAATCTTAATCTATTCTATTCTATTCTAGAAGGGGGCAGTCATGCCTAATGGACAGAGTCGGACTTGTAACCCAAAGGTCACAGGTTCGAGTCTCGGGCAGGAATTGTAGGTGGGGAGTGAATGTCCAGCGCTCTCTCCACCCTCAATACACGACTGAGGTGCCCTTGAGCAAGGCACCGAACGCCCAACTGCTCCCCGGGTGCCGCAGCATAAATGACTGCCCACTGCTCCGTGTGTGTGTTCACGGTGTGTGTGTGCACTTTGGATGGGTTAAATGCAGAGCACGATTTCCAAGTATGGGTCACCATACTTGGCCACACGTCACTTCACTTTTATTCTATTCTATCAACTTTATATATGGTACATATTTGTATTTTTTCACGTTTAATTTTATTATCTGCATGTTGTTGTTGTTGTCTACTAGAAACGTGTGACACTAAAACAAATTCCTTGTATATGCAAACGTCTCCTGACTTTTGATGTATTGCATGGAAACATTTGAATGCTTAACACAGAGGATCTGCGATGCTGATATCACTGGTTTGAGGTGCTGTGGTTCTGACCTCACTGACGCTGACGTTGTACCCACGAGGGCTCTGCAGCACGGGAGGGTTATCGTTCACATCCAGAATATTCACCGTGAGCGACACATCTGTGAACCTCGGAGGGGAACCGTTATCCATCGCCCGCACCTGATCCAAACACATTAACACACACAGGAATCCATGTGGACATCAGTAAACAAACAGCCGTATACCTCAGAAATAATTATGCAAAGCGTACTGTGTTTGACTTTACAAGGAAACATGTACAAAGTCACGCAGCACACTGTGACCATGTATGGCTCTGTCTGGAGTGGTTAGGCAATCGAAATAAATTTTATTATTCAAAGTGAGATGTCACATGTCCACTTCTAGACAGACAGTGCATAGTCCATTTTTTATTAGATGTAAATATTTTAAATACTTCTATTAAATAATTACACTACCATTTATGTTTGGGGTTGTTAAGCATTATTTTTCATCTTATGCTCACCAAGTCTCCTTTTATTTGATTAAAAATATAGTAAAAACAGTAAAATATAAAACAAATATTATGTTCCTGTGGCTCAGTGGTTAGAGCATTGCGTTAGCGGCGCAAAGGTTGTGGGTTCGATTCCCAGGGAACACACATACTGATGAAAAATGTATAGCCTGAATGCACTGCAAGTCGCTTTGGATAAAAGCGTCTGGTAAACGTAAATATTACAATTTGAATATCTGTTTTCTATTTGAATATATTTTAAATGTCATTTATTCTGTGATGCAAAGCTTAATTTTCAGCATCATTACACCAGTCTTCAATGTCACATGTTGCTTCAGAAAACAGTTTAAAATCCTGATTTGCTGCTAAAGAAGAATTTCTTATTATTATTTATGTTAAAATTAGTTTTGCTGCTTAACCATATTACCATAAAAAAATCAGGATGCTTTGATGAATAGAAACATGTATTTATTTGAAATATAATGTTTTTGTAACAATGTATATGTCTTTACTGCCACCTTTGATCAATTTAATGCAACAATACTAAATAAAAGTATTCATTTCTTGGTAAAAATACTACTGACTCCTACTGACACATTTGAACAGCAATATATATGTCTAATATAACATGGCTGTTAAAAACTAGGGAGCATGCGTACACTATAAAATGTTTGTCACAGAGTGATGTCTGTAGTGTTGCTCTCTCACTTTAAGCAGGTAACGGTCAACAGCTTCACGGTCCAGACGGGCGTTCAAGTAAACTTCTCCATATGTATTATTGGCTGTGTTGATCTTAAACACGTCCTGCATGTTACCTGCGATTAAGGTGAAATTCACCTGAAGGAGACAAGAGTGTGATGGAGGCGGGGTTCCAAATGATTGACAACTCATTTAAAAATGTGTTTTGAATATTTCTCTCCCTCACCAGTCCATTTCTACCAGCGTCTTTGTCCCGCGCCAACATAACCGCAACTCTTTGGCCAATTGGTGTGTCCTCTGGAATATCCACCGACAAATCCGAAGTGATGTCAAACTCTGGGCTGTTGTCATTCTCGTCGAGAATGGTGATTGACACCTGTCAAAAGAATAGTGTAATGAAAAATCATGTTAAAAACTATATTTCTGGTAGAATATTAACATTCGTTGCATTAAAATGATCCGATAAATAAGAATCACTCACCTTCTACAAATGTGCACAAGGAAGGAAATTAGAAAAAACAAAATAAGTTAAATTACATTTTACAGTACATAAATGATATAATTATTATTACATAGATTTCACATCACTATCACAGACATGACGTTTTAAAGGAAAATGAAAATTTGCTCACCTTGAGGCAATCCATAATGTAGATGAGTTTGTTTCTTCATCAGAACAGATTTGGAGAAATGTACCCCCAATGGATCCTCTGCAGTGAATGGGTGCCGTCAGAATGAGAGTCCAAACAGCTTATAAAATCATCACAATAATCCACAAGTAATCCACAGAAACAAATCCATTATTAAGGTGTTTAAACTTTAAACCGTCACTTCTGCCTGAAGAGCAGTAAGAGTCCATAATTCATAATAATTCTTCATCCAGTGAAAAAGTCCATCCCCTGTTGTCCTCTCACATCAAAATATATATTTGTTTAAAACTGTTTTCTCTTGTAAACAGTTCTTGATCTGTGCATATTTCTCTCCTGATTTAGACAAGATTACTTTTTTGACTGGAGAAAGCAATATTGTGGATATAGGCCTTGTATTTTGCCTGAAAAGAATAGTTTGAAAATCTTTTAATCATGGATTTGATTATTACAAACATGCATTCACAAGATGTTAACTGTGTGGATTTGTGTGGATTATTGTGATGTTTTTATCAGCTGTTTGGACTCTGGCGGCACCCATTCACTGCAGAGGATCCGTTGGTAAGGACATTATGTAATGCTATATTTGTACAAATCTGTTCTGATGACTAAACAAACTCATCTACATTATGGATGGCCTGAGGGTACATTTTCAGCAAATTTTTTTTGTATATTTGGATGAACTATTCTTTATAATTTACTTTAATAAACATGATCATATTGTGAACAATTCCGAATAAGAAACAACTGTGTGTGCTTCTCTATAGTGAGTTTGGCCTACAGACTGAACAAATCGTAGAGATCTCATTACCACAGTGGAGTCCCTCTTGGGTCCTCCATCATCGGCCACAACGGTGAGAGTGTATGAATCGCTCTGCTCTCTGTCCAACAGTCCCGTCACAATAATACGGCCCTGTGGAGCAAACAATAACTTTATTATTTTACAAAATCCATGTAGAGCAGGAGCTGGTAAAAGAAACCCATTCTAAACCCATGCTTATTTTCCCTACTATCTAGCTTCATGTTTTGTTTACCTAGCAAGAAAACTCACCAGCCATTAAGATTTTACTTTTAAGTTCGTGTGTCCTGTCTATTTTAGGGCAGACTTAGAATCTACAAAGTTTTTTCACATATTCTACTCTGACTTTTGTGAAAAAAATGGATGGATTTAAGCACAGTAGATGTGTTAAACAGACGTGAGAGTACTAGTCAAACACTGACCTGCTGACTAGTCGATTAGTAAAAAATGAGTCATCATCTGTGCCCTATCACATAAAGTATTTTCTTTTTGAGTTGCATTTTCAGTTCCTTGCATCACTCTCGTTGTGAACATGCATTTAGAAAGACATCAAAAATGCACATCTTAAAAGGTAGGATAGGTGATTTCAGAGGGGCTAGCAATAGCAAGCTAGATTTGAAAGCATAAGATCCCACTCTCTCTGTAAATCACTCTCCAAAGCCACGCCTCCCCCAAAACACCTAGACACGCACAGGCGGACCAGAGGCTAACCAACGACACGATGAGACAATGCTGGTGGAGGGATGAACACAACACTGTCCTACGCCTTCCACAGACAATATAAATACATATAAATATATTAAGACTGGATGTGAACAAAAAAACATTTCTGAACCTAATCACCAACCCTGCATTTAAAACCACCACACTCATTTCTGATTCTCTTAAAATATAACCTGTCTATTGCATCATTTATCGAGTTTTCTCACCGTGACACTGTCAATCTTAAAGAGCGCCAGGGCAGCAGGTGAGGTGTCGGGGTCGAAGCGGTACGCCAGCTGGTTCAGGTTATCGGCAGACTGCGCCTTCACCTGAACCACTTCTGTTCCTGTGGCAATGTTCTCTCTCAGCGATACTTCGTATCCTGCCGATAGAAAAGCCACAGCTTCGTCCAGTTCATTGAGTAACGTTACGTAGACTGTGCAGTAGCCGCGGTGGAACGGTGGAGACTGATCTGTGGCTGAGATGTTCATTAAATAGCTGGTCTTGGTCTCGTAGTCCAAGTAATCCACAGTGGTTACCAGACCCGTACTCACATCGACCTCAAACTTACGGTCAGAACCAGAGACCAGAGCATACGCTACAGCGCCCCCATCACCTAAAAATAGAGAGACAGCAAAAGGCTGGGATTAGTACGATTAGTCTTTGGGAAGGAAATTACTTTTATTTTATTTTATACAGACTAAATCCAGAAGCACATTTTGTACATGACAGAGTAAATCCATAAGAACTGTGGCAAGTGTCTCCAAGATGCTTCAAGAAACCTACCTTCAAAGCTACAGTACTGTTAACAGTTTTAGACACTTGAATGAGGATGCTGTAAAAAATTACGTTATGAATAGATTTTCTTTATTAATTAACTTCTATTCACTAAATTAAATCAAACATCATCTGTGTTTAAAGCTGCTTTTGCCCTAGGTGCACTTGAGCGTAGTTTTTTAGGAAGGTCTCTTCAAGCATCTCGGAAACATTGTCACAGTTCTTCTGGGTTTAATCTGTCTCAGTTTGTTCTGTTTCTTCATGTCATTCCAGACAGACTGGATGATGAGGAGATCTCTGAGTGGAACACTGGCTGTTGTCAGTCTCCTTGAGCAAACAAAATCACTGGATCATTACAATTAATGGCAATATGAATGTTTGGAAATGTAAACTGATACTTCCTACTGACCCACTACAGCAAAATATAGAAATAACTGATTTAAAATGGATTTTTTGCTGGTGAAAATTGTTTTGTCATAATTTTGGTCACCAATGTATTACTGTTACATTTAACTGCATTTTTAACATGTTTGAAATGCACATTTAAATGTTTATTTATCCATTTAAAGTGTTTTTATTATTCACTTATATTTTAAATACTATGCAGATAACTGATTGATTTCATTTTCAAGTGGCACTCTTAGTCCTCCAATGTTGTGAGCTAACTATTTCAATGGCGATCTTTATTTGTAAACAGTATCTACAGGACTAAACTCTACTGCATTCTAAACCTCAGGCCTACGAAGACAGAGATGGTTGGACGTCTGTCCAGTTTATGACATGCTGGACATCCTCTGAGGAAGTGAAACAGGGAAGCAGTTACAGACACAAGCAGAAGTGCAACCGCAATGTTTTGATATCGTTTGGCATTAGGAACCAATGGAAAAATACAAAAATACAACACAGCTTGAGCTATGTTAGGTGCATGACACACACCTACTTATAAAAGGTCAAAATAAATGAGAAGTGCTATGAATAAACAATTATAGCACTCACAGATGTTCCTATCAGACAAATGTACCTCCTCAGTGAACTAATCTGGTCCCCAAACACATACAAAGGTCAAATAGAGAATGTGTTGAAAGGTTGGTTGTGTTGAGTACCTGTGTCAGGGTCTGTAGCTCGGACCACTACCACAGATGTCCCGATCCCAGCGGTCTCTCTGAGCCCCAGACGATTGTACTGTGACTGAGTGAAGACTGGAGACTCGTCATTCACATCCTCCACATACACAATCACCTACAGACACAAACTCACAATCACAGTCTGATTCACAACACACACATGCTGCTACACACACATTATATTTAGTGCTTGTCTTTAATGATGTTTCAATAAGAAGAAAACAACATCTTTATAGCTAGATTTAATTCAATGCGCAGGCAATTTTAACTATGTAAAACAGGCATTGTTTTAGCAACCTCGCATTCGAATATGAATCAATTCTGATATGCAAAGCACACTTCACCTTTGAATCAGTTCCTGATGGATTAAATCAAGTACTTTTTTATCACTGTACTTCCCTTTTTACTTGGAAATGTGTCACATTATGAAGCAAAATGGGTTGCAAACAGTATTTTACATGAACTTTAATATGAACCTGTCAAATAAGACGCTTTAAATGTGACATTCTAGGGTACGTTATATTTTTTTCACACACAAACACACCCTGACAGAGCTGCGCATGCTGCCCTGGTCACTGTTGTAGGCCTCCACCTCCAGCACATGAGAGCTGCGAGTCTCTCGGTCCAGAGCCACAGTTCCTCTGCTGATGAGTCCAGACAGACTGTCCATAGTAAACTGACCATTGTTGCCTACAGATAGCAAATCACACACACATAAGCCTTACTCTGAAACAGTACATCACATGAAGGCTGAGGTTGAAAACAATCATGCTCATTTATGTTTCTTACAGAATTAGTCTCTATTTGTATAAACATGTCAAATAGAGTCATATATTTCCAAAAGAAAAGAAAATGTTTAATATTGTCTGTATTATATCTCATAATTCAATTTTTGTTCTCGCATTCTTAGAAAAAAAGTCTGAATTGTGAGATATAAACTCAGAATAATGAAAATAAACTCACAACTCTAAAATAGGCCAAAATTGCTGAGTGTGCATATCGCAAATCTGACTTTTTTCTCTGATTTCCAAGTTCAGAGATACACATTTCACAAATGTATTTTCCTATCAAATATTAACAAATACAATTAGTAATTGTGCCTTTTTATCTCACTGGTCAGTTTTCTTTTCACAATTTTACATTTACATCTCACAATTTTTTTTTCTTCTACAGTGCTCAGCGTAAATGAGTACACCCCCTTTGAAAAGTAACATTTTAAACAATATCTCAATGAACACAAAAACCTTTTCCAAAATGTTGACAAGACTAAGTTTAATATAACATCTATTTAACTTATAACATGAAAGTAAGGTTAATAATATAACTTAGATTACACATTTTTCAGTTTTACTCAAATTAGGGTGATGCAAAAATGAGTACACCCCACAACAAAAACTACTAAATCTAGTACTTTGTATGGCCTCCATGATTTTTAATGACAGCACCAAGTCTTCTAGGCATGGAATGAACAAGTTGGCAACATTTTGCCAGATCTATCTTTTTCCATTCTTCAAGAATGGCCTCTTTTAGAGATTGGATGCTGGATGGAGAGTGATGCTCAACTTGTCTCTTCAGAATTCCCCATAGGTGTTCGATTGGGTTCAGATCAGGAGACATACTTGGCCACTGAATCACTTTCACCCTGTTCTTCTTCAGAAATCCAACAGTGGCCTTAGATGTGTGTTTAGGATCATTGTCATGTTGGAAAAGTGCATGACGACCAAGGGCACGGAGTGATGGTAGCATCTTCTCTTTCAGTATAGAGCAGTACATTTGTGAATTCATGATGCCATCAATGAAATGCAGCTCCCCGACACCAGCAGCACTCATGCAGCCCCACATAAGGACACTGCCACCACCATGTTTCACTGTAGGCACCATGTATTTTTCTTTGTATTCCTCACCTTTGCGACGCCATACAGTTTTGAAGCCATCAGTTCCAAAAACATTTGTCTTGGTCTCATCACTCCAGAGTATAGAGTCCCAGTAGTCTTCATCTTTGTCAGCATGGGCCCTGGCAAACTCTAGGCGGGCTTATTTGTGCCTGGGCTTTAGGAGAGGCTTCTTTCGTGGACGGCACCCATGCATACCATTCCTCTGCAGTGTACGCCGTATTGTGTCACGGGAAATAGTCACCCCAGTTTGGCTTTCTACTTCTTTAGATAACTGCAGTGAACTTGCATGTCGATTTTCTTCAACCCTTCTCATCAGAAGACGCTCCTGACGAGGTGTTAACTTCCGTGGACGACCTGGACGTCTCTGTGAGATGGTTGCAGTTCCATCTTTTTTAAATGTTTGTACCACTTTTGCTACAGTATTCTGGCTGATAAATAAAGCTTTGCTGATCTTCTTGTAGCCTTCAAATTCTTGTGAAAGAAATTATTTTCTTTCTCAGGTCTTGTGACATTTCTCTTCCATGTGGCGCCATTGCTGATAGCATGAAATGGGAAGGGGTTTTATATTCAACTGTCTGCTGAACACCTGTGTAATGTATAATTAGACTCACCTGTGGTTGAATTCTTGTTAAATTAGACATTTGTAGTCTAAAATTTAGCTTTGCTCCAGAGACTTTCAGTGGGGTGTACTCATTTTTGCATCACCCTAATTTGAATAAAACTGAAAATTTTGTTCTCTAAGTTATATTATTAACCTTACTTTCATGTTATAAGTTAAACAGATGTTATTTAAAACTTAGTCTTGTCAACATTTTGGAAAAGGTTTTTGTGTTCATTGAGATATTGTTTAAAATGTTACTTTTCAAAGGGGGTGTACTCATTTACGCTGAGCACTGTATATCAAAATCAGGACTTTTCTTATTTTTAGTGTATATCTCCCAATTCTGAGAAAAAAAAATCTGAATAGTGAGTAATAAACTCACATTGCAAGGCAAATGTCACAATTGCTTTTTATTCATTTATTTGTATTAATTTATTTTTTAAATGTGATTACGGTATTCCACAGATGACAGAAAATATTCAAAATATTTCTATAAAGCTTTTTACACTTTTTTGTACATCAAGTAATGCAATAATGCTGGTTAGTTAGTGTAGCAGACTGTCGGAGTGCATCTGATCAAGGCACTGAGGCGTGACATCAGGGAAACAGGAAGAATAAATAGGCCTAGTTACCGGAGAGAATCCTGTATAGAACTCTTCCATTCTCCCCCTGATCTGCATCTGTGGCCTGAACCTGCAGACGGACATAAACACACGTAACTACAACACGTACACACGCATGTACTACTAAATAACGAGAGTGAAAGTAACGCTTAACTCACTGCACACCCACACAAGCCTATACAATAATATATCCACAACATATATACTTTAATAACACACAGTCAAACTCTTACACAATTACAATTGGACTCTTATTTTCACTGCCACAAGTGAAATGAGTAATTTCTTCATAACTAACAACACAAAATAAAACACAGCATGTTTTTTGGCTCAACCAATAATGTGAGTTTTGGGCGGGGCTATCTGATGACCAGTGGAAGACCAATTAAACCTAAAACCTCCTTAACGGCAGTAAAACATGGCTAGATTTCAAATACCCTAATGTCTAATGAATTGTTATATTTATTATTAACAGTAATTTGAATAAATAACTATAGTAATAATATTAAAGTATAATACAAAATAATTCCAGTGAGTATTAAAGATTATTTGTATAGCGCTTTTTACGATACAATCGCTGCAAAGCAACTTACAATTGGAACAATAGCAATAGCAGTTTGTTACATTTAGAATGTTTAATCACAGGTTCAAATATGGCTTGTCCAATCAGAATTCAGAGTCAGGACCAACTGTTTTATTGATGCCATTGTGTTTGGTTCCACTACTGGCACAGAAATGAAACGCTTTACCTTTAAATGGTCATAATGGCATGACTATCAACTCATGGGCTTGAAAACACATACAACTTCAGTGATCTCATAAATCCCAGAAACAATGATCAGAAGTTGTTCCTGAATATATTTACACACATAAATTCATCATGTAGAGCAGTAAAACAATTTAGCACACACTAAAGACATCCGTACATTAGTCAAACCCTACTAACAGTGAGGAGGACGGCCCCTCCATCAGACTCATTAGCTTTATAAAAAGATGTGGAGAGGAGAAAGGAGAAAGGAGGAGGAGGAGGAGGGGAAAGAAAGCAGGGGTCTAGGGGGGTCTCTTGGAGAGAGATGAATAGAACAGGCAGACCGGACCATACCAACACATGGGGGGTTAAAACTTGAGACCGAAAGTTTGGCTCAGAATGAGCGTTTAGTTCAAGAAACACACTGCCATGGTCTGCTGATCGCAAAACACAAAACGATTGATTTTGAGTCTCTCTGAACGGATATCAGCTGCACATATCCTCATCCCCATCTTCCAGGCGTCTCACCTCCAACACTCTTCGTGACAACGTGATTTGAATCAAGGGGAACTTTGGAAGAGTCTCTAACCACATCCAACTCTAAAAGGTAAAGTAGAACCACAAAGTATACATCTGAATAATAATTGTTATTCGATGAACCTGTTGAAAACAAGTTGTGTTTCGGATGCTGGTATCTCTATGGGTTTTTTCCTTTGTATTCTTCTGAGCGACGCAGCTATGTTGGTCAACCAGCACCAAACCCGCACTAACCAGAATGAACCAGCATGGATAACCATTTAGCAACGCCAAAAGCATTTTATTTTGCCATAATGTCAGCCATAAATTACAAGTTATATTACTGTCTTTTACTAATTCACGGATATGCAATGTCTGAAATCACAACAAAATAATTGCCACAGAGATTACTATTTGGGGAAATAGTGAGTGAAATTGTGCAAATTTGTACACAACTGTGTGCACTACTGTTCAAATGTTGTTGTTTTTTAGTTTTTTTTAAGAAATTAATACTTTTTTTCAGCAAATTCATCGAAAGTGAAATATTGTTACAGAATTCTATTTTAAATACACTTCTATTAAAAAATGTATAATTATTCACCAAAAATGTATCACAGTTTCAACAAAAATATTAATCATCACAACAAGAAATGTTTCTTAAGCAGCAAATCAGCATATTAAAATGATTTCTGAAGGATCATGTGACACCGAAGACTGGGGTAATGATGCTGACAATTCAGCTTTGCTTCAAAGGAATAAATTACATTTTAAAATATATTCAAATAGGAAACTGGCAATGTATCAAATAGATTACTTTTCAATTAAATTTGAAACAACCCCCTCCCCAAAAAACTATTTCTAATGTGACTGTTCTCATTGAAATAATATATTTACAAAAATTCCCTTTAAAATTAGAAAAACAAATTTAAGCTGCCTGCTTGAGCAAAGCCAAGATGTGATGATGTGTGCATAAATACATTTCAGCAGATCTACAGCGGTAACTAATGAAGTGTTTCACTAACAATAGTTCTCGTCTGAGTGGCCTTTTCAGCCTGTTTGTGGCATTTAAGATGAGGAATAATTTCATGTCTCAATGTGTTTTCACCAAAGCGATAAGTCACACTCCATGTGCTCAGAATTTAACATGCTGACATTTAGGAGCAGAGAGGCAGAGTAACTGGAGATTGAGTGCTAGGCATGCGTGTGTGTGTTTCAGATACAATTTAGCTTGCAAAATAATTGAAATAAATTCAACCAGCCACATTTCTCATCTGACTGCTCACTTAGTGGGGCACCAACATTTTTAATGTCAAATACCATTTCAAATGTGTGTTTATGTGAGCGACGTAGCCAACAAACATACTGTACTTGACGCAAGCACACACAAACAGATGTGAATGCTTAGCTAATGCATTTGCCTCTTTGTATGTAATAAAATGCATTTTTACATTACTGCAGGGGTGTCCAATCCTGCTCCTGGAGAGCCAATGTCATGCAAAGTTCAGCTCCAACCCGCTCAAAAATACTTTCCTGGAAGATCCTAGTGATCCTGAAGGTGCTGATAATCTGGTTTAACCGGGGTTGGATCTAAACTCTGCCAGACTGCAAGACAGAACACCTCTGTGTTACTGTGATGGTGATAGAATTATCTACAACTGCAATTTCCATACACTGTAAAAATTTTTACATCTTAGTGTTTAATAAGTCTACATTAGTGTAGGTTAAAACAGGATAAACTTACTTTAAAAGCAATG
Source organism: Gymnocypris eckloni scoliostomus (assembly GCA_027564155.1). Taxonomy (NCBI): domain Eukaryota; kingdom Metazoa; phylum Chordata; class Actinopteri; order Cypriniformes; family Cyprinidae; genus Gymnocypris; species Gymnocypris eckloni. The sequence goes on along the minus strand of CM050429.1, from coordinate 26,187,431 downwards.
CTGCTTTTGATATTAAGAGTGTGAGAGTGTTTATAGACAATGTATCTTAGTGTATTTTAATAAGTGTATAGTGAATTTTGAAAAAGTGAGAAAAACCCCCCAAATTATTTTGTTCTGCTGAACACAGAGGAAGATATTATGAAGAAAGTTTGTAACCAGGCTGTTTTGGGGCACCTTTGACTTCCACGGTAGGAAAAAATAAATACTATGGAAGTCAATGATGCCCCAGAACTGCTCTGTTTCCCACATTCTTCAAAATATCTTCCTTTTTGTTCAGCAGAACAAAGACATGCATACAGGTTTGGAACTATTTAAGGGTGAATAAATGATGACAGAATTTTCATTTCTGGGTGGACTATCCCTTTAATATAATTTGTTTTTACAAGTAAATGTATCTCGTTTTAAGGATTTTTTTGATATTTTGACAGGAAATTGACAAAAACTTTTTAAGAACTGGTGCAGTGAAGCCAGGTTCTCTTCCAGCTGTAGCTCGGCCATGACAGTTGTTGATCCGCAGGAGAAAATGATGGTAAAAGACGATGCTGAGAAGCGACGCCGTGAATGCTATACATGCATATTTGTGTTGTATTATGAATAGCTGTACAACACATTTCTGAACATAATGCATAAAATCGCAGGTGCAGCTAGAAGTGTTTGTGTTCATGTACTTATTTAGATTTTCCTGATCTTCAGAGTCTGTGTGTGTGTGTGTGTGTGTGTGTGTGTGTGCGAGTGAGATAGAGAGAGACAGAGAGTGAGAGGAACAGACTTTCGCTAATCTGTAATCAATACAGTGCAATATAAGTCTACTAGACTTTGACCTTTCTTGACATTTGTTTAGAGGAATCGTTCAGTCATTCTGATAGAGTTGCAGAGGAGCGCTCTGAGCAGCATGTGTAGAGCTGCTAGATGGTGATGACGATCAGGTGTGTAGCCCTACCACCACAAACCACGCTCTGTACCTAGAGGAAAATGTGCTCAGAGGCTGCTCTGTCACTGCTGAAGACTGAAACAGTCTTGACCTGTTTCATTTGAGCATTACCACTGCCTCAGATGTTTCTCTTACAAATCCTGAAGAGCAGTGTTATTTTAGTATTATTTCATAGTATTTATTATTCATTTGAATATGCTTTTATTTATTTATTTAATTTTGTGTTTTTGTCATTTTATTAGTATTTGTTTAATAACTGTTTAATTAATTTGGTGATGTATGATTATAAGCACAGAGCTCATGAAATGAGATCATGAGCTTCATAACACATTTGATCGCAGATTATCTCGCCAAATCTAGTGCGAGACAGCATTTCGATCTCACATGTGAGATTGCTAGGATCTTTTGTTTGACAAAACAAAAACACCACAGAACAAGATTCCCTTTTTGAGAACGAAATGCATACTTCGGACCACTTCGACGTGTGCAAGCTCTTCGCGCTTGCGTTCAAAGTCCGCTTGCTGTCCATCTCTTTGCTGCCTAAGAGAAACAGCTGAGATATTAAAGAGATTTGTTCTTTTTAAGCATACACAAACACCTGTCAACCACATCCTGGCATCTTCATGCATCTTGCTCAAGCACACATTCACACTTTTGCACAAGCCTGAACCCAGAGTGTCACAATAACACCTACATCTCTACTATAAACACGCTCCATTTAACCCAGATTTAACTCTTCCTGTTTTGCATCTCTACAGGTCCAGAAACGACATGGATGTTCCCTTCAATCTGTCCCTGTCTAATCTCTCACTTCCGGTTTCTCCAACATCTCCACCTCTGGGTCTTCACCATCTCCTCCCAACCATCATCATCATCATCGTGTGTCTGTTTGTTCTGTTCGTGGGCTTCGTGATCTTTCTGGCGGTGGGCTGCCCATCGGGAGGTTCCTGGGGAGTGGATGGGGACTGCGGCCCTGTGGACGGTTTCTCCTGTGGACAGACTCTGTCCAACGAGCCCCAGCTGAAGCTCTGGAAGCGTTTGGGCTCGATGAGGCAGTCGTTTTCCTCCGCGCCGACCTTCAGAAGACCCGTTCAGTCATACATAGCCCAGAGCAGGAAGCAGTCGGGGTCAATGCCACGCCAAGAGTCAAAGACAAACGACTCCCACACATATATTACTATACCGGCTCTGCTGCAGTATTCCACCGAGATATAAGCTCTGTTGCATCACCTAGTGAGCTGTCTACTATCTAGTACCTACATAAGTAACAGCCTTCTAAGTGACTGATTTAAAGTGTATTTGATAGGTAACAACTATGTGCATCATAGGAAACTTACTCAAAATTGATTTCAAAGGAGTTGTCAGCTTGTTGCTAAGCTATTGATGTAATTCTCTAATAAGCGCAAAAATGCAAAACAAGCAAATATGAAATAAAAACAATTGCATTTAACTTAAACTGACTACTTTATCTATGATTCCATGTGTTGAAACAAAATGTATTTAGTATGAACTTGAGCAATTTTCACTGAGCTTAGTGCATTGCATTCTGGGGTTACTGTACCTTTTCCATTAAGAATACATTTCATACTGCCATGGTTACGAAATAAAATAAATGTTAGAAAATATTAAAACTAAACAAAAATGTGCAATGTTGCTTTGGCAACAAACAAAAAAAAAGTTTAAAACGACTAACTAGAAATAAATAAAAACTAAAACTTAAATAAAAACCCACACAGACATACATATATATACAGTGGGGCAAAAAAGTATTTAGTCAGCCACCAATTGTGCAAGTTCTCCCACTTAAAAAGATGAGAGAGGCCTGTAATTTTCATCATAGGTATACCTCAACTATGAGAGACAAAATAAGAAAAAAAATCCAGAAAATCACATTGTAGGATTTTTAAAGAATTTATTTGCAAATTATGGTGGAAAATAAGTATTTGGTCACCTACAAACAAGCAAGATTGCTGGCTCTCACAGACCTGTAACTTCTTCTTTAAGAGGCTCCTCTGTCCTCCACTCGTTACCTGTATTAATGGCATCTGTTTGAACTCATATCAGTATAAAAGACACCTGTCCACAACCTCAAACAGTCACACTCCAAACTCCACTATGGCCAAGACCAAAGAGCTGTCAAAGGACACCAGAAACAAAATTGTAGACCTGCACCAGGCTGGGAAGACTGAATCTGCAATAGGTAAGCAGCTTGGTGTGAAGAAATCAACTGTGGGAGCAATTATTAGAAAATGGAAGACATACAAGACCACTGATAATCTCCCTCGATCTGGGGCTCCACGCAAGATCTCACACCGTGGGGTCAAAATGATCACAAGAACTGTGAGCAAAAATCCCAGAACCACACGGGGGGACCTAGTGAATGACCTGCAGAGAGCTGGGACCAAAGTAACAAAGGCTACCATCAGTAACACACTGCGCCCGCCAGGACTCAAATCCTGCAGTGCCAGACGTGTCCCCTGCTTAAGCCAGTACATGTCCAGGCCCGTCTGAAGTTTGCTAGAGAGCATTTGGATGATCCAGAAGAGGATTGGGAGAATGTCATATGGTCAGATGAAACCAAAATAGAACTTTTGGTAAAAACTCAACTTGTCGTGTTTGGAGGAGAAAGAATGCTGAGTTGCATCCAAAGAACACCATACCTACTGTGAAGCATGGGGTGGAAACATCATGCTTTGGGGCTGTTTTTCTGCAAAGGGACCAGGACGACTGATCTGTGTAAAGGAAAGAATGAATGGGGCCATGTATCGTGAGATTTTGAGTGAAAACCTCCTTCCATCAGCAAGGGCATTGAAGATGAAACGTGGCTGGGTCTTTCATCATGACAATGATCCCAAACACACCGCCTGGCAACGAAGGAGTGGCTTCAGAAGAAGCATTTCAAGGTCCTGGAGTGGCCTAGCCAGTCTCCAGATCTCAACTCCATAGAAAATCTTCGGAGGGAGTTGAAAGTCCCAAAACATCACTGCTCTAGAGGAGATCTGCATGGAGGAATGGGCCAAAATACCAGCAACAGTGTGTGAAAACCTTGTGAAGACTTACAGAAAACATTTGACCTCTGTCATTGCCAACAAAGGGTATATATAACAAAGTATTGAGATGAAATTTTGTTATTGACCAAATACTTATTTTCCACCATAATTTGCAAATAAATTCTTTAAAAATCCTACAATGTGATTTTCTGGATTTATTTTTCTTATTTTGTCTCTCATAGTTGAGGTATACCTATGATGAAAATTACAGGCCTCTCTCATCTTTTTAAGTGGGAGAACTTGCACAATTGGTGGCTGACTAAATAATTTTTTGCCCCACTGTGTATATATATATACATACACACACACACACACACACACATACACATATACACTAAAATAGCACTGGAGGCTGCTTCAAAATCTACAACAGCCAGATATAAGCCACGCTAACAGATAATACTCTCCATATTTGTATTAAAACTTTATGTTAACAGTATTTTTTCATAAGGAGTTTGCATATGAACCCCTTAAAATGCTTTCTAGGCCATACGATTACTAGGCTTTGGAAAAGAGCTATAGATGTGTACACAATCAAAGCAAACACGAGAGCAGAAACTGCAACCACGGCTGCAGCGCTGACAGGGACAAGCCAACTCAATTCATTCACCATACGCTTCAATCGAAACAAGATGTGACTCAACAATCCGACCATATGGTGGCCGCAACTCTATAAACAGCTGGATGTTGCCTACATCACATTCTCTACTGGTGAGGACACTAACACACATGACCTGGATGAGCAAAGACCAGGTGCTGTCTGAGTCAGAGGCGTCATGCCCATTGAAAGTGAGGGGGCACGTGCCAAGTGGATTTTGAATGCATCTTCCAAAAGACAAAAATAGCCAAATAATATTTATATTTGATACAATCCCACCGGAGTTATTAGAACATTCAGTGCAGCACATGACCAACTGTTAAACTCAAATCTGCTCACTGGCTGGTGCTGAGCCAAAGACAGGCGTGTTTCTACAGCGCTGCGCATTATAACTATTCACACATGATTCTGTTGAGCTTATGAATCCAATGACCAATCAGAGGCGTTCAGATTAGTCATCAAGAAACACCACTGTTTTGTTCACTTGCCCTCTGACTGAATTCTCTGGCGAATTCTCTCATCAGAAATAACAAAGTGCAGATGGCGTAGGAATGTAAGATATTCATTTCACAGTGTAAACAGCTCGAATGATTTTAATGGGAGTTTTTGAGAGTTTGCTTGAACTCTGGCTAGACTGATTGTAAATGTTTTTTGCTCTCTCATACAATGAATGTGTTATAATTAGTAATTTACAATTTCACATTAAATACAAAGTCATTCGTATTAAAATATGTTTTATGGCATGACACCTATATCTGGTACTTAAAGAAGGATTGTTATGCGTAGATTACAGTATTAAGACCAAAGCGAATTGCGTCATCAGAACAGTATGCTCATATTGTACGCGCACCACCCGATTTTTTGTAACCGTGTGTACTTAGTACGCTCAGGTCGCACATGTGCACTGAAGTTATTTAGCAGTAATCGAGACGGGGTAGATGCAGCCTGGAGCAATGGACGTGCTGAAAGGAGGAGAATCAGTACAACAAAAACCACCCCTAACCCTACCCCCACACCCTGACAGACAGGATCTGAAAATGCTTTATTTATTTTTTGGTGATGATATGCTGATTTGTCTAGCTCCTATATCTACATGTGATGTTTTCAGTATGCCCCATGTTCATTCTCAAATATTATAATGTTTTAATTGACAAAAGAAAAAAAAATGCATAGTACAAAAACCTTTAGGCTAATTTGCCCATCATAGATCAACTAATTATAGATCATTATAGATCAACTAACATAATCCATAAAAGTGCTAAATGCATTTACTTACACATATTTGAGAAGCGATATACTTCATGATATAGTTAAACATGTTTGTTAATATTTTGAATAAATAAGAAAAATGTATAAATAAATAAAATATAATCCTATATCAGTCACACAAATGCCCGCCACAACCGATTTATTTATAAACACATATCAACCTCGACCAGTCGAACAATACAAGGACAGACATGAAACTGCTCTTTTCATTCTTACAAATTAATAATACAAAATTATATAAATTATTCCTGAACTGACCAATGTATTTAAAGGGAGAAAGGTGACATTAAAATATATATTTGAACATTATGTAAATATTTATTTTAAATTCAATATTGTTTTATATTGAATTGTTCTATAGTCTACACAGTATTTCATGCAATTACATCAGAAGTAACATTAATTAAATTACAGAAAAAACAGAGTAATTAATTACAGTAATTAATAACTTCGCAATGTAGTACACCACACTGCATTTAACAGCCATAAAATCTTTATTTTGCACAGTATATTTATTGTTTTGTCATTTAAAACTTATTTTTAAGAAACGTTTTGCCGGAAAAATATATTTGTGCTATCTTTAAATACTGCACTTCTGACATTAAGTGTGCTTTAAGTGTCCACAGTGCATACTTTTTCAAATAACTGTTATTGTGCCACTGTGACTCCGGTTTGTTCCATAACAGCAAATTCACACAAACTAAAACAAAGCTTTGTATATTAAAGATTGAATATAACATATGGAAAGAGGTAAAAACGCCTTTGAAAATGAAAACGCCCTTCATTTAGTCATCATGAGTTGTAGAACTCTGCAGAAATGATTCTGCTGACTTTGAATAATTTTTTAAGCGTTGTCATGGTTACCCTTTTATGGCACTGTTGCCAGCCTAGAGATCGTCACAGTTTCCAGCACAGCGGAACATGACATCACAGAAAACCACTGAAAACATGATAATGCTGCCATTGTTACAGATAAACACAATGTAACACACAAATGGCTTCACGTGATATGTCATAACACCAGTATTGAAATAGCTCTACTGTTGTTCACCAGAATACAACTATTTTTTTTATGTCAATGAGCACAGTTTTTCTACATCAGAGTGAATTTTGAATATGAGCATGTGTACCTGTGATATACTAGTTCCTCTGGGTATGTTCTCCAGGACGCTGGTCTCATAGCTGTTCTGGAGGAATATAGGCCTGTTGTCATTGACGTCCAGCACCTCCACATATACTGTAGCTTTGATAGAAAGTATGTTTAGAAGTACTGGGTAGGGTTAAGAGATCTAGAATATGGTCATATGAATAAGTTGTGATTTTACAATATATGCTCAAATAATAGTGTTCCAATCTGTATCATTTTTCCAAAGATTATGGAAAAGTTGGAATTTGCTGAATGTTGAGCCTGACACAAATTAATATTATTCATATTTTCATCCTTATAGAAACACTGCCACAACACATTACTGTTATGACTTCAGTCATCTTTAAACAAACAATAGTTGTACCAAGCAACAGAATCCCATATGACTGTGCTAAAACAAAAGACCCCCAGAACACAAGCCTTGACAGTCTTACCACAATCACTGCTATAGATGTAAAATGTCTTATGACAGAAAAATAAATAAATAATTATTCAAATATTCATATGATTAAACAAACACATTTTGCAGGGAAATTACTTGGATGTGTGTTTGTTTTTGAAACACTAAAGAGTAAATATTCCCAGATTCATGTGCTCTGGTCTTCCAAAACACGCATTTCATTCCATCATAATTAACGTTTAGAATCAGACAAGATTAATGACAGACTTGACATAACATTCTTAGTATTGAAAAAAGTGGGCAGCATATTTTCGTAGAAGCTCATTAAACAAGTAACAGCTGCAGTATTTCTAAACGCTGCACTCAACTCACACAGGAAACCACAAAACTTGCTTTAAACTCAAAGTTATTCAGACAGGAAGCTGCAGCAGATCATACCACATGTGCATACACGCATGCATAACCAATTGTTTTAACACATATTTGAAACTCACCAATTGCTTCAATCACTAGCCTGTACGAGGCCTGAGTCTCGCGGTCCAGACCAACCACGGTCCGTACTACACCGGTCCGGAATCCCACGCTAAACTTTCCGTCCTGGTTTCCTCCTGTGGGACACACAAACACACACAACTTAACTTGACTTCATTTACCTGTATTTAATACTTGGTCATTTTTTAAAGTAATTCAGTTATATTACATTACTTTTCACAGAGATAAAGATGGCAATATAAGCATAAAATATGCTGAAAAACTACTTTGTACTAAATTGGTGATATTTTTTAACGAATTTAACTATGTTTAAACATGTGCTAAGTTATGTGGTAATTTTCTAATAAACATCAAATATATATATTTTTTTACCAATTCAGCTATATTTAAATACCTTTAGTAAAGATAATGATGTGGTGCTCTTTTAATAAGCATAAAAAACGAATATTTGGCAAAATACTTTCACTACTGAATGAGGTTCATCTGTCATCTTAAATGCATTTTTTTCACTTCCCAACACATTAGGGTATATTTAGAAAGAGTCTTCACTACTTAAAATGTTGCCTATGTAGGCCGCTGCACTAGATTTTGGAACAGAGCCTCAGCTTCATAACTGTTAAAAGCGTTCGCTGTGCATCACAGCAGTCCCAACCAAAATCCCACAGTGTTGCTCCATCAGCACAAACTCACTCGCACCCACTGACATGTGACCTTCTGCACTCTGACCTGTGATAAAATAGCTGAGCTCTGCGTTAAGACCCGCGTCATTATCCGTGCAGTTCAGTCGGACCACCACGTAATCACGGGGCACGTTTTCATCCAACGATATGTTATAAACGCTGGGGAAGAAGGTTGGCATCTCATCATTCACGTCCAAAACTGCACAGAAAGAGTGACAGACATTAAGATGACTTAGCATCTGCATCAAAACACAACGGACAGTGATCCTGCTCTGTACCTGTGATAGTGAGAGTACTAGTGGATGTTCGTGGAAACTGGCCCGCATCATACGCAATAATCCTCAAATAATAGAGGCCAATCTGCTCGCGGTCCAGCACTGCGGTGGAAACCAGGACTCCTGTGGTGATGTTGAGCCTGAAGTCCAGCCGCGGCATCCCCATCTGGAGGGCCATGGTTATCGCACCATTGTCACCTTCATCAGGGTCCTGCACCTGCACCTGAAGGAGGAAACCAGCAGGGGACGGCAGAGCACAGGACAGTTTTATTACAAGAACTTCAGTAGAGGTTGACATTAAATCAAAGATGACCCCAAAAGTGGTACAAGACCTCTTCGATTTTTATGCCAAGTTGATTTTGAGTGCAAAAAGTGATCTTAAGTTTTGGTCAGTAAGATGTTTTTACTGTTTTTGAAAGAAGTCTCTAATATTCACTTATAAATACAGTAATATTGTAATTTTTTTATTACTGTTTTCTATTTGAATATATTAAATAATGTCATTTAAATGTAATTTATTTATTCCAATGTATAAAAAAAATCAGCATCATTACTCCACTCATTACTTTAGCGTTACATTATCCTTCTAATATGCTGATTTGCTGCTCAAGAAACATTTATTACTATTATTATCAATGTGAAAACAGTTTAGCCAATTAATAATTTTGCATGTTTTCAGGATTCTTTGATTAATAAAATGTTCAAATAAATATAATTTATTTTAAATATACATTTGTGTAACATTATAAACAAATCATTTAATGAGTCTTTGTTGTATAAAAGTAACAATTTAATAATAAAAATATATTACTGGCCCAAATTTTTGAACCGTAATGTAATTAAACGGAAGCAAAGTATTATAATACATTTTTTTATTTCTGATCATTTTGTGGGGTAGAAAGGATGACTTTTCCACCACAAAGCGAGTTTGCATAAAGTCAAAATGCCTGAAGACCTCTGGCCATCAAGTTCAGTTGCAGTTTTGCTTGGATTATTTCAAAAATACATTTTCAAATCAGAAATTGAACCCAGGTCCCCTTGAATACTAAATGAAATGCTAGTCTTTGCTTGTTGAATATTTAATCAGTGACTCCTAGTCCCTGTAGAGACTTCAACCAATCAAATGCTAACCCTGAACACAGATGATCCAATCGGAAGCCCCTCTGGTACTTCGGCAACAAAAGGGAGGTTTAAAAAGGCAGGATCATTATCGTTGAGGTCCAGGAGGTTCACATACACCGTAGTGCTGGCTGAAGAGCGCAGTGGCGGCGTCCCACCTGAGGAGGACAGCACAACAAAGAGAACACTCACATACTGCATAACTCATCTGAGCTTCCTCTAGTCATTAGATCCACTGAGGAGGAAGAAATCCTTAAAACTGATTCAGTTTATATAGTCAAACACAACTCAGGCTGAAAAGTTTGGAGTCAGTAATATTTTTTGTTATTTATTTACTAATATAAATCTCTTATGCATTTATTTGACTAAAATACAGTAAAAACTAAGCAAAAATAAAATTTACATTTTATCTGTTTTTTATTATAATATATTTTAAAATATAATTTATTCTTGTGATGAAGAGCTGAATTTTCAGCAGAAAAAAAATCTTTGTAACATACATGGATTTATTGTCACTTTTGATGCATTTATCACACCCTTGCTGAATAAAAGTATAATTGTTTTAAGTCTCACTGACTTCAAACTTTTGAATGGTAGTGTTTGTAATAAAGAAAGTTTGCATATTGCAATTGGTAAGACCATTGTGATAGTATTCTGAAGACAGTCTGAAGACAGGTAGACAGCAAGACAGGCTAGACTGTCCAGAAATAAAGAAACTGAAAGTTGGCGGCTGTAAAACTATTTTTATTGTGACCTCAGAGACAGAGTGAGGCATTATGGGACAGGAGAGAGTTGCTTACGGTCGGTAGCAGAGACAATGATGGTCCTCATAAGCTGTGCGGACCGGGCGTTCTGACTCTCTCTGTCCAGCACCGCTCCACTGGTGCGGATCTTCCCGGTGTTGGGGTTGATGGTGTAGAAGGGGTTAACTGGATTTATAGAGTACACCACCATCCCATTATCACCATAATCAGGGTCCACTGCTAATACCTGCACAGAGAAGCCGAAGAAAAATGAGTCTTATGCCACAAAACAGAGTCCTGAGGTGCAGAAATTAAATCACACCAACCCTCTCCCTACAGAACGGCATGATGGGAGATTTATGCATGGAGCATAACTGTCTAAAACCATGGCTGTTATTTTTTTTAAAGAGCCAATCAATTATTCACCGTGCTGGTGGAGAAGCACTGAAAATCACTTAATTGGTCATTAGAGAACAAAGGTTCTGTAGGTCTTTAATTATTAAAACAGGAAGGACCAGACGACTGTGTTCTCCATTGATTAGAGGGAGTTTAAACGGATGATGTAGAGCACGGGTCTAATGTAAAGTTTATCTAATTGATTTGAACTCTGAGGGGGACATTTCACACACGCATTTACTCAGGTATGTTTATAGACAATTCAAGGTGACGTGTGATTTAGTGATGTTTAAATATGTTCTCCTGTCCCAGCCTAATGTGCAGCCGTTTGCAGGTCGATCCCCCTGAAATGTTTGAAACACTGCAGCGTTTTTAAAACACTGCAACAAGCAGATGCATTGCAGAAAGTCCACATTTCTTTTTTAAGGAAACATCCAATGACAAGCTTCATTAATTATAAAAAGCACAATAGAATAAAAGTATTCCATATGACCCATATTTAAAGTCTTCTGAAGTCACACAAAAACTGTGTGAGAAACAGACTGTAATTTAAACTGTGATTTAATGAAAATGGCCTCTCATGTTGTATACACTTTTCATTATAATAAATAAAAATAAAACAAGGATAGGTAAGTGCTAGTAATAATTCTCCACCAACTGACCAATTAATACCAGTACTATCCTATCCTATTCTTTTCTATTCAAAACTGTAATGTAGAAATGTAAATGTAGAAAAAGAATAGGGAATGCTAGTGTTAGAGTGTCATTTTCTATAATAAATAAAAAAGAAAACAAGTATAGAATAGAAGAAGAACAGAGAATGCTAGAGCTGGAGGCTCTTTTTTTAAATAATGACATGACAGAGAATAAATGATTAAAACATATATATATTTATTTATTTAGGGTGAATTATTACTTGATTAAACCACACTATACCACTGTCTTGAGCGGTAAGTGGACTGATGGACTCAGAGCCCCTGCCAGAGTGTAGAAGTCAAACATGCTTTAGGACATTTGGCTTTTACATCCACTGTTCTGTGATTTAAAATATCCATCCATTTCTTCCTTTGTTCTGTTTTATCTCTCTTTCTCTCTCCTGCACAGTGTCCAGCAGGGTAATCAAGTATGCACTTGACTCTGGGCTACATTTTAATTAGTCATCGGAAACTCCTAATGAAGTTCAGTACTGGCTTGTTAATTACCAGACAATCAGGGGCATATTTAGCCAAAGACAGAGTCAGTATAAAACACCTAAACATTTATGAGCAGAGGGTTGAAGTCCAGGCTTCTAGAGGCCTGACCACATTTAACTTGAACACACAATAAACACAAAATTCAACAGTTTTTTTCAATATATTGTAAAACCGTCAGTTTGCATTTAGTTAACTTTTTCCTTAAATGCCATGGCATCTGAAACCACCAACTACTATATGGGCAGGATTTCTGGAATCTGGAATTGCTTGTTCTGAGAGACTGTTTCATTTATTGGGATTATAAGAAAATGTGTGTAGTGGTCAAAATGTCCCCTATGATTACAAGCCAATGAACCACTTTTAGCGCTATTGAGCACCATTTTTGTATAAATCACACCTTTAAATGAGTTCATTGTAGCAGCCTGAATGGGAAACACAAGGTTTCTTCCTTGTGGACTGATAACCCTGTGAACCCTGACTCATGGAAATACATCTTACCGGCTGTGACCTCTTATGCAAAAATCACTTTTATAAGGTGTTTGAACACAGTTGTGTGGCCGCAATGTGCGAAAACAACCAGCAATGGTAACAATTCACCAACAAATTTTTTAAGAATCCCAATAAATGATTAACAGTCTCTCAGAACAAGCGATTCCAGAAATCCTGCCCATTTGTGACACTCTCTGCACTATTAGCAGAGACAGCCATGAGCGAGAAGCAGCAGTCCACCATTACTGTTTTCTTGCTGTAGCAGCTTGTCAGCACCAAAGAAGCATTACAAGTGCTGTGTTTTGGCACGCAAAAATGAACATAGGAGTCACCCTCTCAATCTGAGCTGCTGAGAACACTGTGGTTAAGTTTCATTTTCGAAGGAAATGTCCCGGAAAAAATCGGAGAAGTCCTATGATTGTGCCAATCACTTTACGCCGGACTCCCTCACAAACAAGGGTCATTTCAAAGATGGATTTTTGCAAAAGTTGATTCTGAAAGAGGGATTAATACTAGAGATGCACGATATTATCGGATTCAGTTATCAGATTCGGAATAAAGGCTTAAAATGCTAACATCGGCATCGGATGATTAAAAAATAATAAAAGGTCATTAAAAAAAGAGCTTTAATAAAGTTTATTACTTCTAACAAATATGTTTTTGCTCAAAACTAAAAATAATTTTTTATAATTTCCAAACAGGAGAGACTTACTGTTGTTGCAAAACAAAGGGAAATATATATTGGTATCGGCTATTGGCCAATATGATTTAAAACATATCAGCAAAAATCTAATATCATGCTTCCCTATAATTAATACCAACTCCTAGTGCGTGAACGCCAGCTCCATACAAAGTAAGCACATCATATTTTGTTTTCCAAAGCCTTTCTGAAAGAGCGTCTTGCCACTCTGTCAGGGTAATATTGCTAAAGCTACCATCGTCTCTGTTTTCACTGATGCTGCCTTCACTTTCTACCAGAATGATTGTAAATAGGAATGAACATGAAGTCGACCGCTTGAGAGTTTCAGACATTTTCAGTGTGTGAGATTGTTTGTTTTTGTCGGTTTAATGGAACATGAGCTCTTGAAGCTCCGCCCTCTTCTGAAAAGGGGGCTGGGAGCACCAGCTCATTTGCATTTAAAGGGACAAACACAAAAACTGTGTGTTTTAGTTCATAATCTAAAAGTGGCAACTTTGACACACTATTTTGTGCTAAAACTTAACATACACACACACTCTGGAGACATCAGATACTTGTTTTACATCTTGTAAAAAGGGGCATAGTAGGTCACCTTTAAGATTTTGGAAACCCTTAGACTCTTCAAAATGGTCCCTGCATGAGACTGAAAGTAGAGATGGTGTGTCTGACATTAACATATGAAATAATTTATTCATTCTCCAACGGAGGAAAAACCCCTCAAGATGGGGTTTTTCACATACTTCAAGCGATAGAGTAATATGAGAATATAGAAATCTCTGTAAAACGTTCCAAGGACACCGAGGTGAGAGCCCACTTTGAATTCAGCTGCAAAACTGCAGCCGATCAAAGGCTGGGACGGGGATGGGGGCTTCTTGAGACGGAGTACGGTGAGGATTTGACTCAGAGAGAAACTGAAAGACATTATCACTCATAAAATCAATTGCACTAACTATGTTTACCAGGTGACACTAGGATCAAACCGCTGCTTCAAAACTGACAGTGTTTCTGTATCTTATTTCATCTACAGGATTCGATACACTTCTTATATGATGGGATTTTAGTCTTTTTAGTGTCTTATCAGACATGACTCTCTGCTTCCTAAAAGGGGAACTATGCACCATTAAAGAATAAAAGTAAAAGCCATACGATACATTTTTTGTGTGAACAGATTGAAATTTAAGCCATGATTCACTTATGTCTTCACCCAAAATTCATTCACACTTGTGTTCAATTAAAAAATCTTGGCATGCCAGGTTTGACGCCAGACCGCATTTCAAAATGGACAAATTAGAAAACACTGAATAGAGAATGAGATCAGAGAGAGAAATGTATCAGTGGGAAAAATGTATAATAATAAAAAAAAACATTCCTCTAAAAACTATTTGGATATTATTGTATTTGTGCTTAAGCAATCTTCACGTACAGCTCAAAGGTCAGGATGTTAGGTCACAAGAGAATTCAGAAGTTTATAAGCCAGATTGAGGTCAAAAAGTCAGTTCAGAGGTTAAAGGTCAGATCAGTGTACTCACAGTAATGACGTCAGTATCGATGGGACTCATCTCCACAACATTTGCTTGATACGGTTCATCTCGCCACATGGGGGCGTTATCATTTATGTCCAGAACAGTGATGTTCACCTGCAGTGGACAGATGCACAGATACATGCTTGTCTTTAACATAATGCATTGCTTCGGGTGACTTTGCTTTAACATTTGGTGAAAACCGACACCCATAATAAACATCTAATTTCAATAAAAATAATTAAATACACTATTAATAATCATCACAATAAACAATTCTTCTTTCACGTAATATACAGTAATCTCACTAATAGTTGTCTAAGGTGGATCAAAGGGTCAGCTGTTACCGTAGCGATGCCGGTTTTCTGCTGTGGTCCGACCCCTCCATCCACGGCTCTTACGATCAGAATATACTCAGACTTCATCTCTCGATCCAGAAGAGCGGTGGTAGTGATCTCTCCTACACACACATACGGTCATATTCAGCTCGGACACACATGAACCTGTTACAGGCAGCTGGGCGAGACTCAAGACGTGGTGATAATGTACAAAGTAATATTGTTGTTTCTATCGGTTTAGAATTGTAGATTAGAATTTTGAGTGGCCCACACATAAAAACATTAAATCAACCAATGGCATCAGTTTGGGGCTACATGGATTATTTGAAACTTGTCAAAAACATAATTTTGCACAAAGATTTCAAAACCTTTAAAAATCTGTATAATTACTATAACTATACTAAGTGAGAAATAATGACAGCACTTATATATTTGTTGTCAATATACTCTTCAATAATGATCCTAGTGTAAAGTGTGCAAGCAGCTGGCTATATTAATGTCCGTAATCTCTTCATGCACATGGGAATTCTGTTTAGGAGTATTTATTTGGCACCATGTAAAAATGGCACAGAAATTGCAATGTGCCTAGAGTTTACATTTCTTTTCAAGACTCTCAACCTTTTTGTTTTGACTTCTTTTGTAAGGGTTTTTGCCTTTATCAGAAAAAAAATATATTAATAAAAAAAATATTACTAGAAGTATTTCTGAAAAATATTAAATTATTATTTTTAATAATAAATAAATAAATACAATGTAGATGGCAACTAACACTTGTAAAAGGCACAAGCAGACATGATTACTGACTGTTATCTGAGTTATTTAAAAGGGCCTTTGGTCTGTGAGACCCCAAACAAGCGTGAGGGTTAAAGGGCAGGTGTGAATGTGTGTGCGGCTGTCCACCTGAGCGAGTGTTGAGTCTGAACTGTGAGCTGCCCTGCAGGGAATATATGAGGGAGGCCTGACCGAACTCCCGAGACGCGTCCAGATCTGTGGCGTTCACAAACAATACCGTCGCTCCTGACACAGAGAGACAAAAGAGAAAGATGAGAGGATGTAAACAAGCCATCACATAATAAATGTGTGAGACAGACAGCTGTACGAAGAGAAAAAACAAGACGAAGTGACAGACAGGCAAAGCGTGAGGGATGGTCTTCAGACAGGAAGTGGTTAGTTAGTGTGCAGTGCTGAGCATTGATGGAGACAGGGATCTCAGGATCATCAGTACCCGTGACACACACAAGCGCACAACAGAGCAAATGTAAATTCCCTTTGATGATTGAAGACGAGTCTATTGTGTGGAATAAAAGCACTGAGTGAATAAATGCATGAGAATCATGTCTTTTTCTTCTTGCTCAAATTAAAACAATGATTTAAAGGGAAAAAGAAAGAAAATAAACCAAGACTGAAACTATCTTGAAGGAGTTTTGTACTGTGTCCAGAATGATGCAGCCCACAGAAAATAAACTGCAGCTGAATAGACTAGATTTGCCCTCTGTGAAGAAACACAGTGCTTGTCATGTGGCGTGAATGAGAAAAAACATTGTTAATTAATAAAAACAAATAGTGTTTCTCCTTTTGGAAGGAGAAAAACACGTCAAATAACAAATCATCAAACAAACAGACATAAGAAAAAAATTGTTAAGCAAATACTACAATGAGCACTATTACTCACACAATACTCACTGATAAATAGTGGGAGAAAAAAAACAATGACCACCACAAAAACAAAGCGTTACAAATGACACCATCACTGGCAAATAGGGGGAGATTTTATCAAATAAAAAAATTATGAAGTAAAATAAAATAAAATAAAGTTAAATTAAAATACATTAAATTAATTACCACCACAAAAACAAAGCATTACAAATGACACCATCACTGGCAAATAATGGGAGATTTTATATTAAAACATTTAATGAAATAATCTTAAATAAAAAAATTATAATAAATGATTAGCACAAAAACAAAACATTACACTGACAACATCAAAAACAAATAGTGGGAGATACAATTATATATATATAAACAACTATACAACCATACAAATGAAAAATGTTTAAAAGAAATGATAATAAATTAAATAAATCATCACAAATACAAGAGTGAATGGAATCTGTGTATTAAGCAGTTTAGGCTTATTTAACTGCACAAGTTTAACAGGTTTATAATACATCTCTAACCAGATTCTCTAGGGAGTATTTGACCTTTCTGGTTGTGGTTTTGGGTGGTCAGAACTGAAACAAAACTACCATCAGCCTTGGTCCTAGCTCTGGAAAAACAGCACTTATTCACACATTCTATTAGTGTGGAACAGAACTAGTGCACAGCTGGCTGAGCATTGTACATCATCACTGACAGGAATCTAGTTATGCTGTCATGAGGTTTTGAGCACTGTACATGCGCTACATGTTGATATATTCTTCATTTTTTGATAATATAATTGTAAATGTACCTGCAACGATATTCTCAGCTATGTTGACGATGTAAGACGGGAGGCTGAACTCGGGTGGGTTGTCATTCTCGTCCTGCGGAGGAAGGAGGGAAGAGGTCCGTGTGTTAGGTATCTAAAAAGTCTTTAAATATTAACTCTTTTTAAATATTAAATTTTTGTTATAATTAAACGTATTGATGGAGTGCTTTGAGGGTTTAATGTAAACTCACAGGCTGTGGCGATGGGAAATTATTCAATATGAGACACATACACTGTTTTACTACTTTAGTTCAGTAATAACACACACACACACACACACACGGACGTGGATGTGGCAAACCCCTGCTGTTTTTCAGATGAAATGTGTCTAATCAGAATCATAATAAAAGAGCAGAGAAATGTCAGAGAGAAATGATCCATGGATCAACCGTTCTAGTCTATGAACCTCAGAGAAAACCCCTGAATTCAGATTGAACATGGTTATGTTAATATTAATGTTTGTTTGTTTGTGTGTGAGGAACTTGAATCTGAAATGATCTTTGTTTCACCTGATTCTAAAATGAAGTTAAAGGAATATTCCAGGTTACAAGTAAAGCTCAATCACTTGTGGCGTAGCATTAATCTAGACTTGTCTTTCCTTTTTCTATATATACAAAAAAGCTCAATTCTGGATTACAGTGAGTCACTTGAAAAGGAAGTGAATAAGGGAAGTCTGTAAACATTAAAATACTCACTGTCACAATAAGATAACCACAAAACAAACAGTAAGCCTGTTAATATGATATTAGGGTAAAATGTATCTCATTTTGTAACACTAACCCTAAAACAGCAAAACTGACTAAAACAACTTTACAGCTCAAATAATATTGAAAGAGCAGAATTGCAGTTTAATAAAATATAAAAGCATCACATTTCGGCTGTTAAATCCTCCAAAAACAGTCCCCATTCACTTTCATTGTAAGCGCCTCACAGTAATGTTTTCTTTTTTCTAAATAAAACCATAGATGAGTCAAAGTATTTTTTGTGGCAATATGAGGCAACAAATGCTGTTAATTGAGCTTAATAGGTATTGAAATCAAAATATTTATACGAACTAAGAGACGGTTTAACTGCTCATCTGTCCTGCTGTACCTTTTTTTACATACACTAACACTGAAAAGTTTGGGATCAGTATTAATAAATCTTAATAATTTAATAAAATTGAATACAAATTTAATAAATGTATTATAATTATACAAAAGTAAAACTGTGAATTAAAAAATATATTTTGTATCTGAATATATTTAAACTGTAATTTATTCCTGTGATGCAAAGCTGAATTTCCAGCATCATTACTCCAGTCGTCAGTGTCACATGATCCTTCAAAAAATGTATGATGAAACATTTCTTATTCTTGTTATACATTTTGAAAACTGTTGCGTTGCAAACTATTTTTTTGTGATATATTCGTTTAAGGATTCTTTTATCTATAAAAAGTTCAAAATATTCACATAATTTATCATTTTTATTTATGAATAAAGATTTTGTGCAAAATTATAAAAGTCTTTACTGTTATTTCTGAACAATTTAAAGCATCTGTGATCAATAAAAGTATTATTTCTTAAAAAAAAAAAAAAAACGTACTGACCCCAAACATTTGAACGGCAGTGCAGCTGGCATGATATTACATACATCTGCATAATATTTTCCTTTAATCATCATCCCGTAGGATTGCACTCTTTCATGGTGCAGTATATTGAACACTGCCTCTGGAAGGAAGGTTGTGTTAAGTGTGAAGGCAGGTGTAGTACTCACAAACAGTTCTATAGTGACTGGAACAGTGCTGTTGAGGGACGGGTTCCCTCCGTCTCTGGCCATCAGAGTCAGAAAGATCAGTCCACCTGGAACCTGCTCATAATCCAGAGGACGATTCACGGTGATGACTAATAAACAAACAAACAAACATGAGTAATGGCACATAAATCTAAAAACAGAAAAACAAATATATCAGCACATGCTTACTAGACAGCCATCTATAATCCATTTATGAAACACCAGAGGTCACAAAGGCTTCTCTAAATGCATTTTCACGCTTTAAGGTGTTAAACCCCAATCCGATTCCCCGCTAACGCACTGAGCGATGGAGAGCGCATAATGTAACCCATCACCAGCTTGAACAAGCAGTGCAATCGTATTATTAGGTGACTTTGATTTGAACACAGACCTGCGTAGCCCTCCACCACACTGATGCTGAAATATGACCTGAACTGAGAGGCATAGATGATGGAGTAGATCAGGATGTTATTGGGTGGAGAGTCCTCATCCGTCGCCTGAGAAACACATACAGAGCAACACAGAAGGTCATTAAACCATTACCATAATGACTGTTTCCAAACACATTTCCCAAACACTCCCACCGCCCTGCTTGGCTGGGCTCGAAGCTAACATTTAGCACTCAAACAAAGAGAGCAACGTTTTTATAGCACCATATATGTTTTTATTGTTAACTAAAATTATAACTAAAATTTGTTTTCATTAATTGAAGGCTGAAAAAAATTACAATTAGTGAAAATGAGAAATGTTGCCCTGAGAAGTTACTGAAATAATAATAAATGGGAGTTAAATTAAAGGAAAACATATGCAACAAATAAAGAAAGAAAATACATTTACAAAAATAATGAAAACAAAGCAATGTTTTATATTGTGAAAATGTTAATAGTTTATAGTGTTAAACTATAAAAATAGTTTTTTGATTAATTGAAATAAAGCTCAAATAAAGTAGATGAAAAACTTAAACCTGCTATTAGAAATGTTACTTCGGCAACTGAAATTAAAATAAAATTAAGCTAAATAGTTATATCAATCCCCTTCCCCACCAAAAAATAACAAAAGCACAAAATTACAAAAATGTCAAATACATTTTGAATGAAAATTTAAAGTAAGTATTTATTAGTAAAAGCTAATAAATAAATTACATAATAATAACAAATAAATAATAGAATAATTGTACATTATTGTATTAAGAAATAGTACTAAAATAAGACTGCACCCAAGTCAGAGCATTTCATCCTTCAGAAAAAAACATGAACTTCACTTTTAAATCTCACAAAAAGACAATGTATAAAAGTAACTAAATTAACTGAATACCGCATCACTTCTTGCCTCAACTAAGTATCATTTTTGTGATGAGTTTAGTTTAGATACTAAAAAACTTAAAAAAATGATGGTACAGCAGTGAATGATAGAAGGATTCCAAAACGATGTGAACTGGCAGACACACAACAACACACATCGCCACCTGCTGGTCAGATAACTGTCGTCAAACTGTCAATCACAGCACAGATTAGAGCAGACGGCTGCAATTAGTGCTGCCGAGTCCACATGCGGAGAGAATTAAACACTAACTGAGACACACTGAACGCTAACAGAGTGACTGACCCACAATTCCACATCAGAACAAGGATCAGGGAGTCTATAAGAACTGGCCTTTCACATTCAACTCAATGGCTCAGTCTTCATTTCTCATTTTTGGCCTGATTGTGCACGATTCATCTGTGTATGTTTTCTCTAAAAACAACTTTCCAACTCAGCTGACATCACAAATAACTAAAATGTTCAACCCTTCCCATCCATTCTGAGACAAAGCATCCAATCACTACCTGAAGGACAATATCAGACTCTGCCCTACATTTGCCATGAATAATTATTCGTTTTTTTACCACAAACATCAGCAACAGAATTAAAATGTTTCCTGATTCTAGTTTATTTTTCTAAACTCCACATCTCTATATGTTTCTCACCCGGGCTCGGACTATTTGCTGTGGAGCCTGTTCGTTCTCCATGAGTGAACCCATATACGCCTCCTTCTGGAAGACTGGTGCGTTGTCGTTTACATCCAACACGTTAATGCGAAGGCGTCCCGTAGTCTCCTCCCCTCCTCCATCACGGGCCAGTATTGTTAGAGTAAAGCGTCTCATGAGCTCATAATCCAACCGGTCTCGCAGAGTCACCCAACCTGTCTCAGCATCCAATGAGAACCTGGAGGAGGAGTTCATATATGGAAATGAGTAAGCGTTAACCAATTCATTGTTGCAGGAGAGGTACTTAAAAAGACAAATTAATTCACCAGCAAATGAGAACTTTGAAAATGTTGGATCATGCAAAAGCTATGTTTAGAACAGCACTCATACAGCAATAGACTCATATTTTTGCAGTATGCAGTAAGTATACTGTGCACAGTTGTAAGTGTTTTTAGTATTAAACAGTCGGTCAAAATGTTGAGATATATTTTATGTTTTTGAAGGAAGTCTCTTCTCACCAAGGCTGCATTTACTATATTTTTTATTAAATAAATTCAGCCTGGCTGAGCATAAGAGACTTTTAAAAAACATAAAAAGTACAATTATTTACTGTATACTATTATAGTATTATGTAACTTTTTTTTCCCTCTCTATGGAGAATCGAATTGGCACAAAAGAATCGCTGATTGACAGGGCTCGTTTCCCAAAGCAACTACGGTCGCAAGTAATGTCGTAGTTCAATGTAATTTAACAACCACAATTCGCTAATGATGCTTTTGGGAAACATACCCCAGATCTATTCAGTTTAATGTGAACCATTCACACTGGTTAAACAAAAGAAATGATTCATTTAAAAGATTGACTCAAAAGAATCATCTGTTCATGAATCGAATCATGAACTCACATTACCACACCAAAGATCTGTTCTTGAACATTACAGATGAACTGGAAGTCTGTATTCTTTCGAAAAGCACACAAAGCTGTCGTTTGACTTTATACACTTTTATTTTATGCATGATTCGTATGGATCCGTTAACTGAATGCAAAGTGTGAATTCTAGGAGAATTTGGTGTCATTTTTCAATTCAATTCTTAGAAATATTAAACGTAATGATAACATTCAACACTCAAAATATGAGAAAATAGAAAACGAGTTACTGGATAAACATTTTCAAAGATAAAGAACAACTTCCCTCAAGATGCTTTTTCAGATTAGACGTTGGATCCTTCAATGCTGAAATACGTTTTGTTGCAGGTAGGCATTGCACTGCACTGATGTTACGTCCTTTTTCAGATTGATAAACTAGTCTTTGTATTTCCACGAGAGAAATGCATTACGCTAATGGCTTTCTGTTGTGTCATCTATTTTTGCATCATGATGATAGCGTACTCTCACTACGAGTTGCTAAATGAACACTGAACAAGTGGCTGCACAAAGTTTTTTTTTTTTTGCAACGGAGAATCAGTTGCCTTATTGGTTAAAATCCTCTAACTGTTTACTTAAATATTAAATTAAGAAATTAAGAAATTACATTAAAATTCAAAGTATGTAATCTAAATCTGTTGTAATCTAAAATACTTTTCGGATGTAACTGTAATTTGATTACCACCTATTTCAAAATGTAATTATATCGAAATACAGTTACTCATATTTTTATTTTAAATACGTAACGCGTATTTAATATGTATTTCGTTACTCCCCAGCACTGTTCGCGGTGCGTGCTTTGAAGTTCCGATCTGAATGAAATGATTCACGATCCAATCGAAGAGCTTCGAAACAGTGAATCATTTTCAAAGCGATGGTTTAACTGTTCTGCGTTTCGGAAAGCTCTGTTTCACCCATCACTATACATTGCTTTTTAAAATCGTTACAAGCGATGCTGAAATTCGAAAATGAAATGCCCTTTCGATCTTTTTTTGTTTAGTTTGTTAGTGAATCGCTTGAACTGAATGACTGAAGTCATGAGTTAGAATCAATCGGAGTGGTTCCAGCATAAATGACTCGATTGAATCAGTTTTTCTGTTCCGTTTCTTCAGCCACGTTTACACGACATTGTCAGTACTACTACTGGTTTAGCGGAAAACTATGAGGTTTACAAATAAAATATTCATATTTCCATTCCAAAGATAAAATCCAAAACAAATCTATGAACATATTCAGGTGAGGTAACATGGTTTACTGCTAACTAGTGAAAACACTCCATTTAAAATGATAAGCTGCGGATGGATGGATGGATGGATGGATGGATGGATGGATGGATGGATGGATGGATGGATGGATGGATGGATGGATGGATGGATGGATGGACATAAATGCAACAACAATTGTACTACCAAACTTAGCTGATAACAGGATGTTACTCATTGAATTAAGTGTGTAGAATAGTGATGTCCTTATAAGCCGTTTTGTCATTGCATAATGTTTCATACTTTCATGCTTTCACATATTTCAACTTTAAAAATAAATAAACAAACATCAAATATTGTATGACAGAACACATTATGTACTGTGTGGCATGCAGTAAACAGCCACATAAGAAATCAGTCTACGGAAACAGAAGAGAAAGGCATGCAAATCTACTGAGATGTGGATTCAATTAATCAGAGGAAATGAATGAATTAAACAGGATGCTGTATCAGTGTGAAAGGTCACAGTATGTTAATGAATGATAATCTCACTGGTCTGGCTCATCGCTGAAGTAATACCGAACCACTCCAAACGTGCCAATGTCATTATCCGTGGCCTGCAGAGAGAAACACACAAACAGAGAGCAATGAGCATCATCAAGACGCATTCTCTTCATCGTTCTGTACGTGAATGTGTATCCTTGAGTGTGTTTCAGTGTTTTAATATTGAGATGATGGTGTCAGCATCCCCTGTCCAACCCAACAAAGTACTCTGTTCTGCACGATTGACGCTGAACACACACACACACACACACACACACACACAGTCACTCTTCAGGAAGCACCATAAGGGGAAGAACTCTCCTCACACCAGATGGGCTGGCATGAACTGGCTGCCCTGTCCTCTGTCCTAAAACAACACAAGCTTTTGCTTCACCTCTTAAATTGTCAGAACTGCCTTTATAAAAGTAAAGGAAAAGAAAGTAAAGATGAGAGACAACACATAAGTGGTCTCACTGACATGTTCACCCACACCTCAACACTCGCTCAGCCTTATTTCTGCTGCTGTTTAAACCCAGTGAGCCGCACTGATGTCTATTTGATTTAGAGTGCTCTATAAAGACAGCAACTCCACATGTTATACAGGAGTGCATGCACAAAAATGACAAAAACTTTAACTAAAATAAAAATGACATTTTCAGCATTACTCCAGTCTTCAGTGTCACGTGATCCTTTAGAAATCATTATAATACGCTGATTTGATGCTAGAAACATTTCTCATTATTATCAATGTTAAAAACTGTTTTTTTTGTGGAAAATGTGAGATTATGTATTCGTTGACATACAAAAAGTTAAAAAGAACAGTATTTAATTGAAATTTTGCCATTTTACAAATGCTTTTACTGTTGCTCTTGATCAATTTAAAGGTATTAATTTCTTTCAATAAAAAATCTAAACAAAAAACTAAATGTAGTGCATAATCCACTTTTCTGCAGAAAAACAATCTGCATTTTCTTTACGAATCAATCAATTCACAACCAAATAAATCTGTCAAGCTAGACATGCACCATAGTAATAAGTATAATATTTGAATATGTAATCATCCAGTATCAAAGTATGTTACATTATTCTACTAAAAAGGGAAATAAAGTGTTTCCTGAAACCACAGTGACAGATGCTGAATTTGGTACTTGTCAGAATCATAAAAACAGTCCAAAATGACACTGCATTTGACAATAAGTACAGCTCAGGAACATTATGAGATATACCCTAGTGAAGTAGATGTTGTATAATAGCATACATACAGCATAAAATATGTGTGCATGTGGAAATAAAGTTATTCAGTGCTGAAGGGAAACAGATTCGAACCTGACTTGTATCTTTATGCAAATTAAAACAAAAGGTTGAAAAAACAAGTCCCCGCAGAAACAACAGTGCAGCTGCATATGTGTGCGTGAAAGAAAAACAGAATATGACAAGTGACGCTTCTCTTTTCTAACACACACACAAACGCCAAGTGTAACATCTGTTAGATCCTGATATAGAGAGAATTTGTTTTCTTTTTTGGAAATGATAATCCATCAAAGCAGATGTGCAGGTGTCTGTTATCAGACAGTTGTTATTGGGGCTTGATTTGGTGGACTGAAACTGATCTGTAGAGTTTTCTGCAGCTATTTGCTGTAATTATACACATACGCAGTCTCGTTCTCAATAGCCTTATGTAGGCAGACCTTGCCAATAGTCAACGTCTGGTCCAATTTGCAGCTTAATCAAGCCAAGAACTGGACACTTAGACAGAAAAACACCATCTGATGACATTTAAAGTGACCAACCAAAGTTAGTTTCCTTTACGTGACCATTTAAGGCCAAAAATTAATGAGGCCATAATAACTGAGACAGGTTGTACCAAAAACATCAGAAACATTAGTGGAAAACAAGAGTAATATCAAGCCATCCAAGCATACAAATATTACAGAATATATATTGGATATGACCAAAAACAAACATACGAATATAAACATGTGCATGAGGAAAATTGTTTACTCGCTTAGTAAGTGTCTTAAACAGCACTTTTCACAAATGTAATCTTATAATAAATGAACCTCACAAACTTTATCAACTGGACCTTCCTATAAACCAGCACTTTTCTCAGCGGAGCCAAGTTACCTCCGTGTCAGAGTACAAATATCTATTATCATCGATAGCAAATTACGTTTTAGTTCACATATTAAGTATCTGAGTAAAATATTAAAGAAGAAGTTAGGGTTTTATTTCAGAAATAATTCATGTTTCCCATTTAAGGCGAGGAAAAAATGAATGTCTGCTACATTTCTATCGATTCTCGATTATGGGGATGTGGTTTACCAGCATGCCCCCTCTTATCTTCTTTCTTCCTTAGATGCTTTGTACCACGGTGCTCTGAGATTTATAACTGACTGTAAATTTATAACGCATCACTGTGAATTATATGAAAGAGTTGCATGGCCTTTGAGAATTCAGAGAAAAATGCACTGGCACTTGTTGATCTATAAGGCAATTTTGGGTCATTTGCCAACTTATCTATGTTGTTTTATACAAAGATCTTTGTTTGGAAATCATTCATTACGTTCTCAATCAAATTATAATCTCCATGTGCCCTTTGTCAGAACTGAGCTTGGTAAAACCTCTTTTAAATATGCTTTTAAAAAAACTCTCTTAAATTTAATATTTTTTTTTTTAAATAATTAATAATAATACACATTTTTCTATCAACATTACCAGAAGCTGCTTGTTAAAATAAGAATGTATTATTGCAAGGTCATGTGAATATAGCACAGACTTCCTATGATTTAACATTTTTGTTGTTAAATAATAATTTTGTTTCACAAACACGTTAAGAAAAGAAAGAAACACAAAAATTGATTAAAGACTGTTAATCAGATTTAGCATGGCTGAAAATGACCAATTCACATCCAGAACGGGAACTGCTTGTCTGTGACTTCATTCCAATTTGCTCTTTTATTTAGTAATTTATGTTTGTTGTTTTAATTTTCTATCTGCATCTCAATAATTATCTGATATAGCTGCATTTTAATCTGAGGCTCTGCCAAAAATGTATAGTCTTAAGTCTGATCTTCAGCTAATACAGTGTATCATGCTACACTGATGGGATATTTTTGCAGGAGTCTGCCTACTGAGTCTATATTGGGTGTTTGTGGCATTTGACAAAATCCCTTTTGATGTGTGTGAATCCCAGAGCTCGTGTCTGTAGAGTGTGACGGACTGTGCTTCTGATTCAATTATTTAAGGCTGATTCTCATTGAAATGGGATGTCAAATTTGATGTTCTTTTACAGTTTTACTTAATTTTTTGTAGTGCTGATGTTAATGTCAAGGTAAGCGTATAATGTAAGAGCTTGTTGTTTAATTTCTCTCTCTCCGGCGAGCGTTCTGTGATGGATCACGGCTGGGTGCCGTAATGGCGTTTCAGTTGACTGGCGCTGCTGCTGTGTACAGGGTCATAGAGTTGTAGGAGTGTGTGCTGCTGTCAGTGCCACTATTACAATCCATGATTCAACCATGCCCTGATGATGACCTCACCCACTGTGTGTGTGGATTATGACCAACGCTCGCCTGGTGCCACTCTACAGTGTATTCAGCCAACCGGCCAAAACAGTTTGTTACAAAAAATGTGTCCAGAGATTTACTGTGACACGGGTCCTCAATGTTCACTTCCTTCATCTCATTAATCGAAATAAACAGCCAATGAGCTTACACTTCTGAATGCATTCAGCCAATCAGTGTGTGATCCATGAAAAAAAAGAAACAAACGTACAAACAAAATAAAGAAAGAAAGAAAGAAAGAAAGAAAGAGAAAGAAAGAAAGAAAGAAAGAAAGAAAGAAAGAAAGAAAGAAAGAAAGAAAGAAAAGAACAACAGAAAGTAAAAGAACATTTACAAAAAACAATTACAAACAAAGTGTAAAATTATCAAACAAAAATACAAAAAGGACAAACAAATCAAGTCTTTCTGCCTTTTTTCTTCTCTATAACACTTAATACACTTTTGCACAAACAATACCAGAATAAGCAAACTAACAAACAAAAATCAAACAAAAAAGCAAGCAAAAGAAAAGAACAAACAAAAGAGAAGGACTAAACAAACAGACAAAAGAAACAAGGTAAGGACGAAAACTAAAAACAAAATGGATAAAAGAAACAAACGGACAAAGAGCAACTGAAAGATTAACAAACAGGCTAAAAACAGATGATAGAAAATAATAAACAATTACACTCAATCTTTCTTTATTGTATCTTCTCTGTATCCTTCTTTCTACAAACAAACTAACAAAACATGAACAACTGACAGAAAAAACTAAATAGAGAATAAACAAATGGACTACAACAAAAACATTTAACAAAATGTATAAACTGATCAAACAAAAACAAAATTAAGGAACAAAATAAACATAAGGAACAAACAGGAGAGAGAAAAACAGATGATAGGAAGTAATGAACAAAACAGACTTGATCTTTCTTTTGTCTTCTATATAGCCCTCCTTTATACAGCTTTCTACAAACACACAAACAAGCAAACAAATGACAGAAAAAAGGAAAATGAACCAATGGACAAAACAAAAGTAAGAACAAAAAGGAACGAAATGAATTAACTAAACAAACAGAAAAAGAAATCAAAGTAAACAAAATAAATAACAAGAAAAACAAATGAACAAACAAAAGAATTTCTTTCTTCTCTCGTTTCCCTCACATCCCACATTTATGAACTTTACAAACAATTAAAAGAACAAATGAAATAACAAACATCAGGATAAAAAAGAAATAAAAGTAGCAAATAAACAAATGAACAAACCAGCAAGCAAAAAATAAATGAAAGAATGTGATTTTCTCTCTCCATTGTCCTCTCTATCGCTCCTTCATGCCCTTTTGCACAAACAAAATCATCCCCTTTTCTTCAGGCTCTGCCCTCACACTCTCTCTCTCTCTCTCTCTCTCTCTCTCTCTCTCTCTCTCTCTCTCTCTCTCTCTCTCTCTCTCTCTCTCTCTGTGATTGACAGGCCCATAAGTGCAGTGATGACAGTGCCGGGGCACCGGGTGTTAGCGTGACAACCGTTGCTACGATGACAGGAGACTTAATGCAGGTCAGGTGAGATAGACAGGGATCAGAACGGAGAGAGGATGGGAGAGACGATAGTATCTCTATTTCTCTCTCTCCTCCATCCCTTCTTCCTGCTCATCTTTTCTGCTCAGTCTGCCAAAGACACACACCTGAGTCTCCAGACAGCAGCCCAACAGAAACACAAAGACACTAAACTTCAGTAAAAGAGCAGAGGAACAGCCTGAAGACAGGC
Organism: Gymnocypris eckloni scoliostomus; assembly: GCA_027564155.1. NCBI lineage: Eukaryota > Metazoa > Chordata > Actinopteri > Cypriniformes > Cyprinidae > Gymnocypris > Gymnocypris eckloni. The sequence continues at coordinate 26,157,908 of CM050429.1, read as the reverse complement.
CTGAATGTGCACTTGATAGTTTGGACCAAACCCTGAAAAGACGGTTCTCTCTGACTGACACGTGTCAGACAACATCTGAGCGAGAATGAAAGCGAAAGTGACACCAGGGTGAGGAGAGACCCTCAATAAGAGATCCAGCTGTGACAGCTGAGACAAGAGACCATCCACAGATTTTCCTTCACTCAAACCAAACAACCATCAACAGTTCAATATTTCCTTAAAGTCTTCTAGCTTTAATACTCTGGATATGTTTTGTAAATCTTAAGGCCCTTCACGCCACAAACAATAACTTCAAATAAAACTAAAATGATAACTATCAGCATCCACACCGTTCTGTTTATTATAATTATGTGCAGCACCTGCTGCTTGAAATGCTGAAGTTTCTTAAAGCAGGATGCATTCTGATTGGCTTTCAGTTGGAAAAAAAATCATTTTGAAAGTGATTCCAACTATATTGTTCCTCTGTATCATTATATTTGTGATGTAGACTTTTACATTTAGAACGATTTAAGAAAATACCTTTATCATTACTGATATAGCTATCGGCATTGGTTTAGATGGGCCTTTAGTGTGTGTGTGTGTGTGTGTGTGTGTGTGTGTGTGTCTGTCTGTGTGTGTGTGTGTGTGTGTGTGTGTGTGTGTGTGTGTGTGTGTGTGTGTGTGTCTGTGTGTGTGTGTGTGTGTGTGTGTGTACAAAAATTTGGGATCAGTAATATATTCATTTTAATAAATACATACTTCTGTTGGAGAAGGATGATTTAAATTGATCAAAAGTTACAGTAAAAACATTTATTGTGTTAAAAATGTCAAATAAATGTTCTTTTGAACTTTATATACCAGAATAAAAAAATCACAAATTAAAGCAGCACAACTGCCTTTTCAACACTGATAATAATAAAAGACAATTTCTTAAACACCAATCAGCATATTAGAATGATTTCTGAAGGATCATGTGTCACAGAAGACTGGAGTAATGCCTGATGAAAAATCAGCGCCGCATCATCAAAGTAAACTACATTTTAAAATATACTACAATAGAAAACAGACATTTTAAATTACAATAATATTTCATAATATAATCAATATGATGATTTTACTTTAGTTCATATTAAGTAAATTTATAATCAATGATTTAGAAACAATCAACAGAAATTACTGATCAGAAACACACTGAATCTACTTGCAATTAATGTAATCATAAAATGCACTCTTTTCAAAAAGCACATTAGGTGAACTTAATGACAAGTTTTGAGAGACACCATTAGCTACTTAATTCATTTGATGGAGCAAGTTTCCTCGAATGTTTTGAGTAAATTAAATGTATTAGGACACTAAATGTGTGTGTGTGAGATCGTATTAGTCTCGGTGGTCAAAGTGAATCTGTGACTAAGCTGTTAGTGACACATTAATCCAATGGAGCGATCTGCCAAAACACACACTCCTCTGAGACCCTTAGGGCCTCGCTAATCTACAGAGATTAGAGGAGAAATGACTCCACAAGTAACAATCGGACTAAAAGAAAGGTGATTCATAAATAAATAAATACATTATTCTAAAGCAGTATTTTATTTATTTATGAATAAATAAACCCATGAAAACGTTTTTTCATGGGTAAGATTGGCCTGTAGTAATTAGCTTTATTTTAAAATAATTGAGCCTATAGGGTAAACTATATGAAACTAGAAAACTATATAAGACTATTAGACATAAATACATTACAAACATTTCAAAACATGCCAATCATAAAGAGCATTTACAGCATTTTGTCTTGGCATTTCTTTCACACATACAAAGACATTTAAACCAATTAAAAATGGCAAAGTCACATAAATCCTAATAACTGTGACAATAAAACCTGTGTATAAGTTTGTATATCACGATTCAATGTATACACTTTAAATAACAGGCTAGAGGTTTAAATAAAGTGATTAGATAGAAATTAATATTTTTTTAGGTTAACAGATTTAGACCAAAGGAACAATTATGTCAAAATGATGACATGACAACAAGATGATGGCGATTGTTGTGTAATGTTGGCCTTTAAAAGTGGACAGATGAAATGGCTTCAATCACAATATATATATATATATATACACAGTGCCGTGAAAAGGTTTTCCCCCTTCCTGTTGTTTTATTTTTTTGCATTTCACACTTTAAAGATTCAGATCATCAAACTATTTTTATATTACAGATATTAATATTAAATAATATTAAAGATAACCCAAGTAAATACAAAAAGCAGTTTTGAAATAATGATTTCATTTATTAAAAAAAACGTTTCCAAACCTGCCTGGCCCTATGTGAAAAAGTAATCTAAATCTAATAACTGGTTGTGCTATCCTTTGCAACTACAACTGCAATCAAGTGTTTGTGATAACTGGCGATGAGTCTTTAACATCACTGTGGATGAATGTTGGCCCACTCTTCATCGCAGGATTGTTTTAATTCAGTCACATTGGAGGGTTTTCGAGCATGAATGGACTGTTTAAGGTCATGACACAGCATCTCAATCGGATTTAAGTCCGGATTTTGACTTGGCCACTCCAAAACCTTAATTTTGTTTTTCTTGAATCATTCAGAGGTGAACTTGCTGGTGTGTTTTGGATCATTGTCCTGCTGCGTAACCCAAGTGCGCTTGAGCTTGAGGTCACAAACTAACGGCCGGACATTCTCCTTCAGGATTTTCTGACAGCGTGTGGAATTCATGGTTCCTTTAATTACGGCAACTTTTGTCTCATCAGTCCACAGGATATTTGCCCAAAAGTCTTGGGGATAATCAAGATATTTTTTGGCAAATGTGAGATGAGCCGTTCTTTTTGGTCAGCAGTGGCTTTTGCCTTGGAACTCTCCCATGGATGCTGTTTTTTCCCAGTCTCTTATTGTTGAATCCTGAACACTGACCTTACTTGAGGCAAGTGAGGCCTGCAGTTCTTTAGATGTTGTTCTGGGTTCTTTATGAACTCCTGGATGAGTCGCCGTTGCACTCTTGGAGTAATTGTGGTAGGCCGGCCACCCCTGGGAAGGTTCACCACTTTCTCTCTTTGTGGATAATGGCTCTGACCGTGGTTCGCTGGAGTCCCAAAGCCTTAGTAGTGGCTTTATAACTCTTTCCAGACTGACACATCAACTATTTTGTTTCTCATCTGTTCTTGAATGTCTTTAGATCGTGGCATGATGTGTTGCTCTTTAAGCATGCTTCACTTTATCAGAATGGTTCTATTTAAGTAATTTCTTGAATCAACAGGTCTGGTAGTATTCAGGCCCGTGTTTGGCTAGTGAAATTTAACTCCGCTTTCTACAATAATGTGGTTAATCACAGTTCTTTCATGATTTAACAGGAGGGGCAATTCATTTTTCACATAGTGCCAGGTAGGTTTGGACAGCTTTATTTTGCCTTAATAAATGAAATAATAATGTAAAAACTGCATTTTGTATTTACTTGCATTATCTTAGTTTAATATTAAAATTAGTTTGATGATCTGAATCTTTTAAGTGTGAGAAATATGCAAAAACTCAAAAAAACTTTTCACAGCACTGTATATCTATATATATTATTTAAATTTGAAAATAAAATTATCCAAGAATAATCAGACAACAGGGAAGACAAGTGCTACCTCAGGGCAATGTCTGAGTCTTATCAACTGTTTACTGAATAAACCTATTACAGCAATTAGATAAACACACACACGCAAGATGAACGTCTAAAACTGGAGGACCGTGATAAGAAAATAAGTAAAAGAGTGATTTCAAGAGAGAAGAAGAAAGGGAGGAGAATGAAGAGAAGAGCTGTGGACAGAGAGAGAGAGAGAGAGATCAGCTTTCCGTTCACGTTTGGCCATAACAACAACAAAAAAGGGATTAAAATGAGCGTGACAGGAACAACATCGCCAAACTACATCAGAATAGAGAGAGAGATTTGCCAACATGAATATGAAGTCTGTATTTAGCCAGCGGCTATACTTTATAGACAGACCATCATCAGTGACTGTCCTCCTTTTTATGATTAAAGAAAAAAATAAGACTCAAAGCAAAGAATAATCAGAGAAAATTGAGAACAGAAACCTATGTCAAAAGTACAGCTCCTCTCCGCTTCTTCATTAACTTTAATGCAAGTATTATTAGTGCTGTGTGATCTTTACAGTTAAAGTGGGTTGATAATGGTGCAAATAAGCTGCAAACTGGACCAGATTTTATGCAACGAGACAAAAATGTGGTTATGTGAGACTACAAGTAGCTGAAAAATAACAGTAAACAGTGATGCCTAAACTAAAAATCAGCACTAGATGAGCAGGCAGAGCTGAGCCAATGGCTCTTTTCCAGAGCTTTCAAGATAACATTTTGGTCAATATCTAAGCCAAAATCACTTGAGAGAAATATTGATTATAAATGAACTGCAAATACTGGAACATATTGATTAAAGCAGCACAACCTAATTAATTAACAAATGTGTGTGTGCTCGGATTTTTTAGTGCTTATTAGTACCAGTAGCATAGCAACTTCACAAACTCAAACCTTCCTGTAATGCATAAATGAGAGTTCACGAAATAAGGAATGTAAAAATTATGCTTTTCTAAACCAAAATAACTATTTTTTGAACTGTCTATAAGAGTATGTACACACACACACACACACACACACACACACACACACACACACACACACACACACACACACACAAACACAAACAAAACTCCTCAGGAGAAATAATGTGAGTGAACAAACACAAACATAGACCCACTAACACACACCATGAACATACACCGATTCAAACCATGAACCAGCAAACACATACACACTCAAAGAGACAGAAATCCATTAGTGCTATAATGGCTGAAGGAAAAGCGTGTGTATAAATGCAAGTGAAAATAATAAATAGGACATGGAGAGATGCAAACAAACCGCAGCCAAAAGAGAGACTGAAAACAAAGAAGCAATTTAGCAGATATGAACTGCCCTCATCTCATGAGACACATACAAACTAAATCACTATAAATATTTAGAATGATAACCACTACCGTCACTATAGATATTAAATAACGTCTCTCTCTCTCTCTCTCTCTCTCTCTCTCTCTCTCTCTCTCAATTTGTTCAATTTTTTTCAATTCAAATGAGCTTTATTAGCATGACTGCGTAGCACAATGTTGCCAAAGCATCAATATATATACAGTATATACAAGAACAACATAGGTAAATAAATAACAACATATATAATAAATAAAATCAAAATCATTCTAAATACATGAAAAGATCAAGTTGGTCAGTATCAAGTGACTCATGTTGAACAGCTAACATTATGAATGGTTAACACATATTTAGCAGCGAGTGCAGCTGTGTTATCATCTTCTCCGAGTAAAGATCTCTCTCTCTCTCTCTCTGTGTGTGTGTGTGTGTGTGTGTGTGTGTGTGTGTGTGTGTGTGTGCCTTATTAAACGCACGATAGGTTGTGTATATCGAGTTTTATGAAGCAACTGCAAAAAATGGCTGTTTGAAAATATTAATATATAATATAGATTTTGGCTCAAAAAAAAAACGTATCATGCAATAAGACAAAACAACTTAGTAAGATTAACAACAAACAAATTTACAGCCTTACCTAATGTTCTGCATTATTCAAATCACACACTTTATCAATATTATAAAATAAATACAATTCAAAAAATATATATGGACCTAACTGTATATAGTGTATATGTTCCTGTGGCTCAGTGGTTAGAGCATTGCGTAAGCAGCGCAAAGGTTGTGGGTTCGATTCTCAGGGAACACACATACTGACAATACAAATGTATAACCTGAATGCACTGTAAGTCACTTTGGATAAAAGCATCTGCTAAATGTAAATGTATATAGACTAGCTAATCCAGGTGTGAAAATATGACCCTGTTCTTAAACCACAAAATGGCATTACTGTTCAAAAGTTTTGGCATCAGTAAGATTTGTTTTTAAATAAATGAATACTTTTACTTAGCTAGGATGCATTGAATTGACCAAAAGTAACACTAAAGACTTTTACATTGTAAATACGGAAAAAATAATACAAATCCTATTTCATATAAATGCAGTTATTTTGTACTTTTTATACACCAAAGCATCCAGAAAAAAAGGGATTATGGTTTCCATAAAAAATTCCAACTATTTCCAACATTGATAATAATAATTGCAGCATATTGGAATGATTTCTAAAGGATCACGTGACACTGAAGAACGGAGTAACGATGCTGAAAAACACAAGCAAACAGCTGTGACGTGAAACTAGCTTTAAATGCAGATTTTGTTTAATAAGTATAAAAATCTACTGAGGTTCCTTGCTGCTTGCAAAGGCAGCATCATAGCAGAAATAGAACCTCACAGGCGACCTATTTGAAATCCACACAAGTAAAACCATCCTCAAAGCTTTGCTGATGAGGCTATATGGGTACATGAGTCAAAAACAGCTGGAAAAACCATGCTAAACGACTGCTTACTCACTAATTAACTTAACCTGCATCACAGTGAATGTGTTAGATCCCACCTGCTTTAACAGTTCCCTGAATAATGGCACACCGTGAAAGGTGCTGGTATTGAGCCGTGAGTCTGCAGCTGATTTGACAGGCCTGTGGTGAAGGATCACAACACTAAACTCACTTAATGAAATAAAAGAGCCTTTATAACGATGTTAAAAAGACAGACAGCATGGATTCACAATTCAGATAATATGAGCGGGTAATAAGTCATCGTTAAGGGTTAATGAGGCTATATTTATGCTGTGATAGTCTGGAATAGTGTTAAAGGAACCATGTCATTGAAAATTTGAAGGAAAAGGCTTTTCTTGCACTTTTGACATAAAACTGAAGTGGCTAAACAGCACTCTATGAAGTAGCTACAGCTCTGCATATCTTTCCAAAGAATTCTAGCATTTAGAAAAAAGAGTGAATTCTGTGTAGAGACTCATTTCAGATGTGAAAAGTTTAGCATAATAGAGGTCATTTACATGTAATGTCTTAATGGAACAAGGAATTCTAACGGTCGGTGAGAGGTTGGAAAGTGGTCATGAAAACCTGAATTGTTTTTCAGGGACCTCAGGAATTTTTGTAGAATAAATAAAATGCTACACATAGTGAAGAACATGTCCCTGTAAAATGCTACTATAGGAGCACAAAAAATATATCAACACATATATGTTTTCAAACAACTAGAATGTGCACAAACACTTTTCTAATGACTATCGTGAGCTGTGACATCAAATAGAAAAGACAGGAAAATAATAATATACTATGTATCATTTAATATTTGTAGAAGCTGTTTATAATCTAAATAAATAAATGACGCTCTGGTAAAATACCTACTAAATATTGAAATTGTCTGCAAAAAATGCATTCTCCCAGAACATGGTTACTTTCGAATAGCTATTAATGGAAGAGAAAGTTGCAATTTGCAGCCAGACGGTATAATATAGGCACTAACTAGGCTAACTAGCCAAACCTTGACTCTTTGGTTCAGATTAACATGGAGTCTGGCACCAAACTCACTTCTTTAAATCTAATGGTGGTGCTGATTTGAATGATTTTAATAAACTGGTGGTGCTAGAAGCATAGAAATTGCATCTTTATGATGTATTTCTCTTTCACAATGCGAAAGAGAGTGATTTGTGTATAGTGATATGATCTTTGGGAGTATAAGCTCTTCTGTTTTGGGAGAAAGTGTCTCCATGCAGCAGTCTTACAAACACTATCACACACTCAGACTCTATAAGCTCTTTGGGCTGGTTCCCGGGCACAGATTAAGTTGAAAGACGGACTAAAAACAGCATTTAAAGAACAATCAGCTCTGACAGAGTGATCTGCTCCAGCCCTCGGCTTAATGTGTCAGAAATAAAGAAAAAATGAAGTTTAAGATAAAAAGAACAAAATATATATATGAATATATACACTCACTGGCCACTTTATTAGGTACCTTGCTAGTACCGGGTTGGACCCCTTTTGCCTTCAGAACTGCCTTAATTCTTCGTGGCATAGATTCAACAAGGTGTAGGAAACAGTCCTCAGAGATTTTGGTCCATATTGACATGATAGCATCACGCAGCCATCAGAAGATGTGCACACTGTAGTCATAAAGGGATGGACATGGTCAGCAACAATACTCATCCACCATTGAGTCAGAGCTGTGTGTGTGTGTGTGTGTGTATGTGTGTGTGTGTGTGTGAACAAATGTGTGTGTGTGTGTGTGTGTGTGTGTTTTCTTCCATAAACTGCTTTAGTGAGTTCCTGGCAGCATATTAGCTCAGTCCAAACATCTGTTTAATACACACAGAGCCCCTCAAATGGCCTCAGAGACAAAATAAGAGGTACAAACACAACTACACTGCAATGCTATAAACAAAGTGTTAAAGGTTTAGGTCAAGAAAGTGAAGAATCTGAGAGCGCAAGAATCAACCAACTGTTTAAAGCTCTTATAGCAGTTGTTTAAAAGTGATGGGCAGAAAATAAAAGAGTAGAAATTAGATATTAGAAAACAGGAACGAATAGAAAGAGAAAAAGAAAGAACAGTGAGTTAGCATAAGGCTGCTGGCACATGACTGTGTTTCAGTTTCACCTCAGGGCATTGTGGATAAAGTTACCACTCTATAGATTTTGCAGACCGTTACATGTCACGAGTGAGCCAGCGACACAGAGCAGACATAAAAGACTCTCAGGCCACTGCCACACACAAACGTCTCATCAGAGCTGGAGAAGAAGAGGAGAGAACTAGAGATGCACCTTCACTCCACTTAGACTTTACATACATTCATGTGCAAAGGTATGGGATTTAAAAAAAAAAAAAAAACTTTATTTCAGCAATGATGAATTGAGTTGATTGAAAGTGACTGTAAAAACGTACACAGTGTAACAAAAAAAAGATACAATCTAATAAATGCTGTTGTTTAAACTTTATATTTATCAAATAATCCAGATTAAACATAATGTTTCCACATACATCACATAAAAAAATACCGTAACAAACTCAAACCTTATATACCTAATGAGTAATGACTGAATCTCACAAAAACATATCAAGAACATATCAAGTACATGGCTCACCCAGGCCCGGATTAAAAGTGTAGTAAAAAATCAATCAATAAAAAAATCAATAAAAAAAATGATAATTGCCTTCCCATTACAATGTAATATTTGACTCCTTAAAGTGATTTACAGGGGCATTGTTTGGTATTTTTTGTAATGCCTTTTTTCCTAATTTAATTAAAAGTATGTCATTATGTCAAATTCAAAAATCTATATTTATAAGATTTTCCAAAATTTCTAATAAAAAAAATAGAAAAAGAACAGCAGATTTTTCATATCAATGTTGTGAGATTAATGGTTTAAATATTACATTTTGAATACAGAACTATTGATTGTTTGAAATGATTTAAATAACTGAAATGACACTTTAAACATAAAATAAAACTGCCAGCAGGTGGCGGCAAGTCATGATTTTATCACGGAATCATTCATTTAATTGATTCGGTTTTAATGGCTGATTCATTCATGAACAAAGCAAGTGACTGTCTTTATGAAAGGGTAATTGAATCACTGACTCACTAGATTCATTTAAAAACGAGCAGATTTGTGAGCTAAACTTGCATAACTCAGCAATGAACTCCAGTATTTTGAGCAGTGAGTGGATTCTGATTAACAGTGCATTCAAGGAATCAACATATGTCTGCGTTACATTACTCAACGCTGCACAAACACGCAAGTAGAATTCTTTGAAGCTCAAACACAAATATGCTGATCGGGTATGTTTTGATAGTTGCACGCTGTACTTTTCAGTCGCACTGTAGAGCCTTGGCTATGTGCCGTGATATTTTCCCAGGGTTTTCTTTTTTACATTTCGCACAACCGCTAAGCTGATGCTGCCTATTTATTGTGAATTGAATATTCTAAATTGTCAGGGTCGACTCTGACTGGGGGGAGGGCGCAATTACACTGTGACCTGACCCAATCGCAGTTCTTTATATGCGTGTATTTATTCTCTCTGTGTACATTGTATCATTAACTGTTCATTTTCTATGCATCTGCAACTCTTCCAGCAAAATAATATATATATACAAAACATTACAAATATTTTAAAGGTCTAGTCATTATCTTAATCACTTGGTGCCCCCTATTGTCTGGTGCGCCAGGGCACTCGCCCAATCCCGTATATGGATAATCCAGCCCTGGGCTCACCCCAAAATCAAATCAATCAATCAGTCTTGTTTTTTTTTTTGCATTGTATCATTATTTTCATAAAAATATTATTAAATGTTTCCTTCCCGAATTACTACAATTGAAAAATGTAATTTAAAATGAAAAAAGCACTAATTATATATTATTTAAATTGTGCAATATTTTCAAATTATGCTAATATTGCAATGTCCTGAAAAATATTGCATTACAATACTGATAATATGGTGAAATTAAGTTTAAAATTAGTTATTTATTTACTTACTTGCAATAGCTCATGAGAAGTTTTGAGGAAAGTGCACCTAACCATCATGAAAGAAAATGTGTAAAACAGACATTGTATTACATTTTTCCCTGAAACCACTGAACCTATAGAGTTATAAGAAAAGAAAGTCATGTTGTTGCCCTTTCCATTCTGGTCATACCATGCTTTTTTCCTATTGAAATCCCCTTATAATGTTATATAAAACATTTAGAGTCCAACAAAAATGACTCACAAATAATTCTCACATGGATCCACATTACTTTGCAAATCCATCCAAATTACAGTAACTTACATTAACAAGAACCAGCCACATTTCTAAATACCTGTCATGTCTTAACAAACGATCCATTCTAGCTCGTTTTCAATAAATGCTCTTTTTGGTTGCAGAGGAACTTCTGAAAGTTAAAGAGTGTTTTCATTGTACATCACTCTCTTTGATCTCAAAAGATCAAGGAAAACTTGACTACTCATGACATGACCCCTTTAATATTAAACAGGAACGTTGTGTTTAAAAGTTCTGAAAGCAGCTTTTCCCAACAAATGGCACCATCACTTCTGATTTGTTCTGTGAATTTAAGCTTCACCAAAATTGTTGCACTGCTCCACACAATACAGAAGCTCTGAACTAGAATGATTTTGTATGATTAGGACTAGCTTGCACAGACACCAGTCAAGCACCTGGATCCGTGTATCGATCAGTATTGATCTCTATAGCGTCCAGCAGTGAGAGTGACAGAGGGAGAGTGATAATAGGCTGAATTTATGAGCTGCATGTGGTTGTTCACGTGATTTATACTCCTGGAGGAGGATGACCTTCAGCACTCTGGAAACAGTCTGTGTGCTGAGATCTAATAAATGACGGTGACACCGTAAAAAGATGGTGGATCTTATGGATGTCAGAGGGTTGTAGATGAGGATCCTAACATCCTAATGTATCATCACAGCTTTCCCACCAGAGACACAGAGGGAAACTTCACTAGGGCCCTATGAAAACAGTTTACATTTTGACATTTTATTAAATTTGAATTGTTCTGGATTCTGTTTTAATGGTTAAATTATATTATTCAAAAAGCATGTCCAATTATTTAAAGTTATGAAACTTCTCAAATTTAACAACAATTTATCAGAAATTTAACCAAAATTAGTTTTTAGGGCCCTAAGAAGTCCGTTTTTATTTTTTCCCATTTTCTGCTTTATTTTTCCCAAATTCTGTATTTTCTGTTTTAATGGTTAAATTAATTTGTAGTAATTTAAGCATGGATAATTAATTGAAATCAAGAAACGTATCAAATTAAACAAAAAAAATGTATTAAACACTTAACAAAAAATATTTAGTTTCAATTTTTTTTTTTTATATTGGTCTTCTGTTTTTTATTTATTTATATATTTTTAATAATAGGGCTCTACGGAAAAAAAATCCTTCATGAATTCTGTATGGCTTATTATTTTTTCTGGACTTATAATTTAAAACAAATGTATAATCAAAAACAAAAGGTAATCGAATGAAGGTATAACACATTAACAATTTAATTCATCTATTAAAATGTAATCAAATAATATTTTAACGATTCCTTTTATTTTAACAAAATGCTGCAAAATGCTGCAAAATAAAATACTTTGAGAAGTACATTCTACACAGTACAACAGTGATATACAGTATATATATATATATACACTATATTGCCAAAGGTTGTATTCTAATGAAAGGTTTGACTACTTTAGTCATTTCCATGAGTACAAATCTTAATGTATAAGAATATAATGATATTCTAGGGAATTGTGTGCTTCTAATTTTATAGCAACAGTTTGGACAGGACCCTTTTCTATTCTAACATGACAGTGTTTATGTGTATAAGACAAGAATCAAAGAGAAATGATGATTCAGTCAGTGGAAGAACTGACTGGGCAGAAAGAGCCCTAAACCCAGCTGAACACCTCTGGTGTGACTTTAAATGCTGACCTTGAGCAAAACTCATCACCAAACACCAATGACTTGTGCATTCATTATATGGACATATGTACTGGGACACCCCCTCCTTTAGAAGAGAAAAAGGCACTTCCAAACTGTGCCAACAAAGATGAAAACATAATTCATGTACTTAAAATTGTTATTTCCACCTCTGTTGCAACAGTTTTGAAGTGTATGAAATGACCGTATCCCATATGTACAAGTCATTGGTGTTTGGTGATGAGTTTTTGTCTCAAGGTCTGTATTTAAAGTCACACCAGAGGTGTTCAGCTGGGATTAGGACTTGTCTTTGAGGACTTGAATCATCATTTCTCTCTGATTCTTGTCTTATACACAGAGACACTGTCATGTTAGAATAGAAAAGGGTTCTGTCCAAACTGTTGCTATAAAATTAGAAGCACACAATTCCCTAGAATATCATTATATGCTTAAACATTAAGATTTGTACTCATGGAAATGACTAAAGTAGTCAAACCTTTCATTAGAAGGGGGTGACCCAATACCTTTGGCAATATAGTGTATCTGTCCAAATGTCTTCATGCTTAACCAAACTTTAATTTTGACAGATTGCGGTTAAGACCTTTGATTTTCTGTGTGTACAAGAGTTTTTAATCGAACGAAAAAGGTGAAATAATACTGGAGTGAACTCTCCAGAAATCAATTTCATGTTTTCATGTCCTCGTATAGTGAGACAACAAATGCTGAAAACACCATGACTGTCATGCGTACTTGTATGTATAGTAGACAAAACTGCATCACTCATTCACACAGAGACAAGCAGAACATACAGACATTTAAATAGCAGTCTTTTTGAGCTTTAGTATTCAGATATTAGTCTAAATCGCAATTCCAAAATCTGCTTAACTCCATGACATTCCACTACGTACTGTAAATTCCATTTTTATTACTGGATTCTGCGATTTCATCCACATTTTCCATACTGTGGGAGTCATAGAGCCCTACGTTACTGATGTTATGAGCAAGATCATGTAATACACCCGGAGGAAGTGTGCGCTCACCTTTATCTGCAGTAGAGATGTTCCAGCAGCGGTGCTCTCGGGTAAACTGATGTTATAAAGCGTCTGGCTGAAGATCGGCCTGTTGTCGTTCTCGTTGATGAGGTCGATGAAGATGCGAGCAAACCCCACATGCTCCGACAGAGACTCGTTGGCATACAGCTGGAGAGAAGACCAGCAATATGACCACAGTTACCATTGGCATAAAAAAATCACATCACAATAACACTGGATGTATTTTAAGGCACTAGTTTTTTTAATTCAATACTGAAAAATATCAATAAAAAACATATACATAAAATAATTTTAAATAGTATTTATGTGTTCCATGTGCTGTATAGAATGTTCCCTTAATAAGCAGATACCTCTGAAGGCACAAGACAGCAAAGTAGCTCACTAGGTTTTAGAACAGAGCCAATATTAAATCTAAAGTGTCTGTCTTATATCACACTTTTATGAGACTTTTATATCTCTGCGATGCAGTATTTCTTGCTGACAAAATTACTGAGATGAAAAAAAAACTGTGAGCAAATGAGCAAAATGATTTTTTTGGCTATAGTTTTGCATTGCATTTGAAAACAACATGCAACTAACATGCAATCTGTTACATGACACGAGGATATATTACAGAGAAAGTTATTACAGTTTGTTGAAAGATTAAAGATTTCCTAAAAAGTACATTTTCCAAATCTTTTATTAGCTCAATGAAGTTATTACATTTAGTTGAACTGGAACAGATGTTTGCAGGAAACAAGGCTACAGACTGGTCGAGGTAGTGCCTGTTTGAGGGAATCTGCTGTACTGGTCTACAGCAACTTCTGATTGTGTTTTGTACTGGTGCAGATTGCAGTCATTTGTCAGTGCAGCTAGTAAGTCCATCGCTGCAGGGAGCAGCTTCAGCCAGTTGAACTAAATGAACTGTAACTCCAGCAGCATGACAGCACTGCTCTCTATATAAGTGCCAGTCATTTACTTGTATTTCATTTCCCCCACTCTAAATCTCGGTTTAATTTTCTAAAACACTACCCTGGCATGATCATCTATTCTCAGTGTATTCTAAATGTTAAAATGGGCACAGACCCATTGCGCATGAGATATTAGAGGTCTTACCTTTGTTCATGCATTGTGTAATGTTAACTGTGACTCATAATAAAGATGAAGCAGCTCCTTGAATCCGAGAACTGATTTTAACACACGTCCTATAAAACTCTCTGAATATTTGCATGCACTAATATAAATATAAGGGCAGATTCTAAATGAGTTTCTTTTGATGCATGCACAACATATAAATCTGTAAAAATCCTCTGTTTGAGCTTCATACATTACTAAATCCATGGAATTTACAGACTGATTTAATGTATTTAAAATGAGACAAATTAAATTAGATAAATGACACTAAATGTAACACACACAACAGTGCCATATAAGTATTATGCATATTTGCTTATATACTGAATATACACAAATGTTCAAAAGTGTGGGGTCCAAAAGTTTTTTTGAAATTAATACTTTAAATTGAGCAAAAGTGACAGAAAAGACTTTTACATTGTTACAAAAAAATCTATTTCAAACAAATGCTGTTATTTTGAACTTTTCAATCCTGAAAATAATGTATTGCATTTTCCATACAAAAATATTTTGCGGAATAAAAAAAATATGTCATGACCCCAAAATCAGCATTTAAGAATAATAATAATTTCTGAAGGATGATGTGACACTGAGGACTGAAGTAATGATTCTGAAATTGGATGGAAGAACATGTGTTTTCTGCACTCACAGAAAAGCTGTAGCTCCTGATGTTTTCGTAGTCCAGCGGGATGGCCACACGCACGCGGAGGTCTGCTCTGCCCTGCACTGAGGTGGGAGAGATGCTGAAGTGCTCCGAGTTATTCCCTGTCAGGACCACCTGAAACATGCTGTTCACCCCCTGTAGAGACAGACAGAATCAGTTTGCACCATTATTATTTGACGTTATTTGATATTTCATTGTCCACAGCTAAGCAGCAAACAATTCTCTTTCTCAAGTTGTTTCTCAAAAGAAAAAGAGCCTTACAAGCATCAGAAATTACACAAGATATCTCAGCGTCTCAGACTGTATAATCAGAACTGATTTATTATCCAAATGTACTGAGCTATGATGCACATTCATGTTAAAGCTTTCATTTTTTTAAATTAAGACTTTTTAAGACCATGTAAAGAAATCAAATGGAACATAACACATCAACACTAGG
Organism: Gymnocypris eckloni scoliostomus; assembly: GCA_027564155.1. Classification (NCBI taxonomy): domain Eukaryota; kingdom Metazoa; phylum Chordata; class Actinopteri; order Cypriniformes; family Cyprinidae; genus Gymnocypris; species Gymnocypris eckloni. The sequence continues at coordinate 26,142,246 of CM050429.1, read as the reverse complement.
GGAAAAAAGCTGAAAAAAGCAGCTTGCGGCTTGAATAGCTTTGCTCCCAACCACTAGAAAATAAAAATAAATAAAAAATAAACTCTGATTACAGCTGCAAAAAAAAGTGATGTACTAAAGGTTCTTAAATCAAGACATATTTACTTGAGAAGCAAAATTACTAGTGCTGTCAAACGATTAATTGCATCCAACAAAAACATTTTTTTTTTACATAATGTATGTATGTGAGCTGTGTATATTTATTATGTATATATAAACACACACACATGCATGTATATATTTCAGAAAAATATGTTATGTTTATATATTAAATATATTTATTTATAATATAAATTATATGAATATAAATATAGACATAAATATTTTCAAAATATATACTGTGTGTGTGCGTTTATATATACTTACTAAATATGAGTTCTGAAAAGTCAACTTAATTCAAAGGGAAATACATTTTAATACCACACTGACATTTGTTCTTGTTTTAATCATAAACTTCAAGCATAAATTTAATTTTGTTGAAGACTGAATATGTTCAGTTTGAATCTCAAATAAATGTATCTTGATTTAAGAATGTGTACATGTATGTAATTAGAAACAATAAACTGAAGATATATTTTTTAGTGCATTCAACATTTAATGCAATGATTTTATGAATTGAAAAATTTTCTGCTGCTATTTAAGACCTACATTTGTGAAAGCATGAATTAAGACTTTTAAAGACCTTTTAAAGCCTGCATATTTGTGTCTACTTCCCTTTCTCCAAATGAATTTGAGGAGAAAATCTGAGATAACTTTGACACCAACAAACCAAGAGAACTCCATTAAGTCTCATAAAAAAGCAAAGTTTAGCATCCAGCATACAGTACTGTATATCACACCTGCAAAAAGTCCTGCTCTCATCCTTTCCTCAAATGTGAGTGTGTTTTGACAGGGATTTTATTGGATGGACTCGAAATAAAACGTCAAACTTCACATACAAAAGTTATAAAATGTTCTTCAATAATAATTTCTGCTTCTCATCATTGTCTCAGGTACAGAGAGATCCCGAGCAAATGGAGAGATGACAGGAAGTCCCTCATTAGTGTCATTCTCTCATCCTCGAGGCCGGCGAGGGGAAGACAGGACATATGGCAGGAAGTAAATTCAATGATGACTCATCACTATTTCCACACAATTTTCATACCTTACACACACATTGTATCACACACTCTGATTAAACACAAGGCTAAAGTGAGAGTGAGGCAGCTGGCACTCACACTGACGGAAAGATTCGCTGACTGAAAAACACACAGTTGAATGAGCTGTCACAACAACTTACGATGAGAAGAAATATCTGGAATATAGTTCTGAAGGAAAGCGAAGCGAACGTACCGACACAGACACACGTAAGCACGAACACAAACACACTCAAAAAGCAATAATGTTGAGCATGGAGAGAAGAATCTGTGATTGATTATTGTGTGTGTTTACTTGCTGCTTATCTCTATTAAGTCCACACTTATCTGTCTCTACAATCACTCCATCTCTTCGAGTCTCCTTCTCTCTTTCTTTTTTTGTCGTAATCTCTCTCTGTCACACAAAAAGGAGAAGATGGGTTGAGGGTTTTTCTCTTATCAGATCTCCCATACACACACAGGCACTGACAAAACAACATGGTCGACCTACAAACCCTGTGTACTAGTCTATGTGTTAGTGAATATTCAGGATGTAGTCACGCTTATTTTGCAGGGCATATAAAACTGAGAAGCATTATGAATATTGCAACGGTTTTAATGTGTTTTTTATTTGCCTATTAAAGAGTGTGTCATTACAGTAAATTAGCAATCATGTTTGTGACTTATCAATATGAGAGAGAATCACTGCTGATCAGTTCAACCTGTTTCAAGAAATATCTGTGCTAAACAATATGGTATTTTATGTTGGCTCATAAAAATGAATGTTAAAATAAAAATGTCATTTCATTTAATGAAAAACTGTGAGAAAAGATTAAACATAAATTTAAAGATGCAAAATAGAGAGATACTGTAATTTTCTTAACAATATTGGAGACAATAATTACTTCTCATACGTTTTACTGCATTAACATTTATACTATTTTTGATCAAACAGTTTGATGAAGTAAATGAGGCAAGTTGTCACAATAGTTCACAGGCTTCCAGTGTGCTTGTAGCTTTCTCTATCTCAGTTTTATCACGTGATAGAAAGTCTAAGGCCTTCTCAAGCCGTATGGATGACCCATCAAATCTACGGCCTATTGTGCATCAAACTAAGAATGCTGTAGAGACTAAATGTTATTCCATCAAGTTATCAAACATTTGCTCACTAAAAAATAAATAATTTCTGATCAATGATTAATAACCACAAACATCCAGGATTTTATGTTTCTAAATGAAGCATGGCTAGAAGACAGCTGCAGTGCAACAGTCCTCAGTGAAACAGCCCCTCCTAACTTTCATTTTATAAGTGTCTGCAGCACTGTTAGGAGAGGTGGAGGTGTAGCTGCTCTGTTTAAAGATGTTTATCAATGCAAGTGTCATTTGGTCAGTATTTGTCTTTTGAAAACCAAGGTATTGTGCTGAAAGGTGCTGCACGCATTCTGTTTATCATTATTTACAGGCCTCCAAAATACTCCAGCCTTTGTTGAAGAGTTCACAGAACTGTTATCAATGACTTCCTCAGAGTTTGACTGTTTTGCTATTGCAGGGGATTTTAATATTCATATAGATAATGCAGAAATCAAAACTACAAAAGAAATGATAACTGTTTTAAACACTTTTGACCTGATTCAGAATGTGCATGGACCAACACACAATCGAGGACACACTCTAGATTTACTCATCAGTAGAGGTCTAAACATTTCATCCATAGTTATTAAGGATATAGCACTATATACATCTGTATTTTCTTCAATATAATGATTTCTGTTTCACTGAATATAGATATGTCTCTATCAGAAAGAGATGCAATAATGAGAACACTAGTTCTATTTATGGAGGCTATATCTTCAACACCAAGCATTTCTGCAGACTCTGTTGATCTTCTCCTTGATTCCTTTAACTCAAAAGTTAAGAATGTTATTGATGATATTTCCCCAGTGAAAGTCTGCAAGAAGAATGGCAGACACAAATCACCTTCAAAAATCAGAAATTGAACAGCAGATCAGAGTATGAGAAGACAATGCAGAAAAGCTGAGCGGATGTGGCGGAAGACAAAGCTCGAAATTCACTATAGCATCAATGAAGACAGCCTTCATGCTTTCAATGTGGAACTAGCCACAGCTAGACAGACCTTCTTCTCAAACCTTATAAACAATAACTCATTAAACAACACTCGCACTCTTTTTGCTATTGTTGAGAGACTAACAAACCCCTCTCAAGTCAGATACCCAGTGAAATGCTCTCAAACAGCTAATGCAATGAGTTTTATTACTTCTTTTCTGAGAAGTTCAATAACATCAGAAAGGCGATTGGCATATCCTCAAGTTATACAGAGGTCACACAAAATTCGACCGCAATTTCCAAAAGAAGTGACTATGTCTGTTTTTGAAGCAATTGGTAGAACATTTTGGAAGAAATATACAGCACCTTAAATCATCAACCTGCTATCTTATCACACTTCCCACATCTTTTGTCAAAACTGTTTATAAGCAGATCTCTTAGAAGTGGTGACCACCTCACTTCTTTCTGGGACTTTTCCAAACTACCTGAAAACTGCAGTTATTAAGCAGCTTCTGAAAAAGCGCAATATTGATAACACCATATTGAGCTACTATATACCAATATCAAATCTTCCTTTCATAGGTAAGATTATTGAAAATATCGTTTTTAATCATCTGAACAACTACTAAAACTCAAATGGATACCTGGAAAATTTTCAATCTGGTTTCTGAGTACATCAAAGCACAGAAACAGCACTCATTAGGATAATAAATGATATTCGCTTTAATTCTGATTATGGCAAAATATCAGTACTGGTACTACAAGATCTTAGTGCTGCATTTGACACTTTCAATCATAACATACTTCAAGAGAGACTTGAAAACTGGGTCGGGCTTTCTGAAGATGGTACTCAAATGGAAACGGAGAGGTTATTATATGAGTATAGGAGAGTATACGTCTAAGTGGAGGTCTATGACATGCGGAGTCCCACAAGGCTCAATTCTTGCACCGCTCTTGTTTAGTCTGTATATGCTCCCACTCAGTCAAATAATGAGAAAGAACCAAATTGCCTATCACAACTATGCTGATGACACCCAAATTTACCTAGCTTATCTACAAACAACTATAGCACCAGTGACTCCCTCTGCCAATGCATTGATGAAATTAACAGTTGGATGTGCCAGAACTTTCTTCAGTTAAACAAGGAGAAAACTGAAGACATTGCATTTTGAAACAAAGATGAAGCTCTCAAGGTGAATGCATACCTTGACTCTAGGGGTCAAACAAAAAAAATCAAGTCAGAAATCTTGGGGTAATTCTGGAGACAGACCTTAGTTTCAGTAGTCATGTCAAAGCAGTAACTAAATCAGCATAATCTCAAAAGTATTGCAAGAGTTAGATGTTTTGTTTCCAATCAAGACTTGGAGAAATTGTTCATGCCTTTATCACCAGCAGGGTGGATTATTGTAATGGTCTTCCAAAGAAGACCATTAGACAGCTGCAGCTCATCCAGAACGCTGCTGCAAGGATTCTGACTAGAACTAGAAAATCTGAGCATATCACACCAGTCCTCAGGTCTTTACACTGGCGTCCAGTTACATTTAGGATTGATTTTAAAGTACTTTTACTCGTTTATAAATCACTCAATGGCCAAGGACCTAAATACATTGCAGATATGACTGAATATAAACCTAACAGACCACTCAGATCATTAGGATCGAGTCAGCTAGAAATACCAAGGGGTCACACAAAACAAGGGGAGTCCGCTTTTAGCCATTATGTTGGAACTAGCTTCCAGAAGAGATCAGATGTACCACAGTATTTAAATAGCTCTTCTGTTTAGCTGTGCATTTGTTGAATGAGCGCTGTGCTACGTCCAAACTGACTGCACTGTATTTTATGTATAATCATTTTTATTTCAACCTGTTCTAAATTCAATTTAAATCAATTTTTAAATCATTTTAAACATGTAAAAATGTCTGGTTTTATTGTTGTGATATTTTTTTTAATTATTATTTGACTTCCTTTTATTTAAAGCACTTTGAATTACCATTTTGTATGAAATGTGCTATATGAATAATCTTGCCTTGCCTAAATTTGATATTAACATAATTTGGGGCGGGGGCATTACATAAACTTTTCTGAATTTTTTATATTAATTTTTACCGTAAAATGCACATATTCATTATTAATTTGATTTTTGCCTTAATTGTGTTCACTTGTTTATAAGTGTTAAAATTGGTAACTTACACTAAAACTATTAAAATATTGTTGTTTAATGAAATAATATTAATACAATAAAATCCAAATATTAGATAAAAATGTTTAATACATTTAAAAACCTTAAATAATAAGTTAAAGATAAGCCAAAAATAAGTTTAAATACTAAAACTACTTAAAGTTAAATAAAAAAATTAAGCTAAATATAAATATAAAAAACATACCCATATAATAAAAACTTAATCATATTACAACAGCTTAAACTAAACGAAACCAAACAAAATAAACATAATAATATAAAAATAAAAAGCTAATACAAAATATTAATACCTGAAAAGAGATGATGCCAACGCCCCAGAAGACCATTCACCATTTGTTTGATTATGTGTACAATTCTGCCATGGTTACCACGAATAATGTATTCCTAAATTTAATGTAGAAACTTAGCATTTTCTGTAAAGCTGCTTTGCAACGATTTGTATTGTGAAAAGTGCGTTACAAATAAACTTGAATTGAATTGAATTAATAAATGCTATATTAGTATTTAATGCTAAAATATATTTTAAATAAAATAGGATGATACAGGAATTTAGAGGAAGAAATTTAATAGAAAGAAAGAAATAAAGAAATACACTTTTATACAAAGGAAGGCTTTTGTGATAATTGACTCAAAAATCACTTCATTGAAAAACAACTTCCCTGCGTGACAACTAGCCTACAGTTCAGTGCTTATATTTTTATATACAGATAAAAGCACTACGCTTAATGAAGAACACTGCTAATGTGCACGCACAAACACACACACACACACACACATCCCGCAAGATTCCATTTACAGGCGAAGCCGTTTCTGACCGTAACGTGGTGAATTGATCCGGACAGAGAAAATAGTTTCAGAGTTCAATAAACATTTAACCCGAGGTGTTTCCTTACAGAGCAAAACACACACAGAACGAACAAGAAAATAATAGAAAGAGATTGAGCGCGTGAAATAAAGGACAATAACCGAAGACCAGCCCTCGCTAAAGAGAGCAGCACTCCAGGTTAATCTGAGATATTCACTTCTTTTATATCTCTCAGTTATGAAAATCCCTCCATCACGCCGCTCCTCGGATCGGACGCTGTAATTGAGGAGGGGAATGAGGAGCCGGAGGCCTTGCTGAAGGAAATCCGACTGAATGAACGGCCACTATACAGATGAGAGAGAGAAAGAGAGTTTGTGTCAACCGAACTCTCACATACAAGCATTATCAAGAGATTCATTTGTTCAGATATTCTTCTTGATTTATGATCTGCAAATGATTGTAAACACAAAGTCACGAATGCGAATGTGAGCCAACAAACACTATTCTTAAGAGTTCAAGTTTGTTGTTGTGCAAACTAACTAGCTAGCTGCCGGCTGATTGTCGAGCGGATTGACACAATCATTAATCCTGAGTTTCATTCTGATCTACATTAACCTCAATGCTAATGAAGAGACGCAGACTGCAGTTGCTGACACAACACCTCATTATCTCTGAACGATCATCAGTTTGAAAACACGCTGCCTGAGATGCTGTAATGGACTATTGGAGTGCTTTTATAGCTTTTAAGGTGATGTGTGTATTTTTTTCTGTTAAAACGCTTATCTCCTATCTTGGCTTAATATACACAGACAACTACAAGCAAATGATTCATTGGTTCATTCCGGCAACAGAAGTAAACAATATGACTCTGTGGCACTTTCAAAACATTGAAAACACAGAGGACACAAAGATTAATTTCTCATCAAATTTTCCATGCTAGCAACCACCAAAAAACACTGCAGCAACTGCCCAGCAACTAGAATACCCTTAAACTGACAAAAACAAACTAATGCAGTAACAACTACTCTACACTCTCAGGAAAAAATAGGTACAAAAGCTGTCACTGGGGCGATAGCTTTTCAAAAGATAATATGTACCAATTAGGTACTAATATCTACGTATGGTTCAAATGTGTACTTTCAAGGTGTAAAAGTTAAAAAGCCAAAAGATATAGAAATAAGCGCCAGTAGCTCACTGAGTGCAACCATTTGACATCATCGACGCAGAATGCACTGTGCACATTACATTTTAATTTTATTTAAATTTACATATACTAATTTAGCAGACATTAAATATAAAAAGCCTAAATTCTGTTACAACAGCTGAACTCGTTGAATGCTGCTGTATAATGTGCACACTGATCACAGCAAATCCAAATGTAAACCTGTTCTGTTCTGACCACACACAAACCCAGCTGTTCATCGCCCAACACCGTGTACTATAAAGATCCACCTGTCAGCTTCTAGCGGGATGACAACACACAGTAAAGGCAAACCATCCAGCATCTCTATCCATAATCAAAACCACTAACTGTCAAGATCCCAGGAGCGAAGAAACCTCTCGTCACGTTTGTGCTCTTAAAAGCCTCGGAACACAGGCAACACAGAGGACGACACTCGAGATCGATGACGGAATTACATCGGCGGTTAAAATAACCCCTTGTTTTTGTTTGGAGCGCTTAGAGACCCATTGTAGCTGATGGGGGCTATTTAAAGAGCCATCCAATATGCAGGGATGTCAACATTCACTGGCCATAAGCGTAATTGCCCGTCCATTTGCCTGAACCGCTACAGAGAAGATAAAAGCTGCCTGTCACACACACATCAGCAGGAAAGTTTGAAGATGAACCATACAGAGAAAGTTAAGATACACGGTAAGAAATCTTACTATAAATACAAAATTTAACTATAAGGTAGATAAATAAAATACAATATAATAATAAATAAATAAACAAATAATAAAAAGGAATACTGAGATATTTTATATCACATAATGTTTTATATCACAAGATGTTGTTCATCTTTCATTAGGATCAGAGTCGAGCCTTGCTGTGCTGAAGAGCTACTATCTCTCTGTCTACTCGCCCGTGTGTTCAGAAAGTCTTGTGCTGATGGAGCCCGAAAATGCCTCTAATATGTAGCTGCTGCTGTATTTCCAGAGTAAGACGAAACACCTGCTGCTCAAAGGAGAAAAGGAGCTGTATGCCCTCAAAGGCTGAAGGGTAAAAGGACTTAGACTGGAGAGAAGGAGTTAAGTGCTTGGAGACTAATATAATTTTTATTTGCCAATCAAAAGTGACAGGACAGTAAAATGTTTGAGTTATTGACTAGAGGTAATTTTCACACACTTTCTGTATAAAAATCACCTGGTTATGTTCAGAAGAGCATACTAATATACTATTATTATTTCTTCAGTATAATGGATGTACTGTAAACAGCCTGGTCAGTACCTGTATGGGAGACCTCGGTGAAAACTAGGTTGCTGCTGGAAGAGGTGTTAGTGAGACCAGCATGGTGTGCTCAGACCTGTGGTCCTAACGCTCCAGGATAGTGACGGGGACACGATACTGTCAACAAGCACCGTCTTTCGGATGAGATGTTAAACCGAAGTCCTGACTCTCTGTGGTCATTAAAAATCCCATGGCACATCTCATAAAGAGTAGGGGTGTAACCCCGGTGTCCTGGACAAATTCCCACCACTAGCCCTCGTCAATCATGGCCTCCTAATAATCCCCATCCACTTGATTGACTCTATCTCTCTCTCCTCTGCACCTGTAGCTGGTGTGTGGTGAGCGCACTGGCGCCGTTGTCCTGTGGCAGCCGTCGCATCATCCAAGTGGATGCTGCACACTGGTGGTGGTTGAGGAGAACCCCCCACATGATTGTAAAGCACTTTGGGTGTATAGCAATACCCAATAAAGCGCTATATAAATGCATCATTCATTCATTCATTAATTCACTGTCAACAGTATACACATTTTCTGCATGCATTGAATACATTTATGACAATTGTCAGAATAATAAAAATGGATAGTTCTGGAAACAGAAATTCTGATTGGATAAGTTGCATTTTATAGATGCAATATTACTCGTTTTACTGTATTTTTGATCAAATTAATGCAGCCTTGGTAAGCATGTCTTACTTTATAAAAAATATATAAAAAGTATGCAGTATACAGTAAGTAGACTGTTAGTTTGCTACTCTTTATCCCTCTTTATTTATCTGTCACTCTCTATTCCAATAATTTGAAGCAGGAATCAATCTTAAGTTGACTTGTGTTGCTCTTATCTCTGATTGATTCTGCTGGTTAGTGATAATTTTCTGCTGTATCTCACCTATTCAAAAGCAAATTAAACTCTGCTCCAGTCTGTGTATGAAGCCATGCAAGAGACATGGACATCCGTCAGAATGTGTTTGTTCGCCACATTTATTGAGGATTTGAATGTGTTTCATCCAAATCAGAATTTAGAGTATATTTTTCAGTATAAAAGCTAGAAAAATGTATTACACTATTTGCACAAGAATGGTTTCAAAAGTTGTCAAACACAGTAAATGATGCTCAAAAAAAAAAAAAACGTAATGCGCATTTTCTCACTCAAACACAGACCTTGACAAGCGTTCCCTACAGACCTTTGATATTCACAAGCCATACCATTTATATAGCTTTCCACTGGATAAACGGCCCAAGTAAATATTTCTGCCTCATAACTCAGCTTTTATACTTCCCCACAAATCAACCACTTCAAAACCGTTAAAAATGCTGCTAAATTTTGTTGTACAACAGATTCTGACAAACCAGATTGACTGCAACAATTAGTGGACATTTTAAAATTGTGTTTATAAAGCATATTAAATAAGTAAAAAATAAGTAAATTGTTATTATTATTATTAACAACGATAACACATTATTTTTTTAAACAAAATAATAATAGTAATAAAATAACTGAAAAATAATGCCAAACTACTTCATATAGTTTTCATTCTTTAACTGAATTCATTATAATAATATATTGTCTTCATTTTATCAGTACAGCTGTATAACTGTAATATTTTGACCTTACGACCCCCAAATATATCAAAATTAGTTTTAATACAAAATGAATGATGCTCATCATAAGACAGTTTGTGTAAGAGGCTATACCTGAATTTGAATGTATTTTACCTGATCCACAAATCATTGGTACTGTATGTGTCTGAGCTTGTTTTTCTAATAAAATAATAACAATAGTAGTTGAAATAACTGAGATCATGCCAAACTACTTCATATTGTTTTCAGAAATAATTCAAATAATAAGGCTAATTTTTCTTCAACATAACATCAAGACAGTTGTATCAGGACATTTTTGACTTTATGTTCTCCCAAAATATTTACAATTAATTTTCATAAAAAATAAATAAATCATGCACATCATTCATCTAACTGTATGTTAGTTGACCTGAGCAACGTGTAATTGACCCACAAATAATTGCCCTGTTTCTGCACTACTGAAGCAAAGACAACACATTTATCGCCAGCAAACTCATTTTGACAATTGCCTAGCCGTAGGAAAATCCAGTGGTGAAGGATCAAGGTGAGGAAGCCAGTCATTCCAGCTGACCTGGACCTGTTATTCACATATGACGAATAGCGAAGTGCTGACTCTGAAATGCCCATCTCTGCCAGCAAAACGTGTGGATGGCAGTGTCAAAAACTGCTTACAGATCGGAAAGAATTAGCATGGAGTTACGCGAGCATGTTGCTGCTGACTTCAGCACTTTACAGCCAGGATTCAGAAGAGTGACTAGTTTGAAGCTCGAGTGATAGAAGGTGAGCAGGAGAGAAAGTTTGACGTCTGACTGATTCCAGCTCCTTCTGGAGCTACTGCCATGAAGGAGAGCAGAGAGAGCGGTCAGGGATTCATGAAGAAAAAGTCACGCTAAAGGCATACTTGCCCGTCTGAATAATTAATATGTGTCAGGGAAGAATATTCTCTTTCAAAACCTCACTGTTTGTATGTGTGCATGTCTCACCTCGTCTTTGTCTTCGACCTGTATGTAGAGAGGCAGAGCGAAGCCGACCTGCGCCAGCTCTGGGATCAGGACGCGATACTCAGAGCTGTTAAACCTGGGCGGATTGTCATTTTTATCAATCAGCAGGATGGTGAAGGTGGTCATGACGGTGGCAGACGAGGGTGTGCGGTCGTCATTCAGCTCTGTGGCCTACAGAGAGACACAAAGACATACAGCGGTCGATGCCTGTAATCTAAACACTGTATATACAGCAGGGTCCACATGAGACTGCAAGGGAAATTTGGAAGGGGAATCTGTAAACCACGAAATAAAGACAATATTTTAAACTATTTCAAGACATATAACAGTTATAATGCACAATGAGCAAGAACTATTGAAGATATTCAGAGTGATTATATGATTACAGGACATATAATCCAGATTTTCATTTAAGAATAAGATGCTCTCTGGATCCTTCTCAAATCATGCTGGAGAATTCATATTCATTTATTTACTTTCAATAAGAACTTTCAACAGTGCAATGCATTTTTCACAAAATGTCATTTGTTCAACACTATTTATGCTATAAAATAAAATTGAATCATTTTTTATGACTATTATGGTTTTTTAATTCTCTAATAACTGTAAATACATTTCTTAACTGATTAACAGCCATCAAAACACTTTTGAACATCCAACTTACTTATTTCAATAATTTACCTATTCTCGTTTCATGAAACATGGACACTTTTTGTCACAGCAAAAAATATAATTTATAAGAGTCAGTCAGAAAGAATAAAAGTGTAATCTACAATTCATGACTAAATCACATAAAATCCAAATATTTAATAACGAACCTACAGGAAGCAGATGCAATATTCTGCAGAAATCTTTAGAATGGTCTACCATTAATTAGGTATTTTTGTGACTAATCATGACAAGAAATTGCTGTAGAAACAGTTTGCTAGTAAATTTCACAGACAAATGTGACCCTCTCTGTGAAATCCAGGCTAATGTCTCAAAATCTAATTCTGAGATAACAAGCATCAAAGTTGGATTTCAACCATTAATTTCACTATAATTTCAATATTTGACATGGCTTTACTCAGTCAATATTAAAGATATAAAGGTTACATTTTCACAGAATGTTCTTTACCCTAATGAAGGATAATTTTAAGTAGAAAACAGTAAATCACAAAAAATGACTTTAGCTGGGTTTTCACAGAGGGTCACAAATATGATCAACATAAACACATTTAATTAAACATGACATTTTGAAGTAGATACACTGAAATTATTTTCTTGTAAAATGTACTCCATATTTGTTTTGCTTCGATTTTAGTTTTTTAAATGTACATGCAAAAAGAAAAAAAATGCTCCTCCAAACAAACGACACCATCATTCATCTCTCTACTCTGAGGGAAACGTTAAAATGAGCTCTAGAAAAGGAAAGGACAAGCAAAAGAAAGACTTTACTGCCAGATTCAGAAAGGTGACCAGGAAGCCTTGTTGATAGAAGGTGAGCAGGAGAAAGTTTGACGCCTGACTGATTCGCTCCTTCTGGAGCTACTGCGGGCACAGAGATAACAGGGAGATGACACACACACACACACACAGTCACACACACGCATACGACGCACGCACGCACACACACACACACGGTGTCACACGGTCACTCATTTCCACCTCACTGTTTGTAGTAGGGCATAATAGATTTAATATATTTGTGACCTGTATGTAGAGTAGGCATCTTGAGCTTCAAAGACAACAAGAACATCTGACAGTCTGTAAAAAGAGTTGATATGATCGGTCACAAAAATACTTATTTTAATTGATTTGTGACCTGTAAAGGAATCAGTGGTTAAGTAAATATCAAAATTTTAAGTATAATGCGTATAATAGTATTTTCTTGAAAAATGTACTCCAAATAACCTTTGCTTAATTTACAACTTCGAAAAATCATTTTACATGCACAGTAAGCCTTGAAAATCCAGTCCAGTTGAGTGTAATTAGAAGTGTTTTGCAAGTTTGTAATAGCTATGCAAAAGAGTTAAACTTGTATTGAAAGCTACAGGGTCAGTGAGACCTTTTCACACACTGATCCTGAAATGCTCAATGTGGGTAAATGGCTCGATAAATTACAGTCACACTCCGCAAACATTTACTGTAGAATCAATACAGCATTTGGCAGAGATCCCAATGAGTTCAGCGCAGGGGACGAGAGACTAACCAGAGCTACTACACATGAGAATTTCAGGAAACAGAACAAATCTGCTAATATGTGATTCCATTCCTCATTTCAAATCAATCTTGACCTTGGAACATTACAGAATAGATTTGAATAATGCATTAGTGGATTTGAATCTCACGCAGGGTGGAAAGACTTATGATAAAAGGTTTTAAGAGCTTAAGGAACTTCACTATTCTGATTCCAATTCCACAAAACGATTCCAGTTTCTCAACAAATATATGAACAGCTTTTTCGGTATAATTGAGGAAGCACTCAAATATTAAAGAAAAGCTACTGTATTCTTAGCATTATTTTTACTTTATTTAACTCTTTTACAAATAATCTTGTTAAAGAACAGTATAAAATGTTGAAATTTAACAAACCATTTTTAAAGCTCAAAAACACTTTTTATCGAATCCTCATGAGAACCACATCTAGGTTTGAGTCTCACCTTTACTGTGATGGTGAATCCGGATGAGTACAAGGGGTTTTCCCGGTCCAGCTGTCCGCTCACTTTCAGGGATCCGCTGATGTAGTCGAGAGCAAACATGCTGTTGGTGTTACCTGGTGAACAGAATAATAAAAGGAAGCTGAGTTTTGTGAAAGATGTTTGTGTTTGCACTGAATACTGCCACATTAAACCGAAGAGTCTGTACCCTCATTACACTTTGACTTTTTAGCATTTAGATATTTTAATAACTGGATGGCCATGATTGTAAAGTGGTTAAATATCTGATCCCAAACTCAAAGGTTGTAGGTCAATATCCTTAGAGGCGTCGGTGAAGCCGAGGGTCGTTGAGTTCCCTAATCACCATTCTGCCCTAGAGCAGGGCACTTAACCTCCGCTCCAGGGGGAACGTCTCTATCGTCAGCTTAGGATTTCAAAGAATTCATCTGATCATTACTATCCTAGAAATTAACAGAGGGCAGGATTCTAATAAAATCATTGTAGATCTATCTATCAGTCTGTAAGGCTTTTAAACCTTCAAATGGTTTGCTTTTTTAGAGAATTTGTAGCATGAAACTCTTTAAACATTATTCATTTCCATGTAATTCTACTTCATTACATTCCAATTTGTAGCGTAATCATGCACACTTTTGCTCATGATCTAAATTATAATTTAAAGGCATTCTTAATTTCATTCTGAATAACACACACACACACACACACACACACACACACACACACACACACACACACACACACACACACACACACACACACACACACACAACCCTGGTTATTTAATGTAATTCAGGTATATGCTACCAAAGGCATATAGAAGTTATGACACTTTAATTGAACATTATGAGGTCAAACAATTCATATATATAAAAAATATAATGAAATACATACATAAGTGATGAATTGTTCAGAATAAGATTAATAACATGCATTTGCAGAATAAAAAGGAATGACTGCATATTTATATTACTGTGATACAAAATATCACTCATATATCACCCACAACTACTGGATTTTGGGAGAAAATCTCTCTACAAGCTCCAACACAATGAATATAGCTGAAACATTATGGTCATAAAGACTCTTCTAATTATACTAGGTGTTATTAAATCATACTTCAACGCTTAGCTCAACAAAATACTTGTTTAAACACCAGACACAGACAAAGAGTAAGAAACATAAACCAAATCCTTTGTCTTCTGTACTGTCTGACAGAGAGCAGGCGTTTGGTTTGGGACTGGACCTCTCCCTGGTCTGGGATAGAGGAAAATAATATCTTCTGACTATGGGAACAGCGGCCCTGTTAATTAATCCGTTACTCCTGAGATATCATGCTGGCTTTGGGTAATTGGTTCAGTGCTTGGCAGCAGTGGCCCAAACTTTAGGGCTATAACAGAGCGCTAGACCGGCTCTCCATCCAATCCACCATTCTTTTCTAATTCATCTTCCACTCAAAACATGTCATACTCCCTCGATAAACCGTTCATCTCATTAACACCTCACTTTTCTTAATTATATGATATTTCAGTAATTATTTTCATTCTCTCTGTCCACCTCTCACTGCTGCGGTGTATATTCACTGCACACTAATTAAGTCCAGCAGATGCAGATGGTGCTCAGAGTGATTCACAATCTGTCTTCTCCTCTAACAGTCTTCTTTTGTTCTTTATGATAGATCTCACCTCTGTACAGCTCTCATCACGTACAATCATGTACTACTAAAGATCATCAGCCCCCCATCGCTCCGTTTGCTACATACTCACTCCTACAATCCTCCATATCCCCATTCCCATGTAAATCCATCCAACTTATTTCATACACCTCCATTCTGCTCCCTGTCTTCACCTCTCCACTCCTCTATCATAGTTGTTTGCCATTCAGAACTGATTTAAACTGAAAAGCCTTTTCATTTTCAATCTAAGCCCTGCATTTAAATTAAAATTAAACAAAACAGGATGCAGAACTGCAACTGGAATTCAATGTAAGAAAGTAGAATGCAAGTTTCATTAGGAAAAATCATACAGCTGTAATTAATAACAGACAGACAGACAGACAGACAGAATGAACAATAGACATTGTTATTAAATATATTATGTAAAGATATTACTGTTTTCAACATAATAATAAATATTTTTAAGCAGGAAATCAGAATATTAGAATGATTTCTGAAGTATTATGTGACTGGAGTAATGATGCTAAATATTCAGCTTTGAAATCACAGGAATACATTTTAAAATACATTCAAATAGAAAACAAGTTATATTAAATAGTACAAATATTTCACAATATTACTGTTTTTGTTGTGTTTTGAATGAAATAAATGCAGGGTTGGTGAGCAGAAGAGACTTCTTTAAAAACAAAAACAAAATCTTACTGTTCAAAAACTTTTGACTGGTAGTGTAGACAGGGGTAGATAGACAGACAAAGAGACAGGATAGATAGAACAATATATAGAACGACACATAGAATGATATAACGTCAGACAGACAGACAGACAGACAGACAGACAGACGGATAGATAGATCTTTGATTCTAAATATTGCATAGTCCTGTCCTCCAAAACTCAACTCTTACATTCCTCCAGCTCCCTATCGCTCCATTCTACCCCATCATTAGGTTTCTTCACCTCCTTCTTCCCAGGTACTCAAACTTTTATTCTTCCTCGTTCTTCTCCTCTCAGGTGTTCAGTATTGTTATGCTAAATTGGACACAGCCTCACCGCTGCAGCACTGGCAGTGGATCGAGACGGAGCTTGTTGAGCATGCATGAGTGACTCAGAAGTGCCCTGCAGAGATAGCTGTGATTTATATATTCAAATAGCAATCTGAACCATCTCCGTAATGGAAATCAAACAATAGGAGTACCCAGATTGATTGAGAGCGCTTGAACCGAATGTATGCATGCGCGTCTGCTAGCGTGAATATATTGGCTCCTCTGGGCATCGGAGGCCAATTAGAACACACACTTTAATTCACTTCCCCAATTGCCCAGTGTGAAATCAAACGTGCAGCTGAGAGCCACGCTGACCTGATGGATTCTTTCAAATGAGCTTGTTTGGCTGTTCACTGGAGTAAGACCGCTGAAGAGTGCGCTGATTTGAAATGATAATCATCCTTATCTGGTAATGCAAATATATTTCTTAAGGTGAGACGCAGATGCTGATTCATTTCTGAGGAAGTTGTGAGGAGACGGAAATTATAAATTCAGCATGAAGAAAGATTTTATGGATTTGAAATATGTCTAAAAGTTGAATGAAATTAAAAAGTAAGGAATAAAAATGTATCCTAAATGTATCAATTTATTTATAATACAATCATTCCCATTCAAGGTTTTAATCGTTAAATAAAACCATTAAAATATTATTTAATTTCATTATTAAAAGAAATAGTAAAATATTAATAAAATAAAACAAAAATATATATAATAGCAAATATATATATATTTTTTAAATATAATATTTTTTTAATAATATAAAAAAACTAGTTACAAAATCAGCCATTTTTTATTTGAAATAAAATAACTAAAATTAAATAGATTAAAACTAAAATGTAATAAATTATATAGCCATATTTCTAAAAAGAAGAACAATAAAAGAATAAGAATAAGATTTAACTATGAAACTTTTATCTATTAACTATTAAAAATGAATAAACAACATAATTACTCAAAATTTAACTAAAATTATAATGAAAACAATATATAAAAGTAAAATCTAATTTAAAATATTTACAAAAACTACTGTATACTAATATGTTAATGATACTAATATAAGACTGTTCTAAACGCTTTTTATTAGATGTTTTGAGAAAATAAATAAAATAAATAAATGCCTTTTTGTAATGCAAAAATGCATTTATTTAATTTATAAATTCATGACATAAGAAATGCTATAATTGTTCAATCTTAAAGATGTGAATACAATTTAAGAGGGAAATAAATTCTGGTCCTTTCCTCACACACAACAATCATATGTCTCCAGAATACTTTAAATATAGTCATGTAAACCATTTTATATATATATATATATATATTATTTGTTTGTCTTGTTTGGAGCTTGATAGACATGATCACTATGAAACAATTGTATTTTGTGGATTTGTTTTTAATGACATAAGGGTAAGTAATGATGACAGAATTTTCCTTGGATAAACTATTCCTTCAACTAGAGGCAACAAAATGAATGAATGATACATTCACACAGTGCTTTTTTGTGTATTGCTATACAACCAAAGCGCTTTACAATCATGTGGGGGGGGTCTCTCCTCAACCACCACCAGTGTGCAGCATCCACTTGATGGTATAAGTGATGATGCGACGGCTGCCACAGGACAATGGCGCCAGTGCGCTCACCAGCTACAGGTGGAGGTGGAGAGGAGAGAGAGTCATAGATTGATCAAGTCGATGAGGATTATTAGGAGGCCATGATTGATAAGGGCCAGTGGAGGGAATTTGTCCAGGACACCAGGGTTACACCCCTACTCTTTACAAGAAGTGCCATGGCATTTTTAATGACCACAGAGAATCAGGACCTCGGTTTAACATCTCATCCGAAAGACGGTGCTTTTTGACAGTATAGTGTCCCCGTCACTATACTGGGGCATTAGGACCCACACAGACTGCAGGGTGAGCACCCCCTGCTGGTCTCATTAACATCTCTTCCAGCAGCAACCTAGTTTTCCCAGGAGGTATCCCATCCAGGTACTGACCAGCTCAACCCTGCTTAGCTTCAGTAGGCAACCAGTCTTGGGCTGCAGGGTGATATGGCTGCCGACATGATGCAGGTAAAAAATGTAGTAATTGTACACAAAGTCAGCAGATGAGAGCTGTGATTAGAGGCGGCTACATTAGCGTGAGATAAGCAGACTCTTCAGAAGACCAGAATGCGTTCTGCCAGACAGAACAAAAACTCTCCCCCGCAGAGATTGACATCTCATCAACACACAGAGTGACAGCAGAGAAAACTCACTGTTGGAGAAATCAAGCTCAGCTGAAGCTGATGGAGAGAATAAAGAGGAGCTGTGCAGGAGAGCAGATAGCTCACTCACTTTAATCCTGCTGAGAGCCAGCATCTAAGAGAGCTTAAGACAAGCACAGCAAAGACAGAGAGCTGCTGCTAAATTACAGCCCTTTAATGTTGTTCAATTACTGTCTATTAGATTAACTAAAAATAGATAACTAAAACTATTTTTATGAACCCCATAAACATAATAATACATAATAATACTTCTAAAACAATATTATTATACAATATTCAAAGGTTTGGGGTGAGTAATTTAGTTTAATTAATAGTTTTACTCAGCAAGAATGCATTAAACTGATCAAAAGTGACAGTAAACATTTATAATGCTACAATAGATTTCCATTTCAAATAAATGTTGTTCTTTTACATATTATATTTTCCACAAAATATGAAGAAGCACTACTGTTTTCAAAATTTTATAATTAAGAAATGTTTCTTGAGCACCAAATCAGCATATGTCCTAAATACTCAGCTTTGCCATCACAGTGAAACAAGTCAAATACACTCAAATTAAAGTCAGTTATTTTAAATTGTAATAATATTTCACAAAATTACTTTTTTACTGTATTTTTGAGCAAAATAAATGTAGCCTTGGTAAGCACAAGGGACTTGTTTTAAAAACCTTACTGACCCCAATAATATTGTAGATTGAATAATAATAATACGAAGAAATAGTGGAAAAACAACAGCAACATCAATAATATTAATGTTATTATTAATAATAATAAATAGTGAAAAACAACAGCAACAACAATAATAATAATAATTGTTGATGATATTGTGTTTTGAAGGTAACTCAATCAAGCACTGTTTATAAATCAAGGCCAAATTATTAGGTCAACATTAAATCAATATTAGCTCTGTTTTTAATACAAATTATACAACATTAAATATGGTTTCACCTGCAACAAGGATAACACATTTTGTTTAATGCATGAAACCATGAAATGCATAAATTCCAAAGACCAATAAAGTAAATTGTCCTATTTAGCCATTGTCATGTTAATAATTTGGCATCCGATAAACAGACAATAAATGTATGATTAAAAAAATCCCCCACTTGATCCAATGTCAAATACAGATCCAGCTGAGAACTGATCTACATTTCCATCCATGGAATATATGTCTTATGAAGCAGCGGTTTCCTGAAATATTCCTCATCTAAAGTCACAGCCCTATGTGTGCTGACACTCTGCCTCCCAGACAGCGCTTGTTTACCTTGTTTGTGAAGGTGCTGTAAAATCAATTAAAGTCACAGTCCATCATCTGCACGTCTGAGCTTAGCTGAACCTCGCGTTAAAGAAGAGGAATGAGACTCCACTGCCCTCAGCCTCTGTTACCGCGGCACCTGCTATCTCTCTGTTTCAGACTGATTTACTACAAGAGCTGCATCGCCAGCCTTGATCTTAGCCATGCTAACAGAGCGACGCAAATTAGCTCACAGTTATGGCTTAGCGAACCTGCGCAGCTGATAGCCACGCTTTGTCGCATCTATCAAGTCAGTCAGGCAACAAATTAGTGGACATGCCGTGAATTAGTGAATAATTTCATTAGGCTGTCAGTGAGCAGGAGAGGAGTTGCAGCGAGGGGCGCGTTTCAGTGTCAGCAGAAATACGCCCAAAATGGACGATTTCAAAATCAAAACAGTGGGTTTAAATGACAAAATACAGTGTTTGCTCACCAATGATCTAGCGCTTGATGCCTAAGACTGACTTATTTCTGTTCTAAATAAAATGTGTACAATCATTAATATGCTTACATTTTTATTTTACTAGGGATGCAACGATAATATTTTTTCAGATCTGATCCGAATCCCGAAAATTCTGGGTATCTGCCAAAAAAACGATCCATTCTGATACCAGCGCAGTTTTTTATCAAGGTAGAATTTCTATACTTCTGTGTGTTGACCTGTTCATCACTCTTTTGTGTGTTAAACAATTTACCAAATATAGACAACTACATTTTAATGACAAATGAAAAAAATATATAATCATAATCTATGACAAAAATATTATTATAAGGTTAGTGGATAATTCAGCAGCAAAAGTTGCACTAGAAAAATCATGGGCGCACAATCATTTGATAAAATCTAATAATTTAGTGAAACAACATTATTTAGTGGGGAACAAAGAAAAGTTAATAAGTGTTTGAATAAATCTGGTAAAATATTGCACATTGCTCTTTGTATTGTTGTAAATTACATTCATGAAAAACAAGTAAATATATTTCTAAATATATACTACAAAATTAAAAGACATTTATTTTAAATGTATCACAGTAAAGAAGGCAGCAACATATGATAGATAGGACAGAACAAGAAAGACTATTAATAATCTTTCATTGCGCAAAAGTGTTATAATACGAAAGGCTCCAACATGACACGCAGTTTGAATGCTGAATGGAGGATGACAGCGGAGATAGTTCATGTCAACTTGAATTTAATGACTTAAATATTCATCTGTACTTAACATTGAACTATGAAACAGCTTCAGAACACTTGAAATATAGTGCACAAAAACTTTATGGTGCTTTATAATGTTTTTTGAGCCTTTTGTGGTGCTTAACAATAACAGAATATTATACGCACAGTATTGGATTAGGACCGATCCGCAGAAAATGACCGTATAGGAGCCGATACCGATACTTGAGTATCGGATCGATGCATCCCTAATATTTTCCTCAGTTGTGGGGGATTGTCAAGTGCCTCTTTCTACGGGTAACATCGATACGCTAGTAGGTGTCTTTATGGTTTAGTTGTTTACTGAACTGATTAGTTCAAAACACTGATAGATCCAGGAACTAGTGGGTTTCATTCAGTAAGGGTGCCTACGCAAGATTTTGTGTGAAATATCTGAGTCTGAATGTTTTTACAAACAAATCAAGATTCACCTATAACTTAATTCTAAATCTACACAAAATGTAGGAATTGCACCCACAGGTGCCCAAAAACAGACACTCTGTGTGGCATTATAATCATGCCAGTGCTTTTGATCATTTTCTTGTTTCTTCATCAACTGCGGAGCAAAGACACACATTGTAAATGTACACATACAATTGTAAAATGATAATTCCTTACTAAAATATCTTAATGTTTGTGTGCCTCATTAAGGGGTTTATATATCTTAACAACTAGGTGTGCAAGATATCGCTATAAACATAACTGTGCAGTCAAAAGTAAACAGAGATAATTACAGAAACTGAAGAATATTAACAATCATGTTCAGATCAGGATTCACAGTGACCCATGATCCACAATACTGTGTGTGGCGCACTTGAGCGTGCTTAGAAATAGTCCGACAGAAAATCAATTTCACATCACTGATAAAAGGTTGGATGAATGAAAAACAATCATGCTATGTCAGGGGAATAATTGAAAATGAAACAGAATGGGAATGTTTTTGTTCATATGGAGGTCTGGGACTAACCCCCCCCCCCCCATCAATGTTAGGGCCCTAATAGTGCATTTTCCTATTCATCGCAGCAGCTCCAATACTTGACAAATGAACAGTGTCACGTACCTATCATTGTTTCCTCCTGGAACCTTTGGAACAAACACCTGCTAACTAGTGCCAGAGTTCCCATTTCCCCAGGCACAAACATTTACAGCTTCATGCGTGCTCTCTCCCTGCCGCACCTCTGCTGTAATAGTGTCTGAGCGTAGCGCACTTGTGCAATAAAGGAGGGCAGTGTGTGGGCATGTTGACAGAGGCTGGGGCACAGGAGATTAACCCCGGGCCAGGCTTGTCTGTAGTCACTGCGTACTGGGCCCATGCCAGTGCATTGTTGGCCAGAGAATGGGGTGACGGTGGGGCCACTGCAGGCAGACGAGGGAGCACAGCCTTCTGGGTAATTATGGAGGATTGGGGGCAAAAGGTGTAGAGACAAGGGGCAGAAAAAAAAGCTGTTGAGGGGATAAAATTGAGTCCTGGCAAACGGGACTGTGTGTGTTTGTGTAGCTACAGGTGTGATATTCTTGCACAGGCGCAAACACACACATTCAAATATTCAGATTGCACTTTATTTTTTTGTTTTACCTATTCAAAAAAAAGAAAAAGCACAATTTTTTTACATGAAAAATAAATGACATAATTTCTTTAGAAATAACATCACTTTTGATCAGATCAATTTAAAGCATCCTTGCCTAAAAAAAAAGAACTATACTGACTCCAAGCTTTTGAATGATGTGTATAATGTTCTTGAACAATCAGCATATAAGTATGATTTCTGAAGGATCATGTGACACTGAAGACTAATGATGCTTAAATTCAGCAGTGCGTGGGGGATAAATCACATTTTAAAATATATTAAAATAGAAACCATTTATTTTAAATAGTAGAAATACTTTGCTGTATTTTGGATCAAATAAATGCAGGCTTGGTGAGCAGAGAATTCTTTAAAACATTACTGCTTACTGTTTCAAAACTTTTGACTGGTAGTGTATATTTCGCATATGAAATTTGAATAAGGTTAATCGCCATGAATTTAACAGAAATGAAAACAAGGCTGTGAGGGTTGACACACACCGTATAAAGGTAATTTTCACCAACCCACAACTTTCAAAACTGTCTTATGGATTTTTTTTCACGAAAAGTTTTTCTCAGAAAGATGTATTGTCAGCTGAACGCAATGTACTTCTATCATTCGTTTTCATTTCTGTCAAAAAAATTAAATATGGCACTACCCTGACTAAGGTCTATTCAATTTTGAACAAAGTCAGGCACAAGAAGCCACCTAACTAAAGCTGCATATATCTATAGCAGGTGGAACAGAGGTCGTTCTCATTGTGACACACCCCTTCACTGGGTACTGTCCAATCAGTGAGACAGAGAGTGCTGAGTGACAGCTGCTCCGCGACTGGTCATCCACGAGGGTTCAAAGCAGCCATGATGGCTCTAAATTGCTTTGTGTGCTTCAGTGGCTTGACCAAACTGCCAATATACTGTGACAGCCGTCGGCTATACGGACCGCTGCGCCCTCACCTGTCACCCACACCTGTGTTAGGACGAGACTCGGCAATACACCCAAACACACAATTCACACAGTCCTTTTTCTAGACCTTTGTCAGAACATACACAAACAGTTTACTACTAAGAGGAATTGCACATAAACACACAAAGCTTAACAACGTCTGACGGGAGGGGAGTCATGTAATAAATCTGTTTAGAAACTAATTTGCCAAACAACTTATATGAAACATCACATCATTATTATAATAAGATTAGTTATGTCTCCCGGGCTGCATTTATTTGATAGAAATGGTAATATTGTGAAATATGTTTTACAATTTAAAATAACTGTTTACTATTGGAATATAATTGAAAATTAAATGTATTCCTGTGATGACAAAGCTGAATTATTAGCATCATGAATCCAGTCTTCAGTGTCACATGATCCTCCAGAAATTATTATATTATGCTGATTTGCTGCTTAAGAAATATTTTTTATTACTATCAATGTTGAAATATTTTCAGGATTCTAACATTATAAATGTCTTCACTGTCACTTTTGATCAATGTATTGCATCCTTGCTGAATAAAAGTACAAATTTCTTAAAAACAAAAATCTAATATATATATAACAAACATCAACATTCACAACATCCACAAACTGGATCACCAAAAACAAATATCTGTATGTGTGCAAGACATTACGAGTGTCGAGTGTCGAGTATGCATGACACTGTGTCGAGTGAAACTACTAGAGCTGAAGTCCTTCAAGTATTGCAGTCATCACTATTTCAAGATGCTTGAATTAACTTTTTAATTCAGTGAATAGAGAGAGTGTGTGTGTGTGTGTGTGTGTGTGTGTGTGTGTGTGTGTGTGTGTGTGTGTGTGTGTGTGTGTGTGTGTGTGTGTGTGTGTGTGTGTTTTGCAGGGGTTTTCACATTACCGCTAGTAGTGAGCTGGAAAATGAGAAGCTAAAGCAACCACAACTCACACACATGCAAACACACTGTATACATATACACACACATTTGGTTTTTCATTCATGGTGGAGGCTTTTGAGGTTGTGTCATATTTACAAAAATGACTTGTGATTTGAAAATATCAATAAATATTGTTGAAAAATGCAGACAAATCAGTCATGTTCTGAATCACTTGCCATCATTGTCTAGCAAAATGGAGTTACATTATATTCATATAGATTCCAGCTTGTTGAAAATCTTGAATGAACAATATATTTTTATCAAATATAAAAAATATAATACTAAAAAAACTAAACTGGACATTTATATGTTTTAACATTTTAAATACATAATAAAATACAACATCAAGCTATATAATGTTAGAAACATTTATATATTTTCATTAAATGTTTTAAATGTAATGTTTTTTTTAAATACATAAATTTAATTTTTATCTATGCGGTTTTCTTGTTTAGAAAATAAATACATACATATATATAAATATCCTGGTAAAAAGTAATATATTTAAAATACATTTATTTAATACTAAGTATAGTTCAAATCTCATATTCACTGACATATTGCTAAAAATTACTGATATAAAAATTATAATTAAACTTTTATTTGGAGCATAATTTGTGCACAATGTGCATGTCTTAATATTAAGCCTAAAATGTGTTTTAATGTGTTCTATTGATGAGGATTGTATGATCTTTGAATAATATCAGCCTTTAAATGCAAGATATTTAAAGTGTACCCAAAGTATACTTGAAATAGTTTCACTTCAGCACACTTAAATATACTTCAGTATATCTTTAGTTTGACTTCAGCACTACTTCTGTAATTAAAGTGCATTAAGTACAACATTGTTCCAATTTAGCAGACTTTAAGTAAACCAGTTTAGTATACTAAAAGTACAACTGCAGGGTACACATAAATATGTAAATGTATTTGTAGTATACTAAGCATAAAATAAAATGAATTTCAAATCCATTTTAGTATATTGATTTTTCACTAGGGTATATACAGTACATTTCTGCGAAGGGGCTTAGCCAAATCTTAGCCAGACTAGTACAAATCTGACCTTATTGCTGAGCCCTAGATTGGCCTTTTTATGTCAGTAAGTCATTGTTTTCTAGTCTGTGGACGGGTTCTTTGCTAAATAGTTCACAAATTTTAGTCAAAATCCCGGCTATGCAAAACCTACAAGTGAAAACCCACCACACGCCGTTAAAAGCCCTGAAATGAAAACGTTATAAAATATTCACATTGTGTTTGTGCATGTGTGGATGAGGCAGCAGTCTCTCCGGACCACCAGTCAAAACTTATTGAAATTCTGCCCGCCTAGTTCTCAGAAAAACACACCCAGATGAAAAGAGAGAGGGACTCAAACATGTGTAGCTATTATAAGAGAAAGACGAGTGCATAATCTGATGTGTGTGATCGAGTGTGTGATGAGACAAACGATTCTCACGCTCACCCCACACACACACACACACACACACACACACACACTCCGTCAATGTTTAATCACCGTGAACCTACGTGTACAGCTTTCACAACCGCTCACACAATAGCAACAGGAAAGCACTAATGTTGTGGGGATGTGGTCTGAGTGTTTGGGATATGTTCTGGGGTTTGGTGATTAAAAGATTGTGATTCCTCCTGACTAATGCACTGCGTTAGGAGAGCGTCTATGTAATGAGAATAATTTCAGAGCATTAGGAAAGACATCACAGAGTCTCGAGCGAATTCGAGCCACACGCAAATGCATATACACAAACACACTCACATGGGAACATGCGCAAAAAGAGCTGATATTTATGCCTTCATTATAATTATCCTTTCATACAGGTGAACACACACACACGCATTGATGTGCAGTTGATAGTCCTTCACATACGTTATTTTGTTACAGAGCGATATAGCATAAAGACCTTGGCAACGTTGTTTAATCTACACGTTTTCTTCTGAACTAACAACTAGATATTAACAATAGCCTGCATTGCAATACAATGAATATAAAGGTAATACTTTCCCTTTCAACAAACATCTACTTCAAAAGAATGATAACGCACTGAATAGATGACTCTTTGCTGTCAAATGGCCGTTTGTCTGTCTCTACAGAGGATTTATTCAAGTCTATATTTGACCTGAATGACTTCTATTACCTATTCTATTGCCGATTTAATCAAACCCCTTGAAAAGGACATGACCAGCTTTCATAGGCTTTAAGGGAACTTAATAGTGTTTTACAGAAAGCATGACCTAAAGGAACATGGAGTGAAAATACAAAGCATGAGTATACAAAACAAGTCAAAGCAGGGTTGTTTAGTTGTTATCTATCTGAATGAATAAAGAAATCAATTAAGAGCATATATATTATTTTTTGGTTTGTACTCATCAAGCTTCAAATGAAAAGAGTAAATAGTCAAATTACATGAATTATCTTTTAAATCGGGAAAACGGCTTACAATATTGTTTTTTCTCAAACATAGTCAGCGGGGTAAAACGCCCCCATTGTCATTGTCACTAAAACTATGATAACTTTTATGAACACATTTAACTTTTGTTTCACTTAAAAAATGCCCCCCCCTCCCCCCATATTTTATATTTGTATATAATACTCCAAACACTCCTACTGGATTTATGTTTTGAAATGGAGTCAAATAGTCAAAGTCATAATAGACGATTTTATAAAACAGGAGCAAAATGTGAAGTTGTACGTGTTAGGAATAATCAGAGTAATATATTTAAAAGTCAAATGATAACCAAATTATAACCTTCCATAATGAACAAACAGTCCCAAGCAAAGGTCAGATAGATTTACCACCCAATCACCACACCATCAACCTTTCATCTACTCTACACAGAATAATATAAATCTGTCCCTGCTTTATATAAGCAGCCAGAAAGCATCTCATTTCATCTGACATGAAAAACTGTTTTATGGATTATATGACATAATTTAATCAATATACTCGCATAACATGCAGAATCCCGATTAGTGACAAACACACTGCTCAGAGTCTGACAGCGAAATCAAGAGTGACATTTGAAGCCTGTTTAACCAAAACACTTTACCAACTGGCACAAGCACTAACGCAAATCTTAACAGATATTCATAAGCAGAAAAATACAATCCTATCTATATAATCTAACAATCCATGCATATTTTAGTGTTTTTTTAACTCTAACCTATTTTAATGAGTTCATCCACCTGAACCATGAGGCAACCATGAATGTTTAGAAAGTATTGAATGTCATATCGATAGCCAATGAAGCTTTTTAGAGTAATAGGATGGGAATTTACCGATTCTGATTCCACAGAGCAATTCTTCTTCTTCAATGGTTCCATGAACAATTCTTTTAGTAATTGTTTGATGAACAAATTGATGATATTTGGAAATTGCATTCACAATCCACAAACAACCTATTGCTAAATTATAGGACCATTTCTGAATTCAACAGAACAGAAACAACAAATGTCAATTAATCAGTTCTTGGAAATGTGGTTCATATTCCACAATTATTGCATCTAACAACCATTCAGTTCTCATTATCTTTACTAATCCCATATCTAGGATTTAGCATGCTTGAGGCATTTCATCTGTGAAAAAATTCAAAAGGCATCTTTGCACTGCACACAGAAACAGCATATATGCACCACAAAAGATGCGTTTACACAGGTGCTTGGAAGGTGAACCTTCATTCTTGTGCACAGTGGACAAGAAGATGCCGATCACAATATCAGTCAAGTTTAAGGTGACTCTGATGCATATATTGCATATTTTATGCATATTTATGCATATGTTACAGCGCTCAGTCTACATCAGCAGAAGAATGCAGATTTACCAAAACCGTCAATTGAACATAACTTCATAGAACAAAGCATCTGCTCTCAAAAAAAGAACAGGCTCTAAAGAGCAAAGGGTCCAGCAGTCAGGACATCGTGGCAGTAAAATGAATAAAGAATAAAAGGTGTTTGGTGTCTGTACTTCAGGACGGAGGAATGACCCATCTGACAACCTGTCAGCCTTCACACACACACACACACACACACACACACACATACACACACACACACACACACACACACACACACACACACACACACACACACACACACACACACACACACACACACACACACACACACACACACACACACACACACACATTCAACATAAACACAACCAGCTTCATCTGAAATTAAAGACCCCTCTCACTCACACACACACACACACACACACAGATATTTCATTATCAACTAGAGCTTATTGTAACCCAGGTCACAGGGTTGACTATCGATCAGAGAGCTCAGGCCTCAAGGGGAATAATCAAACCCAGAGAGATAGATTGGAAACTTTGATCTCTCTGCTCAAAGTGTCAAGCGCATTCTTTAAACAAGATCCACAGATGATTGAGCTTATTGAACTTTTCGGTTTGGTCGCGTGTGTGCAGTAATGTGAGGATATAAGGACTAGGTGATGTCTTTTGGAATATAAAATCCTGGAAATATGTGTTCCACAAATGATTGTGATTTCAAAGTGAACTAGATATGCGTGACCTGCTTTGCATGAGAACCAAGGCACAACGACAACATAAAATCAGCTATACAGTAAAAAGATGGAAGAAAACAAAGACCAATCAAAATTCAATATGAAAATAAATAGCTGTAGGGAAGAAAACCAATCTCTGCCCACACACACAACAGAAAACACATGTCACATGACCATTCAATTTGTGCAGGTGCAACAATGAGCATCAGGGTTGCCAGGTTTTGACAACAAACCCACTCAATCTCTACTCAAAACTAGACCAATTTCTTTTCGAGGGGGGTTCCCCGGTAATTTTATTTACTCCGGAGGGTAGAATAAACATTTTTGGTGAGCTTCCCCTGGTAAAATTGGCATTGCAGGGGCTAAATATCACGTTATAGGGGTTGCTTCAACCAACGGCAACAGTGTTAAAGAGTCCAATTCCATGGAAACCGCAGACTTGGCAATAGTGCTGCAACAAACGATTATTTTGATAATCTGTTAATCTAACGATTATTTGAATGATTAATCAACTAATCGTCGATTATTCCACTGGTTAATCAATAGACTTTGATTGAGTATTCAGCTTTTGCAATTAGTTAAAATATTGAGTTATACATATTCTAACAAATAAATGTAATCACTACAGCTTTTGAAAATCCTATGTGACCCTGGACCACAAAACCAGTCCTATGTACATTTTTTGAAATTGATATTTATACATCACCTGAAAGCTGAATAAATATACTTTCAATATATGTATGGTTTGTTATGATAGGACAATAATTGGATGCGATACAACTGCTTGAAAATCTGGAATCTGAGGGTGCAAAAAAATCTAAATATTGAAAAGATCACCTTTAAAGTTGTTCAAATGAAGTTCTTAGCAATGCATATTACTAATCAAAATTAAGCTTCAATGGAACATGATCTTTACTTAATATCCTAATGATTTTGGGGCATAAATAAATATTGATAATTTTAACCCAAACAAGGTATTTTTGGCTACTGCTACAAATATACATGTGCTGTTTATGACTGCTTTTGTGCTCCAGGGTCACATATGTAATTAATTACAATTACACAATAAATTGCTAACACTTTAAAATAAAGTTGCATTAGTTAACATTAGTTGACTCCATTAGTAAACATGATCTAATAATGAACAATACTTCTACAGCATTTATTAATCTTAGTTAATGTTAATTTCAGCATTTTCTAAAGCATTATTAAAATCACAAGTTGTGTTTGTTTACATTAGTTAATATACTGTGAATTAATATGAACTAACAATGAACGACTGTATTTATTAAATAACATTTAACAAAGATTAATAGTGTAATAAATGTATTGTTCATTCATGTTAGGTAATGCATTATAACACCTTACTATAAAAGCGTTACCAATTAATTTATATAAATAGATATATTTGGCACACAAAATGACAGAGAAACTCTTAATCACCATTTAATTAGCTATATGAAAAAATAACTGAATGGCACATTCTGCTTAACATCTAATTTTGTAAGTAAAAATAAAGGTAAGTGATAAGATGCTTTATTTTTTGATAAACTATTTTATTCACAAAATAATCTCTCTTAAAATACCTTATGGGTTATGATATTCAAAACAGTCCTGAGCTAGATCAAGCTTTGATCTCTGCAAACCATACTATCATTTTAATGAATTTACTTCCTCAACTAATGCAAATATTTTATCATTAGCTGGCTCCACACTGGAGAGCTGCTTTATAACAGAAAATCAAGTTGTAATTCTAACTGAAAGTGACATTAAGTATTGCATAAAGTACTATATAAATAAACATGACGTGACTGCTTTACTGAATTACCGAACTGAAGAGCTCATGCAAACATCACGTTCTCACCGCTGTCAGTTTTTGTTGTTTATTGCGTTATTGAGAAGAAAACGCTGGACTCTAGTCTACAGTGCTGAATCTTCTTCTTATGAACTGCATCAGAATTAGTCTTACGCTACAGCACCACACTGGTCAAACCGCAGTATTGCAGGCTCTTACATAAAGTCATATGAGATCAACAACTACTCGACAACAGAAATATTTGTCAACTATTTTTTATTGCCGACATTGTCGAAAATGTCGACTAATCGTTTCAGCCCTACTTGGCAACACTGATGAGCACAATGTTATTGATTACTTTACTTACTTTTACTTTTAGTCATTTAGCAGACGATTTTATCCAAAGCAACAATAGTCCATGTGACATTAGTGGTTCAACCGTAATGTTATGAAGCTATGATAATGCTTTTTTGTGCAAGAATGAAAGGTCGTGTGTATTTGGAATGACATGAGGGTGAGTAATTAATGACAGAATTTGTATTTTTGAGTGAACCATCCCTTTAAGGCATAAATCAGATTTTGGGGGGAAATCCCCTTCAATGGAAAGTTTGAATGTCGTTAAGCACTTGAATTGTGGAATTTCAATACTTAAGAAATGCAGGTTGGTTCACACATTAAATATGCTTGTGGATCTCAGTTCTGTTGTGAAAACCTTACTGCTCTGCACTACTACAGACTTAAGAAGACGACATTAAGCCGAAACTGACATACTATTAAAGATAAGACTTTAGATTAAAGACAGGCACAAGAAAAGAAAGTAAGCTGATCTTTATGTCTTCATCACATATCATGTCTCTGCAGGTGAATTTCACAGGGCACGCTGTTATGAGCAGACTTGTGCATGAACAGGTAATGGCTTTTTAAGTACTCTACACAGACAGTGAGGGAGTATTGTTGAAAGCTGTCAGTGCATGTGTGTGTGAGAGAGAGAGAGAGAGAGAGAGAGAGAGAGAGAGAGAGAGAGAGAGAGAGAGAGAGAGAGAGACAGAGACAGAGACATCTTTAAGTCGAAGGACATATCATGCTTATACATTGTATGTAGCCATGCACATGTGTTCAGGCCCGTTCACACCAAGGACGATAACTATAAGAACAAAGATTTAGTAGATTTAATACTTTTAATACTAAAGTGGCAGATGACACAACTGCAGTGCATGTTTATAATAAACAGAATGTTATTGTAAGTTGATGTAGATGCTTAAACTGTATAGTTATCTTTATAGTCATTGTTATTGGTGTGAATGGGACTTTAGGGATTGTACTAATACAATGCTTTGGAATGCCCTGGAGTTGGCAAGTTGTGGACATTTTGTGTTCAGTATATGAAAATACATAGTAAACAACATATAAAACAACCTGTTACATGTCCAACAGTTTAAATACTTGATAAATAACCAGACTTTGTCATTAACATTAACAAAAAATATTATATAACCAGAGGTGCACATAAGTGGTGCACACGTGCACATGCGCAACCAAAAAATAAATAAAATGCGTTGGGTAAATAAGTTCAGACCACTCGTTTGCGTACCAACATGGTTGAAAGCTGTTAATGTACAATCAACACTGCACTTTTTGTTTCATTGACTTCCATTCATATGCACGCAAATGCGTCAGAACGGAAACGCAAGCTCGTGCTAAATTTTTAGCTTTGCATCTCAGGAATAAATGATATTTAAAAATTAAATTATTTAATTAGAACAGATATATATTGTAATATTTTACAATATTATTATTTGTTACTGTATTTTTGATCAAATAAATGCATAAGAGATAGCACAAGATACTTTCTTTAAAAACATAAAATAAAGAAATATATCAATAACCATAACAGGAATTTTATATTTAAGGATAAATTCCAATCAGTTCCAAAGGTTCTAAATATTTTTGTTCTGAAACAGTTATAATGTCAAATAAATGTGTGAATGCTGTTAAAAAATAACAGCATTACACATATTTAATATAATTTGATATCCTGTTAACTTTGACAGCCCTTCTAACAGTCAGCAGACACGCAGACCTAGAGTGTGCATGCATGATCTAGTCACATCTACTCTATATACATGTGGAAACAATAAATATCTAGATATTGTACTGTCTAAATATCTCATCTTGCTAAATCAATTTAATGAAAAGGACAATATGGGTCTGCAAGATGTCCGTTGCCCACAGTAGTTCAGTGTGTGTGTGTGTGTGTGTGTGTGTGTGTTTGTGTGTGCGTGCGTGGCGTGCGTGTGTGCGTGCGTGCGTGCGTGCGTGTGTGTGTTTCTATTTCTTGAAGTTTATGAGATGCTCCTAAACTGGCATCTGCACACATCCACGGAATCTCTCCAGGTGGAATCTCAGCATTGGTGAGAGTCCAGTTCCCTACATAAGAAAAGCGTAAATCAATGAGAACTGGTCTCCATAAAACCGGACAACTTTCCATGAGGTTTCCATGGTAACATTCAGCTTCAGCATCACTATGTAGATCTGTATCTTTTGGGAGCTCCAAATCCAAAGCAGCTCACATCTGCTTCTAAAAGAGCAGGGTGATTTAATGAGCCTTTAAAGCCACCGTAGCTGCAGGGGCTGTTAGCCATATCTGTGAGCGCTGTGGTTCATGAACCCTGCCGGGCTAAAGCTCAGGACAGCGTTCTCCCAGGGCACTTTATAATGGATTCTAAAGGCATGAGAGCACGCTGAAGACCTTCACAAGTCCCTCTGTCTCACACACACACACACACACACACACACACACACACACCCTCTCGCTTCAGTAGTCACAGTTGTACCAACTTGTCCTGGAGTTGTGCTGGAGTTCAAAAACACACACACTTAAAACTTCAGCATCAATTCTTCTGATTTATGAAACTAAGAGCTCCGGCAGTGAAATCTGATCGCATTTAATCACACAAATAGCAACCACCCACAAACACTCTAGTAATTATAAATATTTTTAAAAGTACTCAGACTAGCTCGGCAAGTGCACCCTGGCAACCACCTAGCAACATTCTAAAAACCACTCAGAATAACTTGGCAAGTGCATAGCAACACCTTGACAGCCACTCACAAACACCCTAGTAACTAGAAATGTTTTTAAAACTACTCAGAATTATTTGGCAAGTGCACCCTGACAACCACCTAGCAACATTCTAAAAACCACTCAGAATAACTTGGCAAGTGCATACCAACACCTTGGCAACCACTCACAAACACCCTAGTAATTATAAATATTTTTAAAAGTACTCAGACCAGCTCGGCAAGTGCACCCTGGCAACCACCTAGCAACATTCTAAAAAACACTCAGAATAACCTGGCAAGTGCATAGCAACACCTTGGAAACCACTCACAAACACCCTAGTAACTAGAAATGTTTTTAAAACTACTCAGAATTATTTGGCAAATGCATAGCAACACCTTGCCAACCACCAAGCTACATTCTTAAAACCAGTCAAAATAAGTTGGCAAGTACATAATAAAACCACTCACAAACACCCTGGCAACTAGAAATGCTTTCAAAACTACTCAGAATAACCTGGCAACTGCATAACAACACCCTGGCAACCTTATGATTATGATTTACATTATTGACGCAACTGAATAATACTATCAGAAATGAAAACTTGTTTTAAAAAACAAAACTTGTTTTGTTGACTGTTGAGACTTGCTGAAATCACGTTCGGTCTCGTACTGTATTGCGTCTCTTGCTTGGCCATTTGTTGTGATAAACAGGAAAGAGTATTCAGCTGAATTCAAATAGTGATTTGTTAGACAGGTTTAAAAAAGGTTAATATACCGCGGCAGCCGTCGTGTGAAGCCCTCCTTGTGAGAAGACTGAAGAGTGTAAAGACCATCGACTCTAACGTTACCGTGCGACTCCACCGGGCAGCGACACCGGAATGGGATATAAGTATCGCTTTTCATTTATCCTCTTCCTACTTGTTTCACTTCTGTTTTAGTTTTTATAACCAATTCTTACTATGTAAAAAAGAAGTATACTTAGGCCTTTAGTGTTATGTTAGAATCATTATTATACTCATACCTTTTCTTGATGTAATATTTTGACTTGTTTTTGGCTTTATTGTTTGTTTTCATTTAAATGTTTAGTTTTGAAATGTTGTTGTATGCATTTGTCATTTTTATTTAATTTCTTTATCTTCTTAAATGTGTCTATATAATATTTATAGTTTTAATTTAAACTATAATTTACATAAACTATAACTATAACATTAATTTAATTTAATTTAATTTAATTTAATTTAATTTAATTTAATGTCCCTGTGTGGCTCAGTGGTAGAGCATTGCGTCAGCAGCGCAAAAGGTTGTGGGTTCGATTCCCAGGGAACACACTTACTAATGAAAATGTATAACCTGAATGTAATTGTAAGTCGCTTTGGATAAAAGCGTCTGGTAAATGTAATTGAACTTAACTTTTAATTTTAGTAACTTTTTATTATTTGTAAGTCGCTTTGGATAAAAGCATCTGCTAAATGACTAAAAGTAAATTAAAGTAAGTAAAGTAAACTTGACTAGTTTACATTCTCTTTATTTTCCCATTCAGGTAATGTTTTGACTTCAGAAGATCCTATAGTGGCATTCCAGGTCAAGTTGCAGGATTAGAGAGGAAGTTTGATGCCTGAGGAACAGCACAGTAATTTGGCAGTAAATAATAACATCAACAGCACTGTCATCACACCTCTGGGGGGAAATGACTGAGAGAGCGAGAGAGAGACTACAGGAGAGCGTGATCTCTAGTCTCTAGATCATTAACACACATCACCCTGCAATTAAAAACTCATTTATCTTAATTACTCAACTAATGGGACGAGTCCCCACAGAAACACACACACACACACACACACACCCTCGAAGGTCGGCTACAATGACATATACACACACATACACACATGCACATATAGGTGTGAAAAGCCAACATTAATGCTTAGAGAGAAGCCTAACGCCACACACAACAAATACACAATCCACACATCATCCTGTCTGTCTCTGCTCCACTGTCTTCAGTTCTGATGTGACATGTCATTACTGCTTCCTGAGGTGTTCATTCATTACATGCTGATGAATTTAACAGGGAATCTGCACTTAATGAGATGCGTGAAAAGTCTGTTTCTATAATGTACACTAAAACAATCCATCCATCCATCCATCTATCTGTCTGTGTTGTTCTATCTGTCCATCCGATCATTTGTCCATCTGTCATTCATCCATCCATCTAATCATCTATCCATCCGTCTTATCTATCCGTCTATCCATCTATCTATCCATCCGTCGATCTATCCGTCTATCCATCTATCTATCCATCTATCCATCTATCTATCCATCTATCTATCCATCTATCTATCTATCTATCTATCTATCTATCTATCTATCTATCTATCTATCTATCTATCTATCTATCTATCTAGTCTGTCTGTCTGTCTATCTATCGTTCTGTCTGTCTGTCTGTCTGTCTATCTCTCTCTCTCTCTGTCTGTCTGTCTGTCTGTCTGTCTGTCTGTCTGTCTGTCTGTCTCTCTGTCTCTGTCTCTCTCTCTCTCTCTCTCTCTCTCTCTCTCTCTCTCTATCTCTCTCTCTCTGTCTGTCTGTCTCTTTCTAACTATTAAACAATTTTGAAAACGTTCAAATAATCTAAAAATGACACTTACATTTGAATTAATTTGAATACTTCATACTTTACGCCATTCAAATTCAAGATTTGCACTGAAATTTAAAAGGCATTTGTTATTAAATTCTGAATGATATGTAACCCCTATGTTAACACAGGAAAGAAAGTGTGCTTATCAAGCTATTTAATATGATCTTGAACTCAACCTGAGTCTCCTGAAGAGAGCGACATCTTTTCCTCTACCTCTACCTGTTTCCCTCTGCTTCTTTGATTGTCCCCTTTAGATTCACACACAACGGCTTTGAGAGAGCCTGCAATATGAATTCTAATAGAGCAATTACCATCATGAATGATAACTAGGGTTATTCCGCTGATCCAGGGTCAGGGCCCGTGCAATAGCTCTTATGATTACGGAGTATGGAATCAGGTTCAGGAAATAGCAGTGCTCCTCTAGCCAGCGGGAATGTTTCACCTACATCACGGATCCCTGTCCTATTGATTAGACCATTAGACTCGAACCGCTCAGAGGAAATTGACACAATCCTCTTTCCATATGAGTTCTTTGCATTAATACTCCACAATTTAACGGCAAAGCTATCAGATATCTTCAGAATATTTGTCCGCTCACTTTCCAGCTTTCCTCTAAAAACGGAATAATATGTCATTTTGTGTGTGATTTGGAGGAAACTGCTCAGTGTGTGACACTGCTCATGTATCGATTCTCAAAAATCCTCACTCAACAGTTACTTTAAGAGGCTATTTTGCGATCATTAGCATAAGCCAATAACCATTCACACGCTTCGAAGACTAACAGAAGACTGAACTATCAAAGACACGTTTTATTTAGTAATTTCTGAGTAAATACTGTGTGCAAATGACATAACAACACTGTTTTTTGCCATCTACCACCCGGCTCTATAGATATTAGCTATATCCCAAACCCATATCAGTTCCCACTAAATAACATTTTATTAAATAAACAATATCTATTTATTTACATAAATAATATAAAATTATTAGAGCTGTCAAACGATTAATCACGATTAGTCACATCCAAAGTAAAAGTTTTTGTTTGCATAATATATGTGTGAATACTGTGTATATTTATTATGTATATATAAATACAAATATATTAAATATATATTTAATACAATGTTTATGTTTATATACTAATATATATATATATATATATATATATATATATATATATAAGAATACAGATATATAAATGTATATAATCATGTAAATATTTTCAAAATATATACAGTATGTGTGTGTATTTATATAAACATAATAAATATACACGGTACACATACATATATATTACGCAAACAAAAACTTTTACTTTGGATGTAATTAATCACGATTAATTATTTGAAAGCACAACAAAAATGATATATAAGTAAATACGTTTGTTTCAAAAATGGCATTTGATACTTTTCTGGTTAGGTTTGTCTTTCTCCTCTACCAAAACTGTCCTATCAAAAAAATAAAATAAAAAATAATCTCATGGCTGCTGTAAAAAAGTTAGAATAAATTGCTTTATTTATTTTGTTTATTTATTTATGTGCAATAGAGTTTCCATAATACTTCAGGACTGCAATTTGATAGAGTCTTATACAACTTTTGTCACAGCTTACAACTTGCAGTGGAAAATATATGAGCCCATGAAGATCTCAGGACAACAAACTGAGCTGCAACACATAAAATACAATAAATACGCCAATTAAAGGTGACTTTTTTTCTGTAATTTGGGGGATGTTTTTGTACTTATTCCCACAGCTTTGCATTCAGAGGCAACTACAAATTATTAATAGGTTGAATTCCCTCAAAAGATGTCAAAAGCTGAAACTGGTATGTTTGAGCATCACAAACAACATTGAATAAGACTTGCTCAACCAATAGCATGAGTTTGGAGCGGGATTATCTCTTAGGATGACCAATGGTAAACATTCAGGGAGTATGTTTTGTCCTTTAATATAACTTAACCAGAAAACATGACTTTTTCAACAACATTTGCATATGTAAACATGTTTTTAAATTGATTAAAATTAGTTCAAAGCATATCAAATGTGAACACAGGCAATTTTGGAGAGTCTAGCAATACCTAGCTAGCTTTAAAAGCATACATTCCCACCCTCCCCACCTGATTGCTATCAGGATGTGAAGAGACTGTCAACCAACATAACAAAACTGTGTTTGAACCAAATCACCTACCCTGCTTTTCATTTTTTTATTTGATCAAAACTTCGAAACAATGTTAGAATGAAAGCATATCTCAACACTACTCAGAAAACATGGCATTAAAAGCGGCCCACTTTCACTATGTATATTCACATACAGTCTCTCTCTGTGAGTGAGGGGTTGGTATTTTGCACATAATGCAGTGTCTGAATGACACTCATTGTCATATATACACTATACAGCTATTTATACACACATACAGCCTACAAAACCCATTCAACACACACACTTACGCAAAATTGAGCCACTGAAGGCTCTCAATGTACATCTGAAATATATCACAGAAACACATGGTGTAACCCTCTCTCTCTCTCTTTCTCTGACTCTCTCTGTCACTCGCCCATCATTCCGTGCATCCCTTCGCTCCGTCTGTCTCATGCTGATAGCAATGAAAGTGATCTACGGGGGAGGCCATGCACACACAAGTACACAGCTACAGTGAGTGTGTGTGTGTGTGTGTGTGTGTGTGTGTGTGTGTGTGTGTGTGTGTGTGTGTTGCACTGTGGGAAGGTTAGTCCTGCTGTGTTAAGCTCATGTATGGACTAAATTGACAAAGGCTTTCATTCACACACACACACACACTATCCCACATCCTAAGACACTCACACCACAGCAGCACTAATGTGACGCATACAGGCCGCTGTCCTTCACACTGGAACATGAAAAATCATACTACGCTCAACACTCAAATCACTATATATCAAATCAAGACCTTAGTCATTATATAATTATCTACTTATGAGTATTTGCCCTATCTGGTATATTTGGAGATGATCACTGGATATTTTCAATTCCAAAAACATACTGTCATCCAAATAAGAGATTCTGAAATGAGTATTAGAAATGCTATGAAATGCATATTTCATTTATGTGTCTCTTTCGGCAAGAAGAGCGGTCAGCTTCACATTCTCTGTCTAATTCACTGTAAACATGTATGACAAATGCACTCTGAGTTCATTTTATATTCAGATTCCAAGCTAAATGTTTATGGTCATTCAACATTATAATGCAAGTAAATATTATGTAATAATACAGAGGAGGAGACGACAGTATATTTCCAGATTTGGAATCGTGAGGACATAAAGATAAAATAAAATATTTACAACTTTAAAACGCCAAAAATTAAAGCCAGAAATAAAAAACCTAATATTTTATATTTTTTATATTTTATATTAGTATTATTATTATTGTTATCTACAAATACATCATTCTGCCCTTTTAAATATTTGTTAACACAGCTGAAAACACTTAAATGTAATACAAAAATAAAGAAAACCTATAAAATATAACAAGAATATATTAGAATACATATTATTATTATTGTTATTATTACTATTATCTAATATCATGTCATTCTACCCTGTGAATTATTTCTATTTGTTTACAAAGCCTTAAAGGGGCACATACAGTACATTAATAAACTGCATAATCTCAACAAATGTCATAGTTTATACAATTAAACACCAGACAGATGTGATAATCATGATGGATGTGACTGACCTGACATGAATGTATATCCAATTCCACGTGGACGACCTAAGTCTTGATCGATCGCTGTGATCTTACGGACTTCATAACCCTACAAACACACACAGACAACAGGCATTTCATGAGAGGTAAAGCAAGAAACGTGAAAATGATGCAAACAAGTGCTTAAATAGTATTTCGTTTGGACAGCATATCTATTTGTTTTATCATTTGTTTTTAATACACTTTGCATGAAAAGTGTGCTTGTGCATTTAAAATAAATGCCACTTGGTTTTATTTTGTCTGATGCAATGACTATCAGACATATTAAGTGTTCAAATGCTTTTGTGTGCAACTGTTGAGGAAACTGTTACGGGGGCATCAGCTTCAAAAATGAATGCATCAAATGAGACATGACAAACAACAAACAGAGAAATATTCTGAGTTTGAGGACTCTTTGATCCTGAATGAGAAACAGTGCAGATGCATCTGCCATTGATCCAGCTAATAGTGTCTGAGAGCTGTTTATGCTTCATTTCTGCCAACACTCGACTGCTATTACAGCACACAATCAATTACAGCACGTTTAGCACAAGAATGTGAGGAGGAGCGAGGGAGAAATGGATGACAAAATCGGCTGAACGGGGATGAAGTGTGGCTGAAGTAATTTGCGAGCCATTCTCTTGCCGTCCGCACAAGTTGAATGTTCAATCATGCACACATCTTTCTCCTTCTCTTTCCTGTCCTCTCATCCTTAAACATTCTCCCTGCGCCTTCTTGTCCACTCCTCCATCCGCATCTCTTCTCTTGCACCATTTCAGATCAAGCGCTTGACAGCCAAATTGTGTTTGCCCCTAAAAAGCCTATAAATGTCACCCTGACAAAAGAAAATGCCAAACAGCGGTGCAAAAACTCCCCACTTTTCCCGAAAACATTCATTTTCTCTCCATTTTAGCTGTTGTCAAACTTTGGTCCATTTGGCAGCTGGATTCAGTTTTCTACAGTATGAGCATGAACCGCAAGGTTTGACCGGTTAGGATGGACAGCGTGCACCTGCTGGTAGATGACGTAACTACACCAATC
This sequence comes from Gymnocypris eckloni scoliostomus, assembly GCA_027564155.1. NCBI lineage: Eukaryota > Metazoa > Chordata > Actinopteri > Cypriniformes > Cyprinidae > Gymnocypris > Gymnocypris eckloni. The sequence continues at coordinate 26,100,596 of CM050429.1, read as the reverse complement.
TACAGGACATCCAAAAAAAAAATATATATATATATATATATACTGTACATATTACATGTATATATATAGTAACGAAGGGAAATGTATGTTTAAGAGTATAAAAAAATCATGAAATATATATATATATAATTGATTATAATAAAATATTTGTGAGATTTAAACTACTGTTTAATAATATTTTAAGAAAAGCAATAGTTTTACTCAGCAAGGATGCATTAAATGATCAAAAGTTACAGTCTCTCTCCTCTTATTTGCACAAAAATATGAACTGTTTTCAACATTGATAAGAAATGTTTCTTTCGCAGCAAATCAGCCTATTGGGATGATTTCTTAGGGGTCATGTGACATTGAAGGCTGGAATAATGATGTTGGAATTGCATCAAAGGAATAAATTACATTTTAAAATAGAGAAACTGTTGTTTTAAAGTGTAATATTTCACATTATCATTATTTTTTACTGTATTTTGTGATAAAATAAACGCAGCCTTGTTGAACAAATTTAAAATATATATTTTAAATGATAGTGTATGGTTAAATTAATAATAAGAAATACAGTAACAATTGTGAGAAATAACGTTGCGATTCTGACACAATTCCATTGTTATTTTCTAGAGGCATGAACTGGCATCCATATATAGTGCATATTTCACTATATTCAAGCATTATGGTGAATCTTAAATGAACACCTCACCCAAAATATAGATAATATCAGAGATATGGTGAGAGTTAAGTTATGTTTTAGTGGTTTAAACATCAGAGAGTGATAGTAAGATAGAGATTCCAACAGAAACACAAAGCTACACTGTGCTACAAACACAAACCTCTCAGCAGCACGATAGACAGGAATTATAAACAAAAAGGGTATTTATTTATTTTAATTAATGAAAAATATTTAATTAAATACATTTTTACAAATCTTCAAAGTCATCTTTCTATACAATGACCACATAGTGGTGCCTGTCGAGCTCCAAAATGGACCAAAAATAAAACAAAGTATTCAGAAAAACTCATAGTTATTATTAAAATCATCATATCACCATATGAAAAGTACGTGAGAGCATTTTTGGATGTGAACATATGCTAAATGTGACCTTGAAAGACATGGTCACTATGAACCACCCTTGCATATTATCTAGGAGTAGAAAATATATATAATAGGTTATACTAGATTGGGACAACGTGAGGGTGAGTACATAATGATAGATTGAGAATCTTGGGCAAACTATTGATTTAACTGTTGCTATAACTATTGCTTTGTGTTTCTCCAATGTAAAAAAGCCATTGAGATGAGTGAGAAAAGCTAAGGGATCTCTCTCTCTCCTCTCTCTCTCTCCAGGTGAGAGCGATGCACCTGAGATGGAGTGGGGGTTAAGAGTTGTGTTTTGACAGATGACCACGAAACAGCTCAGCGTGTTTGATATCTGTTTGCGTGTAAATGTCAGTAGCCTTGAGAACTCTCCACACCCACTCAGTCACTTAGCCCGAGGCCCATCGACTGAGCCGACACACACTCCGTACACGCATGTGTGTGTGTGTGTGTGTGTGAGTGAGTGTGAGGGAAGATAAGCTTTAAGCTCTCTGCGTGTGGTTAAGTATACGTGTCAACATTGTTTTATATGAACATGCTAGTGTGACGTGTGCCCTTATTGAGGACGTACGTGTTTAGACTGTCTAATTCTCATCACAAAAGCCTCTTGTCTTTTTTTGTTTATAGTGTTTCTGCAACTTTAGGAAATAAGAAATGAAATGCCAAAATCAATCGCATCCACTAGGAACTTGATGCTGACCACCACATTTAGACAGGACAACTGGTCTAAAGTCATCACTGTCTCCTTATTAATGACCTTCCCGAGATGACTGATAGATTCGTGTCACCACACTTCACTTCTGACATGCTCACGAGTTAATGCATGTGAATGGACACCAGAGAGAGAGATAAAAGGAGGGAGGGAGAAAATAAGGGCTTTGAAAGAAAGAGTAATAGGTAAAAAGACAGCAACTCAGAGGCTTATTAAATATGTACAATACGGATATTTTACACAAATTAAAAATATATCAAAATAGAGTTATTTTTGCTTAAGGCAGCACTGTATTGATCTTCCTTAAAAAATAATTTTATTATATATATATATGTATATACATATAAGTTAAGGAAAATCGATTCAGTGCTGCCTTATTAGCAAAAAAATGCATTCTGTATTTGACAATTTATTGTTCTTCACAATTTTCTGCATTTTATTCAGCTTGAAATGCAAGTTTACAGATACAGTTTTATTCTTAGGAGAGATCTCTGGTTTTGGTCTATGTAAATGTAAAGTTTTAAATAAATGTAAGTTTAAATGAAATAAATGTAATACATTTTGATTAAATACAACTAACTCTGCTTTGGTTTATTTTGGGGGAAAAATAGAAAAAAAGAAAGAAAATGGACTATTTTGTGTCTAAAATAAAACTTCAATATTAACTTCTTGTTTATGAAACTGTTTTACAGTATAACATTGATACAGCAGTCCAGTAAGTGAGAATCTCCATTGGAAACATATGATTTCTGGTATATGGTCTGTTGTAAAGGCAGCTTTAAGGTAGCTATTTCCACTTTCAATTTCACACAGACAGAAACACGCACAAACACACATCCAACACACACATATCCTCAGAGCCTGCGGCGGTGTGTTTAACACAGTAAACCAACACAGGATCAAACGGCCAGTAGTGAATCTCAGGTTGAATGACCTTTCATGGGCTCTCACACTGAGCAGGTCCCAGTATAAATCTATCACTGCAATTACAGGAATATTCCAGCGAGAGTTCACAGGTATAATGGCTGCTTCTCTCGTAATTATCATCTAATTACTCAACACACACATTATATCACTCATTGTCAGCCAAACTGTCTCTCTCTCTATGTTTGTCGCTCTCTCTCATTCCCTGGAATGTTTTCTGTTTATACAAATCTTTACTTTACTTTTACATTTTTGTCCATATATATATATATATATATTTCTGTTTTATGTTTTCTATCTAAAAATGATCTGGCTGTAACTCAAACCTTGTAAAATTACATCCTATCTTAACATGCTTATGAGGCCCAAATATGCTGTCTACGTAGCTCACTAGGTTTTGTGCCAATGCATTTGGATGAATCTCCCAAAAAGCATGTCCAGGATGTGTCCATGTTTGTATTTGAGAATAATACAAATTACATTTAAGTTATTCCAGAATTTGAGAGGGACCTTTTCCTTAATTGTCATGAAAATAATGCTATAATGAAAAAAAGTAAGTGTATATTTAAACAAACAAAAATGTAAAAACAATAATAATAATAATAAAATAGTAATTCTGAATAAATAAATAAAACGTAAAATACATAAAAAAATTAATATCAAGAGAAATAATCTAATTTATTAGAAAGTATGTTTTAAGAGAAAATATTAATTGCAATTAAGAAAAAAATGGAAATGACAAAACATTAAAGTTATAAGATTTGAGCGACCTTCCTTGATTTTCATGAAAATAATGTCAAAATAAATAAATACATTAAAAAAAATTTGTTAAATAATACAATTCAAATAAATATAAAAAGCAATATAAAAATATTATTTTGGAGGTGGAGGGTTCCATCTAAATACTGCAGAAGTAAGTACAAAGCAAGACTAAATGTATGTGTGTACTGACTGGTGGAGCGTCCTCCATTATGTTAGTGCTGTAGGGGAGGTTGGTGAAGATGGGGTCCATGTCTTGAATATCATTGATGGTAATTGCCAAATTAGTCAGACTCGAGAGCGGACGCCGTTTATCCTGGTCCTGTTACAGAGGAAACAAGTAGACATGTTTTATTTGGCTTTGGAATTGACTCAATAATTCCACAGTGTAAAGCTCTTCAGTGTGTGTTTTCTAACCGTGGCATTAACAGTGAGCTGATAGGCGGTTGTCATCTCATAGTCCAGCGTTCTTGTCACAGTAACGATTCCTCTGGCCCCGTCAATGGAGAAGAATGGAGAGGGAGGCTGGAAGGAGAAGAGCACGCTGCCGCCCACCCCCTGATCCGGGTCTGTCGCGTTCACCATGAACACAGACGTTCCCACTGGAGTGTTCTACACACAGAGACAGTAATGATATGTGTTATTAAATATATACAATGTTGTGCTGTTCACATGAGAAAGAAAGAAAGAACTTGCATAATGAGCACTATTTAATGCTGTGGTTAAGCATATTTCAGATGATGAGTGACAGCTCTTGTCTCAGTCATTTCACCTGTCAGTAAGTGACACACGTCTGAGATGATCAGACCCCTGCTGTCTCTGAGAGATGATGAAGAGAGAATCGCAGCACCAGAGAACACACAGACTAAAATGCTGGAGGAGCAATTTCAGACTCCCCCTAAGTTTTAAGTCAGTATTCATACAATATCTTCATGAGTGTGGTCTATATGGGTGAATCTGATTAAAACAGATGAAAATACAAAATATTTACTCTAAAACAAAGCCAATATGTACGGCTATATGGATACAGTATATACATTTTCATGCCTACGGCTGAATCATAGCTTTGCCGATACAATCATATGGTTCTCCTCAAGCACCACCAGTGTGCAGCATCCACTTGGATGATGCAACGGCTGCAGGACAACAGCGCCAGTGCTCTCACCACACACCAGCTACAGGTGGAGAGGAGAGAGAGATAGAGCCAATCAAGTGTATGCGCTCACCACACACCAGCTACAGGTGGAGAGGACAGAGAGAAATCTAAAGATGACAGTTTAACAGCTGACCCCAAGCCCCTGTTACTAATTCCAAAACATCACTTTAGAGCTACTAACGAAAGTTGAGTTGCTTCATTAATAAGGTATTGTGTTACTTATTAAAAGCTCACTGTATCGTGTAGAATATTATGAAAGAGATGGACTGAGCGACTGTGATTGCCTGCATCTGATACAGCATTCATCTTTAACTCTCATATTCACAGTAAAACATTAGTTTGAATGTCCACTGAGGAAAGTGATGTCTTTGTCATACTATCCTTCATCTGTTAAGGGTCATTTGCGATGACAGCACTGCTCAGTGCATTTATTTGGCTCACTTTACAAGGTGTTGTTGAAAGTAAACATAACTTCCTCGTTTACAACACTGTTTCAGTCTCTTTCAAAATAAAAGTCTTTACTGCTGGCTCTCAGTCTCTTTTCGCTTTCTAATGGAGAAATAATGTAATTAAAAGCATCATCACGAACACACACACACAGTTTCCCAGACACATTCTTGACATTTAATGAAATTCATCCATGCATATAACAAAAAATCAGATGCACACTATCTATACATACAATATATCTACACAGAAGAAAAGAGTCTACAGTATATGGAACAGGAAAGGCAACTTCACAAACTCTTGCAGAGAGTCATAGCTGACGTTAAACAGCCAGCAGCATTATTTATGCTTAAATACGGTATTTTATTTACATATATTTATTTATATGTGGCATTTAAATAAAGCTGAATGTCGCCGCATTACTCCCAGAATCCCTAGGCCACAAAAAAAGAGAGCAAAAGAGTTCGAAAAATCGACACTTCCTATTCCCAAACAGTAAACCAGATCCTTTCTGAGAGAAAGAAGTTGTACTTCAGCAAGCACTCCCTCTTTATCTCTTTCGATAAAACAGGAGATATCCATCCTTTGAAAAGAAAGGATTAGAAAAGATTCAGATAAACTATTGGAGAGAAAGAAAGCATGAGAGGTATAAAGGACAAAGATAAAAGGGAGAGAGAAAAGAGGATTAGAAAAAAGAGGAATCATAAGAAGGAATGAAGATAGATGTGGACAGTGAATTCTAACTTGCTGTCTTGCCTCGACCTGATAACGTCCTCTCACACTCTCACTGCCTCCACGCTAAAGTTCACGCACCTTAAATCAAACCGCTTTAGGTCAACTGACAAAAGTGGAACATTCATTTTATTGTTCAATTTAATAACTGCATTGCAATCACAGTTTTACTGTGAGTCTGTGGCATTTTTCATAAAAAAAATATTACATATACTGTGTTCTTTGCCCGTTCTTTGTAATTAATTGTGAAATTTACAACCAATTTCTGAGTGTACTGATGTTTTGCTGATGACAAAACATATCAGAATATTTAGCAGCTCCCTATGCAAAAGAAAGTGTTGATCTGATAAATAATTTTGTATTCAAATATAACATTTGAGGTTAGGAAAAAGCTTAACGAGAATATCAAATGAGAAGAATGAAGGAAAAGAAAGAATGCATGAGTGGGAGAGAGAGGCATATCTAATAGTATTAAAAACCTCAAATACAGCAGGGACTCCCCAGCCTCTTTCAACTGCAGTATGTTAGAGAAGATTATTCCCAAACCAGGAAGACAGAAAGAGGGAAATGGGAGGAGAGAAAGAGGCTACTCATATTAGCTTTCTGCCTCTTATATACATTTTGGCACATGAAAAATCAGTTTACACAAAAACACCACAGGAAAAAAGAGAGATTCAAAGAGAGATCCAGAGTGAAAGGTGAAAAGAGTGAAGCTTATATTAAGATCGAGCCATTGCTGTAACTCAAACAGTAAAGCAAGGCACTAGCAACGCCAAGCTCATGGGTTTGATTCAGAAAGAGTGCATGAACTGATCAAATGTATATCTTGAAAGATGCTTTGGATAAAATAATCTGCCAAATGTATACATTTAAAGGAACAGTTTTGAAAATGTAAAAAATTGCTGAAAATGTACTCTGACAGACAGGCTTCTGGCCATCCAAGATGCAGATTCGTTTGTTTCATCATCAGAGTATATTTGGAGAAATCTAGCATCTTTACATCACTTGCTCAGAGGAGTGAATGGGTGCCATCAGGATGAGAGTCCAAACAGCTGATAAAAAATAACAATAATCCACACCACTCCAGTCCATCAATTAATGTCTTGTTAAACAAAAAGCGCCATGTTTCTAAAAAACAAATCCATGATTAAGATGTCCATAATCCATAATATTGCTTTCACCAGTGAAAAAAAGGAATCTCATCTGAATCAGGAGAGAAATATGCACAGATCAAGCATCAATTTGACCCCACTCAAGCATTGTTAACTAGAAAAACAGTCTCAAACTGAATATGTGGGTGGATTTTGATGTGAGAGGACAGCAGCAGATGCACTTTTTCAGATTTATATGGATTACGGACTCATATTTTGGCCTGGAGCAATGGCTTCAAGTTTTTCACGCTGCTTTTCACCTCACAAGACATTAACTGATGGACTCAAATCGTGTGGATTACTTGTGGATTACTGTAATGTTTTTTATCAGCTGTTTGAACTAATTCTGACGGCACCCATTCGCTGCAGAGGATCCATTGATGAGCAAGTTATGTAATGCAAAATTTCTCATGAACAAACAAATTAATCTGCATCTTAGATGGCCTGAGGGTGAGTGCATTTTCAGCACATTTGTTATTTAGATTTTTTTGAGCAAATTATTCATTCAAAGTGAGATTGAGAGTGAGATGTGAGGTAAAATTCACATTGAGACTTGAAAACAAACACTAAAGGATGCAACCAAACATTCCTCTGAAGATCACTGTGCAGACACACACACAGTTTAACTACACACTCAGTTCAACATGTTCTTAAGATCTATAATTACTATTATCATATTTCTAAATGATCACAAGCCCCTTATCAGCTCATTAACCCATCTGAAGTCTTCCCAGAGACTCTCTGAGGAGACAAATTAACTAGAAATGTTTAGGATCACAGGGATTCCTCCATCATCTTCAGTCTGGTTTTCTCTGTCATATTTAATTCTATCCTTATCATCAAGAGTTCAGTAGCAAATCAACATAAATTATATCCTCTACAGAGAGAGGAAACTGATTTCAGTGCTTTTCTGAAAATGTTAAAATGATGGCAGTCTATAAGCTAGGATCTCAGGTACAACTCTATCAGATCATATCTGTCAATGAGACTTTGTCTTTTTATCTCAGGGTTTTCATTTAAATAAATTAATACTTATGCATTAAATTGATCAAAAGTGATGGCAAAACATTTTTAATGCTAAAAAAGATTTCAATTTAAATAAATATGGTTCTTTTGAACTTTCTATACGTCAAAGGAAAAAACTCATGCCACACAACTGTTTTCAACACTGATAATACTGTTTCTTGAGCAGCAAATCATTATATTAAAATTATTTCTGAAGGATCATGTCACACTGAAAACTGGAGTAACGATGCTGAAATACTGCTTTGCATTACAGGAGAAAATTACATTTAAAAAATATGAGGGGAAAAAACTGTTATTTAAATGTGCTATAATATTTCATAATAAGCATAAGAGACTTGTTTCAAAAACAATATATGAATTAAGTAAATTAAAATGATAAATCAAATTACATTAATTATTTTATATAGTATGTTAACTATTGAACTACGCTTCCTTAGACAACTATTTAAGAAAACAAATTCCATTTAACATCTGTCAAATCAAGGACGTCGCTCTCTCAGTAATTGTTTTAGGATCACAATGAGACAGTAAAATGAAGGCAAATTCATCACTCATTTTGTGGTAAATTGTGTTTTCACAGTTAAGTGTTTAACATCTGCTGTTAAATAGAACACATGCAGTTTGGAGTCTGAATATGCAGCAGATGTCTTGTCGCTCTGCACCAATCAGTGATGACAGTATTTGCATATCCTGATGTTTTGCTTCACAATTATTAAAAGGGAAATTTGTCTTAATGAATTCACACACATTTTGTGAAGTAATCTAATTGATCTAATCGGTCTCTCTTAAACCTTACTATTCTCACATCAGTGTGCATCTCATTTTTATGAGTTGTGCATGAAAATCAACAATAAAGTTTCCTACAATTCCATTTCATGAGCATTAAATGTTTGTGTAAACACATCTTGTGTAGCGCAGTACAGTATGCCACTTTCAGTAGCTTCCTTGTCAACAATTTTTGCCTGGCAAGCACAAAAGTGAAACTCTGCACTCTGCAAGGGGACAAATATTGCTCACAACATAATGCAGATGTCAGTAAAATTGACAAAATCCACACAACAGACCATTTAGTCCAGTTTATGATCTAAATCCAGTGGCCCTCTGAGGTCTGCACTGCGCTTCACTGACCATTGGCCTGTGCATTAAACACTCTCCATAGGGATAATTACTCTGATGCAATAGAGAGACATGAGAAAATGAAGTCATTGAGCACCCACTGTGCTACATCTCTAACTTACTGACAGCAATAAATAACTGGAGGTTGACGAGTCTCTGTCAAGGAGGTCTACAATACCTAACCAGAACGGCTGTACTGTGTACTATATAGGGACTTTTGCACCGGGCAGTAATAGGAACTCAGTTATAGGAACTAGCCACCAAGGCGATCCCTCGAGAGCTAAATTTGCCCCAGGGCCATTTTAATGGTTACACTCTGACCACAAGCAGGAATTTTGAGTTAGGAAGTCCATCTATCACTGCTTTAATTCAGTGGAGTTATTTCATGGAGTAGCCTATGTATCGGCTTTATAAAAGTGCTGCTGTTATGGCACACATGGTCAACTTACTGTAATATAATGAAAAGGTCAATATTTTTGTCACTCATTTCATGTAAATATATTATATATAGATTCATTACACATAGAATGAAATATTTCAAGCCTTTATTTCTTGAAATGTTGATGATTATGGCTTACAAATAATGAAAACTCAAAATTCTGTATCATTTATACCACTTATATCAAAAATAAATAAATAAAAAATAAAATAATTAGAAATGTATAAGTAATGTAAAAATCCATGGTTCTTTTCAAAGGTCCTTTTTTGTGATATTTTAATTTTGAAGGATTATTATAGATTCATTAATAAAATAAATATTTCAAAAGACCAATTTGGTGTTTAAAATAATTTATAAAATAAATAGAAATGTATAAGTAATAACAATTGAAGGACCAAAATTCTTTTAAAAGGCTAAAAACATTAATAAACAAGCTTATGTTAAAAGACCAATTTAAATCAAATAAAATAAAATAAAAAAATCTTGTAAATGTGTAAGTATTATAAATGTCCAATGTTCTTTTAAAAAGTTCCTTTCTTTGAAATATTTTAATTTTGAAAGACGAATTAGGTATTTAAAAAAAGGCAAAACATAATTAATAAAAGCATTTAAGTTTTTCATGCTTAAACATGGTCCTTCATGACCTTCATCGTCTGCACAAGGTAGTCGCTCATGCCACATAAAATCACCAACCCTCACTGAAAATAACAGACCTGCTAACAGACTTTATCAGGCATTGTTATTGAAAATCATTTTACAGTATGCCTGAATTTCTTAGCAATCCACTCGAACAAGTTAATCATACTCTCTTGTTCGCTGACTTTCTGTTAAACACTATAAAGACCTTTGTGGTTAGCCAGCTATTGTTTTACATTTAATACAACAGAAAAGTATTTTAGTCGCTTAGCGTGTCCTGTCGTTAGCTCTTTCCTGCCCAGCTTTGGCAAGTGAAGGGGGCTGATTAAAGGTACACTGTGAAATACATATGAAAGCTGGCCTTTTCAGAGTTGAGGGCGAGTGGGGGAGTGAATACCGGTTTGGAAGAAAGTTAAAGTTTAGCCAGGTTGAGCAGGAGTGGATGGCTGAGAGCAGCTGGTGCGCTGAAGGTTTTCATTGATTGGGAGGGTTAATAGAGACATTGTGTGATAGAGGAGGTGAGGAAGGGGTCCACGGCGAATACGTTCTCAAAGTGAGGCTGGCTCCAGCCGTAAAGTGCTAATTTACAGGGCTGACGCGGCGCGGTGACAGGATCACGCAGTGCGCTAGCCTAAAGCCGTAAAACCCCTGCAGGGTACAAGCAGAGCCGACCGACCGCTGCCAACAATACCGTACTGATTACAGCTACACCCGCTAAAAGACCAGACTCCAACGCCCACTCTACGCCAGATACAGGCCTCATGATTATACCTCTCTTTCCCTCTGCTTTTCTCCTTCCCTCTTTTTCACGCTTAGTAATGTCACTTTCCTCATTGACTTTCACACTATAACTAATTCTCTTTTTCTCCTTCACTAGGGCAGTCAACCGTCCTGTATAATACAGAGCCATCATGTATTTTGGAATATATTTGCATTTCATATTATATCCATACTTTTCCATGTATAAGTAAACTAAAATTGCTAGGCTTAATTACAAAGAAACAGCAACACTTTGAATTAAACCTAAAATTTGGAAGAGAAAAGACTGAAATAGTCTTTTATTTTAAAACGTACTCCAATACTTTTTGAAGGCAAGGCAAGTTTTTTTATATAGCACATTTTATACACAGCGGTAATTCAAAGTGCTTTACATAAAAGTAAGTGAAATAGAAATTACAAATAATAATAAAAACAAGGAATAAAAAAACTAAAAAACAAAATCAACAATGACATGCAAAGGACTGTGAGCTTTTGAAAAAAATCATTAAAATCAGTTAAAGCACTTGTTACAGAAATATTGTCACAAAAGATTTCTATTTTGAATAAATGTTCTCCTTATTTATAAATAATCCTGAAAAAAGTTTCACAAGTTCCCAAAAAATATTAAGCAGTACAACAGTTTCCAACATTGATTATAAATCAGCATATTAGTGATTTCTGAAGGATCATGTGACACTGAAGACTGGAGTAATGATGCTCAGTAAAATTCAGCTTTGCATCATAGGAATAAATTATATTTAAAATTATATTAAAATTAGTGCTGTCAAAATGCATCAGATTTTTTTTCAGTTTGACACATTAAAAATATTTAACAATTAGCATGTAAGCAGCTTTGACCCATAATACTGCTGTTTCTGTCACTTTTTCTCTTGACAGAAAGTTAATTTATTCAGTCCCAGAATGTCTTTATGACCACATCAAACGAGAGATGTTTATTTCTTTAAAAAAAAAGACTTTTATGGGGAAAAACAAACAACTAGTCTTTACCTAAAAGGATGTTACTAAAAGAGTGCACTGTTTTCCTCTGCTGAAGCCGGATCCCCATCACTCGCACTCTTTAACTAATACTGCTCAGCGGTGTGAGTTTCACTGCAAACTGTCAAGAGTTTAAAGAGAGATGACAGAGAGACAGACAGTAGTTCGCCCTTCAAAGGACCTGACGAGAAGATACTTTCTACCAAATTATAATGCAACTATATGTTTTAATTTGACGCCAACATCAGCCAGGAAAATTATGCAAGTGATTATATTATCCTCCTCTTTGTTCACAATCTGTTCATTTTGTATTATGAAATAACACAATGAAATAAACATCTGTGGAATTTCATCCTGACAGCAACAACTATAAGCTGGCAACTGGTGATGATATAAGACCATTTTAATGCATCCAAGTGACTCTTTTTTACAGCAAACACAAATTCATCCCCCTCTATTTCTCCCTGAAAAATGGAATAATTTACCAAACTCTAAACTTGTATTTCTCATCAGTATCTTTCTTACGTCCTGCGCTCCACCGTCATCCATCAGAGAGAGATACCTCATATATCAGTGCTGAAATGAGCTAATCAATTATTTAACACATTATCCAACCTGAACACAAGCACAACGCCCTTCACACCAACAGAACAGATTGTGTGTGTGTGTGTGTGTGTGTGTGTGTGTGTGTGTGTGTGTGTGTGTGTGTGTGTGTGTGTGTGTGTGTGTGTGTGTTTTAATGGCCAATGAGCCCAAAAAATTACTGATAAAGTAAAAAATTGTATCCTTACTACTACTTCACAATAAGGTTAAATTAGTTAATATTATGTAGTTCATTGGGTATTATGAACTAACAATTAGCAATACTCTTACAGCATTTATTCAAGTTAATGTAATTAGTTAATGTAAATAATTAACTAAATACTGGTACTTTAACTTTTCAAATTATTATGGTATCTAACCTAATCCAGACCTATTAGTGTTATTACTACTAATATATATATATATATCATTAAAATCTATATTATGTATTATTATAATAAATATAATAATATTAATTCATTTTAATAATTGTATGTAATATTATACTTGTAATAAAAATCAAATAGTAAGTGTGTGTATGTTCATGTTGCTCATGTAGTAATGAATTAGAATAATTAAATATAATACAAATATAATAATTATTTAAGTAAAGTAGTAGGCCTAGTTAGTATATATTATAATTATAGTTATAACTATTATAATAAATTACATTATATAACTTATTTATTTTTACAATAATATTATTATATTATATTATTACAATATATACATTTTATATTATAATAATTAAAGGGATAGTTCACACAAAAATGAAAATTCTGTCATTAATTGCTCACCCTCGTGTTGTTCCGAACCCGTAAGACCTTCGGTCATCTTCAGAACACAAATGAAGATATTTTTGATTAAATCCAAAAGCTTTATGACCCTCTATAGACAGCAACACAACTGTAATGTTCCCAGGTCCAGAAACGTAGTAAGGACATCGGTAAAACAGTCCATGTGACATCAGGGTTCAACTGTAATTTTACAAAGCTACAAAAATACTTTTATACGCAAAGAAAACAAAAATAAAGACTTTATTCAATTCATTGTGGAAAGAAATGAGCATGCTAAACTTTCATCATGCTTTCAACAATTCAATTTCTTCATAACAAAGTTCTTATGGGTTTGGAACGACATGAGAGAGAGTAATTCATGACATAATCTAAATTTGGTAAATTAAACATTAAATAAATTTCTAAATTGTGATAAATAGTGTCTGATGGACTGCAGCCCTGACACTTGTAGTCACAGAGTCATTAAAACAGAAGTGCTCAACAGAGATGTCATAACAACTGCTATTCATCTCATCTTCAGGCACCTGGACTATAAAGAGTCTTACGTCAGAATGTTGTTTATTGCTTTTAGTTCAGGGTACCTTCATTCTCTAGACCCTTATTATCAAGTGTCCTCTTTTGAACCGACCACATCAGTCCTGTTCTTTCCCAGGCCCTCAAATATCCAGACCAGAACTTTTCATCCCACCCTAAGTAGCACTGATGTGGATCCTGCTGACCTACGACTGCCTTGACAAACACAGGAACAATCATATCATTGAGTTTCCCTGATGACACTACAGTTCTGGGACTCATCAACCCAACAATCCCTTAACATCAGCAAAACAAGGGAGCTGATTATCGACTACAGACGACACAAAGCAGCTCGCACTCGTGCGCATCAGCAGTTAGACTGTAGAAACATCCCTCAGATTCACACGGAGCTCAAACACTTCCTCTTTTTGAAAAGGAAGGCACAACAACATCTGCACTTCCTAATGAAACACAAACTGCAAGAGTCTGTGGGAACATACAGTACATCATTGTTTATACAGATATGTAACTTGTCAGTAAAATCTGTGTTGGAAACGTATACAGAGGGTGTGAGAAAGAAGACAGGACACAAGTATTAAAGTGGTATTCACATTCTCATTGCGTCTAAATTGCCCAAGATCTGATTTTCAATTTTCTTGTTCGTACTCTCATATTTCATTTTCCTCCTGTTTTTATTTTTTTGTCCTCATCCACTTTCCTGAACATGACGAGAACGGAGCAAAAAGAGAAAGTGAGAGAGGGAAAGATGAGTAATGAAGCAGAAGAACAGTTCTCCTCTTCTTCTCCCGGATGGAAATGGCTCTTAACGGGAGGGGTTACACATCTCCATCCTCCTTTATTCTATCTCTCGCATCACTCTATCCTGAATCTACCAATCAAAATTTACACTGAAAGCACATGCAACAATCCAAAGGCACCTCGGTGAAGCTCCACCCACAATTAGTGATGTCATACACAATAATGTGTATCACTGCTGGAGACACTACTTTAAAACAAGGGTTTACATACACAAATGAATGCAGGCACAACTTTATTAGAACAGGATAAGTGAAATATCCATTACCAAAAAGGACAATAGATTATTATTATTAAAAGAAAATATCTTTATGATTAACGTGTAAGTCTTCTGAAATCATACTAATACAAATAAGATAAGTAAGGGAAGAACATTAGATTCAACCATGTAAAAACTGCTCTAAGTATAATATAATATCATTTATTACAATTATTCTAAATACATTAAATAAATGACTCTTATTAAAATATATATAATTAATTTAATTTGTTTTATTGAATTAATTTCAAATTATTTAAATGTAATTTATAAGAATGTATGATTATTTAATAAATGTAATAGCTAACCTTATAATGCATACATAGCCAACATCCAACACACATACACAGTCTGATGTTTAGGTACGTGATGTAAAAATAATGGATGGTTTTTGTCACATATGCCAGCATCAAGAGCAACCAATGTAAATAGAGTATATCTCAATCTGTAGAGGTGTGTATAAAGAAATATACACTATCTAACTGGCTCACACGCCACACACACAGCTCACGGCTGATTGGTCACCAAAGGTCAATGCTGTGTATTTAAGAAGAAAGACCATCAAGAAAGAGCCTGTAAGGCCGAGAGACACCGAGAGAAAAAAAAGCAAGAGTGAGAGAGAACAAAATGCACAAAGAGAAAAACTGATGGTATTTGGGTACCTCATGGCGAGAGCACAAGGACGCCACACAGAAAACCCCTCCATCTCCCATTCCTCTGCCTCAATCATTCAAACTCTTTCATTCTCTCATTCATCCTATTTTCTGTGTCTCAGCGGGAGCGAGCCAGGGTCAGACGCACACATGGGACGAACACACCACAGAAATGCTACGGAAAAGACAGGGAAAGGATGATAATGAACATTTTGTCATGATTTACTCACCCTCACTCTTCAATTTCTTTCTTCCAGGAAAAAAGCACAATAGTCTCAGCTCTTTTGCATACAGAGAAAACAGACACTGCCAAAAAAGAGCACCTTAAAGCAATGTTAAAATGGTTTATATGACATATATCCACAAATTGTCCGATAGGTTTGTGTGAGGAACTGACTACATTTCTACACTGTAGCTTTCAAATCTCATTCATGTTTCAGCATATTCAAATTTTGATTGAATCACTGATATCACACTGGTATGTGTGTTCCTGTGTGGCTCAGTGGTTAGAGCATTGCGTCAGCAGCGCAAAAGGTTGTGGGGTAGATTCCCAGGGAACACACATACTAATGAAAATGTACAACCCGAATGTAATTGTAAGTCGCTTTGGATAAAAGCGTCTGCTAAATGCATAAATGTAAATGTAAATATCAAAACTGGTGCAATGTGTCTTCACGTGTCTATATGACAAAAGTAGCATACCTTCATAAGACTTTTTGTGGAGCTTGACAACTGTATTTTTTCACTGTGTGCATGAGGAAAATATGCAAAATAGAATGAAAATTCATGAAGAAAGCATGCAAAATAATTAAAAAAAGAAAATAATCTGGTTTTGAAAGGAAGAATAAATAATGACAATTTTTATTTTAGGCTGAAAAAGTCAAAACAGTCCGATAAAACTGTCAGAAATATAAAATAAACACTGCTTCCCCATTTGGTGTGTCTCATATCTCTTGGTCTCATTTCTCAGCCTCTATCCATTTCGTTCAGGTGAATTGTGTTTTTAATAGAATTAAATGCAAATGGACAGAGAGCTGATTATCATACAAAAGGTGCATTGCACAAAGAGTCACAGCATTCCAGCTTCATTTATTTATTTGATACTGTTGCATTTGTCCAAAATAAAACACTGCAATTATCAGTGTGTGTGTGTGTCTGTGTCTGTGTGTGTGTGTGTGTGTTGTGTGTGTGTGTGTGTGTGTGTGTGCGTGCGTGCGTGCGTGCGTGTGTGCGTGTGTGTGTGTAAACTGTGCATGCATGTTTATATGATTCTATAATTACTAATTTGATCAGCGTGTACATGCACAGTTGTGAGGGCCTGCTGTGTGTGAGAGAAAACATTTGTTTACTGCATTATAAAACAGTCCTTTCAACCACTCACATCAGCGGGGACAGCAGAGGAAGAGGAGTGTTTATCTGTTATGGCTGCTCTTTGGGGTAACGTCTATTTCCTGTCTATTAGACGAGGGTCCTGTCGGAGGAGCGTATTATCAGCGGCTGATTAAACTCACTGTGGTGGAGACCCAGTGTGGCCATGGAGAAAATCGCTAATTATAGGGCCAATCTTCACTTTTCACTGCTGCTTTTACCCTTGATAATAAACCACTTTGGATTTTATTGCTGTGAACAATAAAAGAAATGGTAGCATCGTAATGTTTACACTATGCTGTTGCAAAGTTATTAGCGCAGTGAAGTTTTCCATGTTTTTGTGACCTCATATTTACGATTTGATGGCAGACTAAAGCTTTCAATATGTCATTTTCAGTCAGGGATGAAAAATCCATGTTTACCCAAACAAAAGGCACATTCACTTGCGCCTCGAGAGAGAACGTTTGAGCAAAAAGCTTATAAGGAAAAAAATTATGTAGGGTTTCTAAATAGTGTAAAAAACTGAAAGTAAAAAAAAGTGTCAAAGTCTCAGACTGCTCAAATCTGAACAATATTTCCAAGTCTGAAATCAAAAGTCAAATATTTCTGAAACACCTTCAATATTTTTAAAGAAATTAATCAAATCAGTATTACACTTGTAAGCTCTTTCTGAATGTCAACACCTGTCTCATCTATTTAAATCTTATTGTTGTAATTTTTGTCAAATAGAACCAAAGCCACACAGAAGATGATTAGAGATAGATAGATAGAATGATAGATAGATAGATAGATAGATAGATAGATAGATAGATAGATAGATAGATAGATAGATAGATAGATAGATAGATAGATAGATAGATAGATAGATAGATAGATAGATAGATAGATAGATAGATAGATAGATAGATAGGAAATGGTGTTGATTTTGATTTCAAATTGTTTTTAAGTCTCTCAAACTATGAAAGAGCAACCCAAAGAGCAATAAGAAGAGAATAGGAGATAAAAACAGTATCAAATGAGAAATAGATTGATATAAAGATGAAACGGGGTATGAGAAATTATCCCCACAAATTATCACGTGCAAGAAGTATACACCAGGATCACACAGTATTGTACATCAAATACATATCACAGTATATAAAGATACTTGTCAAATACACATACTCGCACATCGATATTCCCACTTCAAATGCACAACCAAACATCTACATGCAAGCTCATGCACACACACACACACACAGTTTGACACATAAAACAGTTGATTATAGCTGCGGTGAGAACAGATAGATACTAATGCTCTCATATTATCTAGCATTATGATTATATAGAGCTGAGGACAGGTGTGTGTGTGTGTGTGTGTGTGTGTGTGTGTGTGTGTGTGTGTGTGTGTGTGTGTGTGTGTGTGTGTGTGTGTGTGTGTGGAGCCGAGTGGCCGTTTGCAATCACTCCATGTAGCTTTGCAGCAGATAGAGGCTCTCTGTGAATATTTAACATACAAGATTTATGAGTGAAACAAAAGCAAACAAAGACTCATTTAATATTCAAGCTAAACTAAATGCAACCTTCCCGCATTTACAAAGACAATTCAAGGCATGAGAGTGCGATAAAAGAGATGAAGCGAGAGAGAACAAGAGAACTTGTATGAGAAGTGATGATGGGGTATAATAACTGGGAATGAGAATAAAACCAGGCTGTTTTCCGCCAACAACTTCTCCATTTGATTCTGTTGTTTTTGTGTAAATCATTAAGTGATTTACTCAAAACTAATGGATGGATGGATGGATGGATGGATGATAACAGAGTAATCATTATCATTCTGCTCGAGGAAGAATGAAACAGAAACTTCTGGTAAAGGATTAGCTGATCATCATTTACTCAGTTTCAGTCAATAATTACTTTATATAATAATGATACAAAACTATGATATGAGTTTTAATATTTTGGCCCTTTTTGAACTTCCTCAAAGTTTGACAGCTCTTGGTTGTGGTATGTTTTTGTTGTGTGCGTGAAAAATGTCTCCTTTTGTGTTCCTTGCAAGAAAGAAAACGTTATAATAATTTTTTACATTTATATAGCGTTTCTAGACACTCAAAGTGCTTTACATAATAAGGGGGATATGTCCTCATCCACCACCAGTGTGCAGCATCCACCTGGATGATGCGAAGGCAGCCATATTGCACCAGAACGCTCACCATACACCAGCTTACTGGTGGAGAGGAGACAGAGTGATGAAGCTAGTCAGTGTATGGAGATGATTAGGAGGACATGATGGTCAGAGGCCAATGGATAAATTAGGCCAGGATGCCGGGGTTACACCCATACTCTTTTTCAAAGGACATCCTGGGATTTTTAATGACCACAGAGAGTCAGGACCTCGGTTTAACGTTGGTGCTTTTTTACAGTATAGTGTCCCCGTCACTATACTGGGGCGTTAGGATCCACACAAACCACAGGGTGAGCACCCCCTGCTGGTCTCACTAACACCTCTTCCAGCAGTAGTTTTCCCAGGAGCTCTCCCATCCAGGTACTGACCAGCTCAACCCTGCTTAGCTTCAGTGGGCAACCAGTCTTGGGCTGCAGGGTGATATGGCTGCTTGCAAAGTTTACAAGTTTTGATTGACATGAGGATGAGTAAATTATGACAGAATCATCATTTCTGAGTTATTAAACTAGAACATTTTAGCATTTACAAACATGGAAACTAATATCCACTAAATAAATATAACTATCACAAACCACACAGTCAACATATATCATAGTCAAAAATCTGAATTAATTATAAAATTCACAATCAAGTGTATTCATTTTACAGAGAGTGAGAAAACAATGAATTGATTAAAATGTCAAATTATATTTTGTGCAAATGCTATATAATTCCAGAACATTAACCAAACCTCCTCATCAGTAATGAGCTTTAAAAATCCACTGCAGTCCATAACACACTATCGTTCAAAAGTTTGTTTTTGTTTTCTTTATTAATATGTTTAGTCAGCCAGGATACATTATATTGAAAAAAAAAAAAAAAAAATAAATAAATGCTGCACTTTTGAACTTTCCTACATAAGAATAAGAATAATAACACTAATAAATGTATCATAGTTTCCACAAACATTACTAACAAAACAGTTTTAAACACTAACAAAAATAATCAGCCTTTAAGATAATAATAATTGTATATATTTTTATAATAATTATGTCACGGTGCACACGGGGATCCAGGAACGAGGAGACGCGGAGATTCTTTTAACACTTTAATGGATAAACACAAACGGAGATCGCTGGAGACAAACACACAGGTACGGACGTGAAGCTTGACAAAATGACATCTATAAGAACCGACAGGAAACATGGGGTAGAACAGACTATATATAGGGAGACATAACTAGATAATGAATACACAGGGCTGGGGACAAATGAACTAATAATGAGGAAACGAGGACAGGAACAGGAACTAACCAAATATGGGCACGAGAGGAGGGGAAACACAAGACACGGAGAGACACAGTCTGACAAATTATATGACCATCAAATATTATTAGCATATTAGAATGATTTCTGAAAGATCATGTGACTGGAGTAATGATGCTGAAAAATCAGCTTTGATAACAGGAATAAAAAATAAAAATTGTACAGTATTTCTGATCAAATAAATGCAGCCTTGGTGCATCAGAGAGTTTTTGGAATTTCTCTTTAAAGTCTTTTCCTGCACAATGAATCAGACTCTTGAAAGCAAACTGCTTCCCACATAAATGAGCAGCCTGTGATTAATCCACATTTCACGTGCTACAGAAATTAATGTGAACGCGTGTTTCTGTGGTTTGGTTGATTCGAGCAGTACAGGCATGGAAGACTCTTTCTATCTCTCTCTGGTATGACAAGTGAGATTAGACTCCAAAAACTGCCAACACAAATCAAAGGTGCTCTTCATGCTCAAACAGATACAGGACAGAGAGAGGGAGAGAGCGTTTGACGGACAGGACGCAGGCGTTGTTAGTATTAGCCACTGAAGTGTAAATGATGTGTGCTAAACTGCAGCGAGATGAGTCTGCAACTGTGATATCTCACTAAATAGCCATCAAAACACATGGACACACAAACCAAAACACTTACAAACAACCTGTTCTCGATGTTGGTGGCATTTTGGATATCATAGATGCATTCCAACATGAACGTTGAGCTTATTTATGCTGTCTTCTGAGATCATTTTGGCCAAACTCTAGAAAACATGTTCACATATACAGCAATTTGCAGCGGCAAAGCAACCAAAAGACATTCAGTTTCATTGAAACTTGGCAGTTTAAGGCCACAAAGACCAAAGAGGCCATTAGTGATGTGACTGTTTTCACTACTTACTGAATCACTTGCATTGGTTTGGTTTCCATGTTGTTCAATTTGACTCCAACTATCCATTATATATTCAAAAGTTTGGGGTCAATGGTCCCCACTGACTTTGACAGAACAGAAAAATACTACGGAAATCAATGGGGATTGTTAAATGTCTGATTACACACATTCTTCAAAATATATTCCTTAGTGTTCAGAAAAGGAAAGGTTTGGAACAATCTGAGGTTTAATAAATTATGACAACTTTTGGTTGAACTATCATTTGACCACAAATGTTTAATAATTAGATATGTTTCTTGAGCAGCAAATCAGCATATTAGAATGATTTCTGAAGAATCAAGTGACACTGAAGACTGGTGTAATGATTGAAATTTCATTACATTTTAAAATATATTCAAATAGAAAACAGTTATTTTAAATTGTAATAATATTTCACAATATTACAGTTTTTTTGCAATTTCATTAAATAAATACAGCCTTGAGGAGCATAAGAGACTCCAAAACACAAAAAATTATTAACAATCTCAAGCTTTTGAACAAATAGTGCACCATTCCAAGAAGATATTTGACATCCAGATATGAGGAAATTCGACATTTCTACAATAAAATAAGAAATAAAATAAGTAATATTGATCTCTCTTAAATGCCAATTATTGCCCAAGGTTGCCAAATCTAATCTATTGTATAAATACAAATGCTAAATAGTGGAGTGCATGTGTTTCTGTCTTCCTTCCCCTCTCTCTTATTCACTAGAGATGCAGGGAAAATGCTCTCTCTTCCGTGTGTGTGCTTGTGTTCGTAATAGATTTCCGTGAGAGTGACAGGAATAAAGCCTCCAGTTTACCGCTCCAGCAGTGAATTCCGTAATGACTGGCTGGGGAGAGCAATTCCCTTCCCTAAACATCCACTGCTTTACATTTGGCAGGCAGTTTTCAGACAGATCAAGAGGCTATATCATCACTGTCCACCACAAATCTTCATTTCCCGCAGCTCCATTTTTCTTTGAACGTAAATTGAAAGCAGGCACACTCGCTCTTTGTCTTCTGGATGTTTGGCAGGTTTGGGAGTGAAAATAGTCAGTTTGGAAATATCATAATTTTTGTTCTGACAGGGCTCAGCTCACCCTTCAAAATATTGATTAATACCATACACTGCCCCTCAAAACAGTTATTAAGCTTGCCACTGTATGACATGCAGGACTGGCATCTATCATTACTAACAACCTTTGATTACATCTTGTTATATCTCAAATTCATAATGTTCAAAATTTCCCTATTCCTTTTATTTAGTGATCCAAGCCCTAGTGAGTGGCCTAGATATACTGCAGTTTTGGACATTATACAGAATTATACCTGACACAAAAAATGGTCAGAAGGGTAACTGAACATGCTAATTTGTACACTGTTAAAAATAAAGGATCTTTATTGGCATCTTTGGTTCTATAAAGAACCTTTAATATCTATGTAAGATTTCCAACCACAAAAGGTTCTTTAGATGATTAAAATGTTCTTCACATTGTTCTCTTTAAGAACTACTCACTGAAAGGTTCTTTGGGTAACCAAAAATGTTTCTTCTATAGCATCCACCTTTATTTTTAAGTGACACCACATTTCAAAATCTAAGGCTGCATTGTACAGTACACTACATGTAATTCACAGATTAATAACAGAATGCATTGCCTTCAAGTCCTTCTGTGAAGCTTCTGTGTACAAGCTTGGAAGTCGTAACGTGACGTGAAAAATAGGATCAAATTAGAAGATAGAGAAAATTATTTATAATAATGAAATGTGATACTTTATCTGTGTATTTTATCATTCTTGTGTTGCCATGTGTAACACTATATTAACACAACACAAAAAACATCACCGCCACAGAGGATCTCAACTCTCTCTGAAGTCAAACTGCAAATGCAAAGTGTGTTTGCGTGTTTCTGCACATGAACAAGTGCCAATAAGATGACATTTGTGTGAACTAAAGCCAAAAATAAGCCAGTCAATCTAATATCAGAGTGATTCCACTACAAACACTCACAACAACACACGTTCATACAAATCTTTCAGTGTCATGCATGTCACTTTGAATAAAAGCTCTGCTAAATGTATCAAATATAGGCCAAAACCAAAAACTCACTTTTTGCAATGTACAGTATATGCAAAGAGAAATCATTCTGTGTCTTACACAATACAAGGTGCCCATCCTAACAATGCCACTACCACTTGCACAGAGAAACACCCTTTCAATGTGTAATGCCCTGCATTTACATAAATGTGAATACATTTTCAGTGAAGACACACACACACACACACACACACACACACACACACACACACACACACACACACACGCAGCACTTCAGGTGATGATAAACTCTCACACCTGCTCACTCTCACATGCAGAGCGTGATGTGTTCAGTCTATGACACATAGCAACCTATTACAGTTTTTTTAATCATTTTTACACTAATAACAGAAAATTCATGTCACTTTTCAAAACTCTAGACACAAAACTCAAAACAGTCATTGTTTGTAACACAGGCTATCAAATGTTCAAAAGTCTGCATATTACATTTATATCTTTAAAGAAGCCTTGCATTTGCAGAAGCATTGGTTTAAAATACGTATTTATTATGAAATATCATAGGAACATTACTTTAGATCACCCACACCCAAGATACCCATAGTTTCACTGTTTAGTTGTTTGTACAATTATTGTTCAAAACACATGATGCTTTTATTTTGACTTCTCCACATTCATACATCATTGTAATAGACTAGAGAGAAAAGTACAGACACTGGAATCATTCATCAAAATTGGAAAATTATTGATGAAATAATCAACTCGCAACAGGTTTTTTTTTTTTTATGTTGAATAAAAAAATATATAAGAAGAAACTACAGGTCTACAGTAAAATGTACAGTAAAATATGAATGTTTTTCATTAGTTTCCAGCTCTATAACCCTCTAAAAACACATTTACTGTAGGAAAAACTAATACTGATAACAATGATATAGAATTTGGGGATTTTTTCTCTCCCAAAAACAGGCATCTTGAAACTGATCATACCTGAACATACTCAGTCCTCAGTTGATCACTTTCACAATGTTGTTCAAAATGTTCAAGAGTGATGCAACTGTTACATAGCATTTTGAGTAGTTGTATCAGTTGATAGTTAGATCATTGTAATGAAATGAATAGACACTCAATTCAGAAGTAATGCGTAAGCTGCATTTTGAAATATTTGATGATAAGTTGTGTTATTTTGAACCGGTGATTTTAATTCAATGAACAAAAGATCTTTGACTCATGTGTATTGTATCCAAGCTTTTGGAAAAAGTGTTAAGAGGTTTGAAAAATGCTTGTTAATGTGTTTTGATCATTGGTCGTGAATTATGTGTCTAGAGTTTTGAAAAATGACATGAACGTTTTGTTATAAGTGCAAAAATGATTGTAAAAAACTGTAATAAGCTTTATTTGTCATCTTTTATATTACACTACTTATAGGAAATATTTTTTTTTTACAGGATCAGTTAACAGGGATGGCAAGATATTCAGAATTTAGTAGTCAGAAGGGGAAAAACTAAATTACTTAATTTTCCCAAATTATTCCTTTTCATGTCCTATTAGAAGATTCAAATAAATATTTAATAGCCATCAAACATATTTTAATTTGATAAAAATAAACGCTGACATTAAATGCCAGCTGATTATATATTTTAGTCCATCTCTATAGTGTTTTTAAAAGAAGTATTTTATGCTTATAGAGGCTGAATTAATTTGATAAAAATCACAGCAAAAACATTAATATTGTAGCAAATAATACAACTGAATCAGTCTTCAGTGTCACATTATTCTTTAGAAATCATTCTAATATACTGCTTTGATGCTCAAGAAATATTTCTTGTTGAAAACAGCTGCATGCTTAATATTTTTGTGGAAAGTAATACTTTTTTTCAGGATTACTTGATAAATAGAAAGTTTATATGAGCGGTATTTATTTGAAATATATGTAAATATATTAACTGTTCACTTCTGATCAATGTCATGCATCTTTGCTGACATTTTAATTTATTTTTAAAAAGCAGTAGTGTATATGCACATAAATGTAATTCCAAGAAACTGAATAGGATAGTCAGCCATTCTTAACTCAGATCTCAGTAACATACAAGCAGTGTTTTTCCTCGTCACATTTATATCAGACTCTCACCCAATATAATTCTCTTGCTGTAGCGCTGTAGATTCAGCAGCTGTGGAGTGCCATCGCAGAACAATACTGCAGTAAACACTGACACACACAACCGCATATTTATACACACACATACACGGCTGTAAATTTAAGCAGCTTTATAACTGTCAGATGCAATGCTGTTCACCTGCTTTCCTTCCATAAGAAACCTCCCACTGTTACTGCCCAACAAATTACACTGCCAATTACAAGCCCATTCACACACAGTTCTATCCTGCAGCCTATGATACTCAACCTATTCACAAACCATTCTAGAAATCTTCTACATCAATAAATATTTTAATTTCATTGATGTTCTTGAAATATTTCATCTTAAAGCGACTTTAAAAATGTAATATCGTACATTTTTGCTTCTTGTTTTCTGATTGGCTCAAAAAAAGATACAAAAACAATGGCTTAAAGGGAAACTCCACCCCAAAATGAAAACGTTGTCATTAATCACTTACCCCCATGTCATTCCAAACCCGTAAAAGCTTCGTTCGTCTTCGGAACACAGTTTGAGATATTTTGTATGAAGACCGGGAGGCTTGTGACTGTGCCATTGTCACAATTGACGATGCTTTTCATACTTTTATGGACCTTGACAGTGCAATTTACTCTGCAGTCAATCCAACAGTCACAAGCCTCCCGGTATTCATCCAAAACTTCTTAAATTGTGTTCTGAAGATGAACAAAGCTTTTACGGGTTTGGAACAACATTTTTCATTTTGGTGTGGAGTATCCCTTTAAAACACCTTAATACAGAAATTAAAGCTGTTATCGTCTTTAACCTTTCCTGGAGAAAAAATCCTCTTTTTCATTCATGTGTTTCCTGCTCTTCCTACCATCTTACACTATTCCTCACCTCTCACTCTGAGCAGTGATGACAGGATAACCCCTGATTGGAGGAATACAGTTTGAGTGACAGATTGATGGAGTGATGTCACAGTGTGTTTTCACACGCCGATAGAGGTCAGCGGAGGTAATGAGGCCATCAAAAACAGAAACAGAGAGACTTAAACAGGAAAAGGTGGTTGGGGTGAATATATATATATACACTGTATATGTGATCCTTTTATGGAGCTTTTTGTTCTACTAGTAAAATGCAAGCGTTCTATGAACATACAGACACATTTCACCAAGCTGGTCAAAACACGTCCTGCTTTTTCTTCACCTCAGAGTAGATGACTGACCTGTCTGACACATCTCTTTTGGACATGACTTGAAGTTTAAGTCATTTGAGACGTGAATGTTTGTGTGTTAAAATCTGATCCAAAGATTACATTATTTGGATATTCTTTTTCTCTGTTGGACCATGATGATTATGGTTCAATTTGCTGCATGGTGTTTATTTATGCTAAATAAATAAAATTGTTACTTTTTCTATAAGACACTAATAAAAATCACCATGTAGAATAATTTGAATTACAAATAAATTAAATGCATTGTAAAATATGTATAAATCATGTTGTACAGTGTGTATTTATACTGATTAAATGAAAAAAATATGTAAATATATAAATTAAAATCAAAATGTAATAATGTGAATTACAAATAAATTACATAAATAAATAAATGCACTGCATATATATTTTTTTAATGAACCTAAATAAGCTTCATATTCCTTACTTTGTGGTGAAATATGACCTAGACATGTTTCAAAAGAAATGATACAAGCTGCAACGTACAAGATGATTCAGTGATCCTAAAGGAAAGAGAGACTCAACACTGAACAATTCAGATCTCTTTGAGTTTTCCACAGCACTGATGAAGAGCGAGAATTATGGGTAAGTGGCCAAACATTCGGGTCCTCTTCTGTCCTCCTAACTGCAGACAGCTTAATCATCAAGCCTCAGAAAACAACATCAGCTAAATACAGCTCTCTCGCTCACACTCGCTCACTCTCACCCTATTTTTATTTACTCAGAATGACAGATTGAAAATAGAGAAAACAGAACTGTGGCTTTGAAGATTTGCTGTTGGGAGGAGTGTGGGATGTACAGTATATAGACACACAATATAAACATCAGCTGAGGTGTGTGTGTGTGTGTGTGTGTGTGTGTGTGTGTGTGTGTGAGTGCCCGCGCGCTGCAGAGAGAGAGAGAGATGTCTACTTTACTCTATCAAATTACCTCATGTCAGGGATTAGAAGGGGACGGGCCAGAAGGATGATGGGAAAAGGAGAAAGGATAAGTTGAGGTTGGAAGAGTGCTGATAGACAGAGCAGAGCAGGAGAGTGAGAGAATCTGTTGATTTCAGTTGGGGGTGATGAATATGACAAAAACAAAAGAGATATATAGAAATAAAGAAAGTTCAAAAATATTCTCCACATTCCAAACATATTTACAAATTCAAACTTTGAACAAGTCCTATCATAAGACATCATGAAATCATTCAAATTATTGGTGTACAGTACGTTGTTTCAAGGAAATAGTTAAATAAAATAAAAAACAATGACTTAAAACAACAAAATAAAATATTTATTATGAAATATATCTAATGTTTTAAAATGAAAAAAAAAATATAATTAAAATAAAAAAAATTAATTTGAAATAAAGTTATTTACAAATTAAATAACATAAAAATAAAATAAAATTCCTCACCCAACATAAATCAGGATATTACAGTATAGAGAATGTGAATCCCATTATAGAAGCAAAATAGGATGTGAATGCGACTGCAAGTTGATTTTGAGAAGTGAATTGTTATACGTCACCTCTGGTATTTGAACAGCATACGGCTGGTTGAGAAATGATGGTGCATTGTCATTGACATCTCCGATCTGAATGTTCACTGTATTCTTGACGACCTAAAAAACAATTAAATAAAAAAATGCATGAAATTAAATCAAATAACAAATAACATTCTACTAATTCTACATTGGATTTCATAGATTAAAAATATGTATTAGTTTATAGTAATTGAAACTAGAAAAGTTAAAACTATAAAAGAAAAGTTAATCAAGTTCATCAATTTTTTATGGTTTTAAATAAGAAATTAAACAACCATTACAATGTTTGGAGTCAGTAAATGTCCCTTATGCTCACTAAGGCTGCACTTATTTGATCGAAAAATTGTAAAAACAGTAACATTGTGAAATATAATTACAATTAAAAAAATATAAAAAAACTAAACTATTTATTACTGTAAAGCTACGCTGTATTTAGCTATTACTCAAAGGAACATGGTTCATCATTCTAATATGCTAAATATGCTCAAGAAACATTTCTTCCACTTAGCTTTGTGGAATATCTTTGATATTATTTTATTAGATTTGATTTGAGGGAAAGTTAAAAAAAGCTGCATTTATTTTAAATAATTTTTGTAATTATTATCAATGTTGAAAACAGTTGTGATGCTTAATATTTTTGTGGAAGCGGACTTTTTTTGTCGCAATTTTTATGAATATAAAGTTTAAATAAACAGCATTTTTTTTAATGGAAATCTTTTGTAAAATTATAAATATCTGTATTATCTACTTCTGAAAAATTCAATGCATCCTTGCTGAATATAAGTGTTAATTTCTTTACAAAAAACGTGTACACGCCTCAAACTTTTGACCGGTAATGGAAAGTTAAAGAGCAGACCTTAGAGACAGATGGATGGGAAAACTGGATAGATCGATGATCTCTAACTCACCCCTTGACTGTCACTGACTGAGAACTCCACCTGCATCTCTGACTTGGTCTGAAGACACAAACAGACAAACAAACAGCAGCATTAAATCACTAGCGTCAGCTCCAGCTGACAGTCCTTCAGTTCTTTCACTCTCATAGTGTTCCGCACCTCCCTGTCGAGCGGCTGCCTCAGCCACACAACCCCAGTCGCCTCCTGCACAGCGAAGTACCGCATGGCCTCTTCCCCGACCACACCGAAAATCAACGGCTCGCCGTCCGGGTCGACCGCCTGCAGCTGGGTAATGGATGTACCTGAACACACACACACACACACACACAATGACGATATTTCAGAACACATTACATCTTAAACGGGTTGAAAAGTTGAATTTTTCTTGATCTTTTGATGCAAAAGACTTGTTACTCTTTGAAAGTATAAAGTCTTTCGGAGCTAAAAAAATAACAGCTATATGAAACAGCTCGTCACAAACTTCTGCAACTTTTCAGACAAAACAGAAATGTTTTTTAATATGTACTTTTACCTTGTTTTCTAATATTTGCTTACTAGGTAATATAAGATATAGTTGTCCACCTGGATACAAACATTGCAGGTGGTAATAACCTCATTAAGGGTAAATATGCTGGTAAATATGAAACACATTTACACATATAAAGTAAACTAAACAGCCCGGCTTAGGTGTAAATATATCCAGCAGCGCCGGAGGCTACATAGGATGAGTCACATTAAAAGGTGAAGTGTGTCATGTTTCTGATACTTTAAAAATGTCCCAGTTTAATATGCAGAGACCACTAAAAGCTATTATGTGACTTGTGTTTTTTACTCCTGCCAGAACCAGTGAAGTGAGTTTGGGAACAATGGTTGACAGGAGTTTGAAAGCTAAAATTAAGGCTGGACTATACAGCATTTAAAAGCTAAATAGTTTTGCTTTACACTAAACATCCCTGGATCACCAGAAAATTATATTTGGTTATTATTCGTAACGATTTTAGTCTGGTATTAAATTAATTATATTTATGTTAAATAAATATATATCTTTTTAAATGTTGTTTTATTTGTATTTTTATTGCATTTATATTCATCCTGAATAATACTCATAAACGTGCATTATCTGCAAGTAATTTGTTCAGAAGGCAACAGAAGGTAAAATAATCACCCTACTTAGTATTCAGAAGAGTCATTAGCATTAGAAGCACACTATGTAGGCAGCTAAAACAGAGACTGTGTGTTAATGAGAGTGTGTATATGTGAGTGTATGTAAAGTAGAAAAGTCATTCCAAACACAAAAACCACAGCAGATGCATGATAAATGAAAACAATATGCAATCTGAAATTGACTCAAAAATTAAACATGTTTGATTTCCTCTGGCTAAATGGAATTATAGTCTGAATCTGTGCCTATCACACACTACGGTTTTCTTAGAAATCTGTCGACTCTGATGGCCCAAAATCTGACTTTCAGTAACCAGCATCAACTCCTCAGCTCAGTACGAACTTTAGAAACTTTTCAGATAGAAATAAAAACCTTAATCTGAATTTTTTTTATCAGTTACAACAGTCACTTTATCAGATTCTCGTCTGAAAAAATTAACCATGCTAAGCCCGGTCCAGACTACGCAATTTTGGTCAAATTTTGGCCCAGTTTGCTTGACATAGGGTGTTGTGGGGATTTGTAAATGACAATGGGCATCGCAGACGTGGCATCAGATGAAACGATTGAATTTTGCGTCCCGAAGCCCATTGTCGTTTATGAATCCCCACAACACAAGCAGATTGTGCCAAAATCTGGCGAAAATCATGTATTCTGGACCGAACATTAAAACAACAAATTTACAAGCTAAATTGCATGAGACATTCATCCTTGTTTTTAGAAAATATTTGCCAATTTGGTAACGTAATTTAAGATATAGTTATACAAGTGAATACAAACATTGCAAGCCAAAATTAATGTTATTAATGGACATTGATAAATATGAGACATATATATGCATATAAAATAAACTAAAAAGCCCAATTTGTGCAAATCAGGGTAAAATACAGTACTAGGCAAATAAGATGTTTAATACATTCCAGGCTTTAAATTGCTAAATTTACTTGGACATTTTGCGAAATATCTCACATTGGTTTTAAAAGAAGAAAAAAATCTTAAAAGACTGAAACAAGTGAGGGTGATTAAATAATGACAGAAAAGAACTGCTCCTTTAAGTAAGACTTCATCCAGATATTTTAATGTGATGCAAGGTTATGACCTTGAGACGCAGTTATTTTAATATTTCATTCTTTCTTCATCTCATTAATCAAAATCTAAACAAAATAACCCCTTCAAATTAGGGTTTTCACCTCTTTATTCTCTCATTCCTCCTCTCAAACAGTCTCAATGTCCCAAAACGTGCTACAATACAGCCGAACTAACAAAGAAATCCTCTGAGCTCATTATACATCACACAACATGGAGTCTGTGTGTGTCTGGTAACAGGTGTGTGTTTATGAAGACACCTGGCGAGGGGGTCCCTGACTCATTCCAGCTTTAGTTCTGCTGACGGCACCAGACGCCTAATGCTGCAAATCCTACATTAATGAGGAAGACCAACAAACAGATCAGGCGCAATCCCTTCCACAGCCATAAACACACACACAGACTCAGATTCAGACTCATGCATACAAAAGCACTCACATACATAAGGTGCTAGCAACACCAAGGCCTTGGGTTCAGTTCCCAGGGACAAAATGCATGCTTTAAAAGCCACTTTGGATAAAAACTCTGCCAAACGCAAAAATGCATGCATAATGTCTAATAGCAATCAATTCACATAAAAGATATTATCAAATTATCAAATGAAACTATACAAGTAGCTCTCTCAAATCCAGACACACCCAGTAACTAAAGGTCAATAAGTTAAACCACATGCACATACACCAATTATTAATACACAATGCTGTGTAAAAGGGATGTGAAAACACCTCTAATTAATGGGAGGATTTATGAACTGCGCTCTCGGTTTATAATGAGATTTATGCAAATTATCATGCTTTCAGTGTGAGTTATAATTTGGTTGAAGACCAAGCGTTTTACGTTACACTCATTAATAATAAAGACTTCCTCTCTTTCTCCTGTTTTTAGAGATGAAGAATCCATCGTGTGTGGTCAGGAGAGGGAATGCTGGGTAACAAATGGCTGTTCTGGGTCAGTGTGTGTGTCCGTGCACAAAGGGATTGTGGGATGTGTTCAGAGGAAACTCAAATGTGTGTAAATGTAAATATGCAAGACAAACTTTGGCTCTGTTTCAAAACGTAATGAGCTGCCTTTCCAAATGATTTTAGGAGCATACTGCTAAACTAACAACATGATAATTTAATAAACACAAAAACACATAACACAAAGAAATACTGTTTTGTTTTTAATTCTTCTGATAATATTTTTAACTATACTTTTTAGTATTACATGAATTATAATAAATACAATACAAAACAGTAAATTATACTAAATACATTTAATTATTATGTTTTATTTATATTTATAATTATATTACTATACAGTAAACTTAATTTTTCACTTTGACCTCCATATTTGATGTATTTTTCACTTGTCCCAATGCGTAATGGGGTTGTGTTATATGCAACAAGACACTGTAAGCACAAAATACATAATACAAATAAATAGTTTATTATTTTATTTTCAATTATTTTAATCATACTTTTTGGTTTTAAATGAATTATAGTAAATAAAACCAAATACAATAAATTATATTAAATAAATATAATGATTATACATGGTTACAAATATGTTTTATAATATTGTATTAATATTTGTAACAATTTACAATAAATGTATTGTTATTTATATTTGTAAATATTATTAACATTTCTCAATTCGTCATCCATGTTTAATGGATTTATTCACTTACCCCAAGCACAAAAATACAATCAACTAAATATGTATTTATTTATTCATTTATTCTAAACAATTGTAACCATACGTTTTGGTATTAATGTTGCATATTAATAATGTGTTTTAAATGTTTTTATATAATTTATTATATTTCATATTATTTATAATAAAAAAATTGTAAATAATTTATATAAATAAAACATCAATTTTAATTAGTTAAATGTAATTATATTTCTCACTTTTTCCTCCATTTTCGATGGATTATTTCAGTTTTTCGAAATGCATTATATTATCGCATTATCTGCAAATTATGCGTTTAAATTAAATTCCTCAGAAGGTAATATAATACAGCGTTTGTTGGTACTGTATGTAACGAGTGTGTATGTGCATTTGTATGTATATGTGTAAAGCAGTGACACTCACATTCTTTCTGTTTCTCTCTGGCTCGGACTGATAGATGATGCTATTTAGGCCACAGTGAGCCCAGTATTATGCTTATGACTGATACACTGCACATTAACTCACCACACAGCCGAGAAGAACTGACAAGAGCAATGTGCCTGCAGGCTCATCTATCTCTCTCTTTCTCTCTCACTGTTGCAGTCACAGGCCCGTCTCAGCAAGTGTGTAGAATGTTTTATTTCAGAGAATGTAACTCATCTCGATCGCACAACACTGACCGGTCAACACAAACAGAAACTCCCAAGCAAAACAACATTAAATCTGACTGCCACAGGTAATGACACACAAACAGAAACACGAACATTTGTGAACAGCCTAAAGGCATGGGCTTTAATAGTTAGTGCATACAGTAGTAATTTAATGGAAACTTCCTAATTCCAATGGAAGGCATGTATAGGTGGGTAGCATGTGTGTGCAGGTAAAAAAAGAAAGAAAAAAAACAGAAGGAGATTGAAAGATAGAGAGAGGGTGAGTATGAGATGTGATTGTGTAGAGATGCTGGCAGTCAAGTGTTTTATGTAGCTCCTGGTCTGTTGGAGAGGAGGCCGCTGGGGCCAGTAAATCAGCTCAGAGAGGCTATCCATCCCTGGGTAGATCAATAGACTTTCAGCCCCTGTGACTACACAAAAGCTCCTTTGGGGGCCCACAGGGGCCTGGGGTCACCACTCCACCATCACACCGCCAACTTTATTACTATCATCTCAACTGTAATGTTGTACTGCAATACAGAGACATACATACAAATAAACAAACACACACACACAAACTTCAGAGGAACATATTTGAGAACAATGAAATGCAGCATCCTAAACCAGACCAACAATGACTTAGAGGAGATCTCGCTAAAATCTGAATTGTTTCTCCTAGACATTGATGACAATAAGAGAGCAAATGGAGAAAACAAAGTCTGCAATTAAAGCGTTTATATGATGCTATTTTAAAGATCAGTATTTGGTGTATTTGGTGTAACAGAATATGTTGACATGCTTTAATGTTCAAAAAACACATTATTTTTCAAATACTGTACATTATTGTAGTTCCTCCATGCCCCGCCTCGCTCAAACGCTTTGTTTTCTACTAAGCACCGACAAAAGCAGTCTGCTCTGATTGGCCAGTTGACCCAGTGCATTGTGATTGGCCGAACACCACAAGCACTCGTCGGAAATGTTACGCCCCTTTCCATAATCACGAACTTCAGCTTTCAAAGTAAATATAAAGACAGTTAATAATGTCTTTAGTTTTACCATCAGTTCAAGCCCAAGAGGGGAACACAGTCATGACAGACACAGTGATGAAGCTCGTATGTGTTTGCACAAGCCGCGATTAAGACAGCTGACTCAACTGTGATGTGACCCTCTGTCTCTCTCTCTCTCTCACACACACACACACACACAAACACACACGGAACATGCAAAACTCCGCATTTGAACAGTCAATAGCAAATACTTAAACTAATAACAAATATGCTTACAGTGGCTGATTCAAAAGCGCCAGATTGTCATTGCAAAATCAGAATTACCTCCTCTCCTATGTTCCCGAAATGGTCATCCATAAAAAGTGTTGCTATTCTGTTGTAATCTTAATGATTCCTAAATTAATCTACTTTCAGAAGGCCAAATAAAGTGCTTTTGTTTTCACCTAGAAACACACAGCGTCTCCCTGACACGGCTGCATCAACACTACTGTGGTTACTGAAACCATACCTTTTTATTTTGCGTGAACATTTGGGTGACATGTGGGGGCGTGTTTGAATTAACTGTTTTAGGGGGCATGGCAGAGTCTTAACTTTGATAAAGAATATCTCTTTGGTTTTGAGACTTTAGTCTTTGCAACTTCAGGGATCTTATCTATGCACAATCAGCTTGTAACACTCCAAAAGAAAGGAAAACTTGAAATCGCGTGATATGACCCCCTTTAAATGTCACATATCTCAATACATTTAGTCTGAAGACCAAATGATCTAAGCTATGCTTAACACATTCATTTTATTGTCTCAGTTGTGTTTTTTGTTTTCTTATTCTTATTATTCCAAGAAGGAAGTTTAGAAGAAACAAAAGAGAGAAAATGTATAAATGCAACAGATAACTTCATTAAGTCTCATGAGCTCTGAAAGAGCAATGTCTGAGCAATAACATCAATAATTAAATAATATAAACAATTGGTAAATTATTCAGAGCAGAGGCAGTGTGAGAAAGGTTTGGGTCAGTTGATAGTGTTACGCATCCAGTTGGGCAGTGTTACATTTAACACCACAAGGACACATTACTGTTTTACAAAAAATAATAGAAATGTAACAAAACGCAGGGGTCTTGAAACACACTCTTAGAAACTACAACTATTTTTAACTTGACATCCAATCTTAAAATGCAACACTTGGTGTGAGACACTGAAAAATGGCAATATGTGATACAAAGATTTCCATTTGACACTAATATTTAAAATCTACTAACACTTAATAAAATAAATCAGGAGTATCCTGACATCTGAGTAAAATTGTGGGGGGGGAAATGTTTTTTTTTAACTCTGAAGTTACAGTACCATTAAAAAGTTGTTTTATATATATATATACTTTTATTCAATAAGGATGCAAAAGTGATCAAAGTAAAGACATGTATAAAGTAACAAAATATTTTTATTTCAAATGAATCTTTTTTTTGTATTAATATATATATATATATATATATATATATATATATATATATATGCATATACACAGTATCTCACAGAAGTTAGAACACCCCACACATTTTTGTAAATATTTTATTATATCTTTTCATGTGACAACACTGAATAAATGACACTTTGCTACAATGTAAAGCAGTGAGTGTACAGCCTGTATAACAGTGTAAATTTACTGTCCCCTCAAAATAACTCAACACACAACCATTCATTGTCTAAACCGCTGGTCACAAAAGTGAGTACACCCCTAAGTGAAAATGTCCAAATTGGGCCCAAAGTTTTGTGTGGCCACTATTATTTTCCAGCACTGCCTAAACCCTCTTGGGCATGGAGTTCACCAGAGCTTCACAGGTTGCCACTGGACTCCTCTTCCACTCCTCCATGATGACATCACAGAGCTGGTGGATGTTATAGACCTTGCGCTCCTCCACCTTCCGTTTGAGGATGCCCCACAGATGCTCAATATGGTTTAGGTCTGGAGACACGCGTGGCCAGTCCATTACCTTCACCCTCAGCTTCTTTAGCAAGGCAGTGGGCATCTTGGAGGTGTGTTTGGGGTCATTATCATGTTGGAATACTGCCCTGAGGCCCAATCTCCGAAGGGAGGGGATCATGCTCTGCTTCAGTATTTCACAGTACATGGTTCCCTCTGTAACTGTAGCTCCCCAGTGCCGGCAGCACTCATGCAGCCCCAGACCATGACACTCCCACCACCATGCTTGACTGTAGGCAAGACACACTTGTCTTTGAACTCCTCACCTGGTTGCCGCCACACATGCTTGACACCATCTGAACCAAATAAGTTTATCTTGGTCTCATCAGACCACTGGACATGGTTCCAGTAATCCATGGCCTTAGTCTGCTTGTCTTCAACAAACTGTTTGCAGGCTTTCTTGTGCATCATCTTTAGAAGAGGCTTCCTTCTGGGACAACAGCCATGCAGACCAATTTGATGCAGTGTGCGGTGTATGGTCTGAGCACTGACAGGCTGACCCCCCACCCCTTCAACCTCTGCAGCAATGCTGGCAGCACTCATACATCTATTTCCCAAACACAACCTCTGGATATGACGCTGAACATGTGCACTCAACTTCTTTGGTCGACCATGGGGAGGCCTGTTCTGAGTGGAACCTGTCCTGTTAAACCGCTGTATGGTCTTGGCCACCATGCTGCAGCTTAGTTTCAAGGTCTTGGCAATCTTCTTATAGCCTGCGCCATCTTTATGTAGAGCAACAATTCTTTTTTCAGATCCTCAGAGAGTTCTTTGCCATGAGGTGCCATATTGAACTTCCAGTGACCAGTATGAGAGAGTGAGCGATAACACCAAATTTAACACACCTGCTCCCTATTCACACCTGAGACCTTGTAACACTAACAAGTCACATGACACCGGGGAGAGAAAATGGCTAATTGGGCCAATTTGGACATTTTCACTTAGGGGTGTACTCACTTTTGTGACCAGCGGTTTAGACATTATTGGCTGTGT
Organism: Gymnocypris eckloni scoliostomus; assembly: GCA_027564155.1. Classification (NCBI taxonomy): domain Eukaryota; kingdom Metazoa; phylum Chordata; class Actinopteri; order Cypriniformes; family Cyprinidae; genus Gymnocypris; species Gymnocypris eckloni. The sequence continues at coordinate 26,062,950 of CM050429.1, read as the reverse complement.
GTTGAGTTATTTTGAGGGGACAGCAAACTTACACTGTTATACAAGCTGTACACTCACTATTTTACATTGTAACAAAGTGTAATTTCTTCAGTGTTGTCACATGAAAAGATATAATAAAATATTTACAAAAATGTGAAGGTGTACTCACATCTGTGAGATAATATATATAGGGCCCAATGATTTCCGCGATGCAGAAAACGCGGACGGAATCACGGAATCCAGTCATAAAAACAGAATTCCCAGTTTAACGTGGAATGTCACGGAATTTTTCAAAGTTTGGAAGAATTAATCAAAAGTAGGTAATTACACTTAAATCAAATCGCAATATGAACTAGTATCTGTAAATATTAAGCCGCAAAAGTCGATTTAAATATGAATCCTGCATGTTCTACGTCTCTGTATGAATGGAGCAGACGCGCGGTTTTGTTTACTTCACACACAGAGCACGTGGCACTCACGGTGATTTCAGCGTCTGCCATCTCAATGAGGACATAAATAAATTAACAATATCTCCAAAACTTTTCTGAGTCACTTAACGAGTATTTTAACATTTAATTTGAGTAAATCTAGCATCATATCATATACACAGAACTTTAAAAGGTATTCATGGTAACCCGTCAAAATAAATGTTTTTTCATTTTGTGTTAATTAAAGACATTGTGCCAGAAATAGGCTACATTACTATTATTTTGTAGAATGTACGTAATACTACTACTACTACTGTTGAGAAATAATACAACTATTTTTTATAGAAATAATAACAAAATATTTTTTCTTTTAATAGTAACTCCCCTTTATCACATGTTCATTCTTATATATATTTATATATATATGTAATGATAACATATAATATATATATTGTTATAAGGGAAACAGGTCAATTTAGCTCAAAGGGAATCATTAATGATTTTATAGGGAATTTGAACAGACTCACTGTTTCACGGCGATTCACTGAACAGGCCGTATAACAAACTCTGCACTGGATATTAAAATCCCAAAATATAGTGAAAACACTATTAAATAGCACGGTAACAAAATCGACAGATTAAGGCATTAACTTATGAGCACAAAACACAAGATATTTCTCTTTTCAATATAAACAAGACTTTATTTATATAATGCTAAGACATGGAAACTAATCTACATGAACACAAGCATTCACACATTCACGCGTTGCAGAAAGAGAGAAAGTGAGGAAAGGATTAGATTAAGAGAATGAGAGTTTGATATCCCACGTTTACAGCAATATGTGCAATTGCATAAACCTGAACAACCATCAATCACTGATTTACCACTCGCATTGAGTTTTCAATGAGGCTAAAATCTATTTTCAATATTACACCAGTTACAGCAAAGTCTGGGATTTGTACTTGCGTAGCTTTTGTGTTTAAAGGATTCCCTTTTGTTCTCCGTCTTTTCAGGAAAGGGTTTTCCGAAGTCGCTGATTGGCTTAGAGTTCAGGAGTCGTGGAAGTGGGCGTTGGCTGGTTTTGCAGAGTCTTGGGCTTGTTTCCGCTGGCAAACGTAACTTAGCACACGAACTCACGGAAAGAAAATAAACTAAAGTCAAAGAATAAAAGGATGTAAAGACTAGGTGGCTTTTCTTCTTTTCATGGTATCAAGCTGGCTGGGTGTGGTCCAGAGCTGAAGAGAGAGTTCATTTTTCCGGAGAGAGAGAGATCCAAGAGGAGAAGTTAAGAGAGGCTGAAGAGCACATGGCTGAAGAGAGGGATTTCAAGGGGGTGTCCTAGTATTTATTCTCGGCCTTTTAGGGACCTCCCAATGGTTGTCTTGACCAATTAGATCCCATGCTGGCTCTTTGTTTCTTCACCCACTCAATAGCTCAACATGTCATGTTCAGTCACATTGCTCGAATCTTACATTCTCTTGCAAAATATCCTTTTGAATGTGATTTCTATAACCAGAATATGATGCATTTGACAGGAAATCCATCAAAAGAAATGATTAAAGCTATACTTATGACACTCATACATACCAAACATGACATTAACCCTTAAGGCTTAGCTAGTCAATACTAATTAAAAGCACGATAAACACAATGATTAAAACAAGGATATTCCAATTTGTGGGTCACATACATAATATGCAGCTATGCATGGAAATGATTAGTTTCATTAACAATGAGCATGAAAGTATTTTAAGATGATTTTACAGTCTGTAGCTGTGATTTCTATCACATATTTACATGTAATGGTCACATGTTGCATCTCTTTGACCATCAATATTTATTCCTCAAATGTATTACCAAATTCCTGCATTGGAATTATCATTAAGTGTTCCTTTGGTTTTGCAGGCTGTATTCAGACGGGCTGGCGCTAGGGGTCTGATTTATGACTTCCTGCTGTTGTCTTGTGGAATTCGGCTTCTCATGTTTCAACCATGCTTCGATCGAATCTTGATTTGCCAATTATTCGGTCCTTGATATTCTACACACCCCTCTTCGTTCGGCGAGGTGTTTTAGCAGAAGACATCGTCGAGCGCTGGAAAAACAAGGGCAGAAGAAGCAGACAAAACACAGCAAACAACAAGACAACACCTCCATGACAGTTACTGTACTGGTGCCGGGCATTAGGTTATTCAATTTTGGAAATTATTGTTTTAGTTCTTCGATCAACTTTTGCGACTAGATTTGTGTGTTTCTTCTAAGTTGTCTTAACTTAAGAATGTTCACATTTAGTTTCTAGTGAACTAATTTGTGGTAAAATGAATCGACCTATCGTGCATGGAGCTCTCTGGCTTTCCTTCAGTCTAGAGTGGCTTGCGGATATTAGGTGTAGCGAGTCAATCCTAATATCAGACCTTTGACCCTTGCAGGGTGTCTAGGTGTTTCACCTACTAAAGAAAGAGGGAAGGAAAAGGATAGGTAAAAGAAGAACAAACAAAACAAAGCTGCTGTGGGTTTTCCTAGCATGATTTGCAACTACTGTTGAGCTAGGATGTCATGTGCAGCTAGCCATGCACCTTAACTTCGTGTCAGGTGTTCTAACTCTTGTGAGGATAGCTATATGTTTCTTCATGGTGGTGTATGTAACTGTGTTGTGCTAAAGTTGGATATTCTACTTGTGGGAAGAATATGTTTGTTGAATGTGTTATCAGTAGATGTGGTTACCTCTGGGTGTAGGTAATGTTGTGTGTGTTAATGGTGTAGTGTATGTGTGGTCAGATCTGTTCCAGTCTGTGTCGTCTCCCCCCTTTTCAGGTATGTTACATAAGACTGGCTCTCTTCATCCTTGGCTTGGATGTGGGCATGTCCATGATCTAATGGGGATCAGTCCAGAAAGGCAGGAAGTTCTTTAGCAGACAGTCGGAGGTAGTTTGGCATGGCTGTGTGAAGCTGGGCTGCAAACTTTGTCTCCTTTGTTGCATTCCTCTTGTGCTACCTTCTGGATGTGGCAGACTTTCTGACCTTCTGTGCTTTGATGGTTGCTGTTGCACAGACAGGAATGTGGTTCTAGGAGTTGGAGTTCATTTAGCAGTTTGCTAGTGAGTGATGGGTGAGTGAGGTGATGTTCTCTGGTACCTCAGTTTTCATCAACGGTTGGCCGTGAGAGACTTGCTTGTCCTGTGTGGTTGTTGACCAGGTGCTTGTCATCTCGGATATGGTGGTGTACCATGCGATCGGCCTTCCATTCTGTCGCTGGTCACAGCGAGCATGACTCAATTCGTAGTCATCCGTGTTCAGCTTATCTTGAAGGAACTCGTTCAGTTGGCTCGTGACTTGTTCCATGTCTTCTGACGGTAAGCTGTATGGTTCTGGAGCATACTCAGCACTGTGCATGTCTGAGTAATGCTGAGGTGGGTTTCGTTGTCGCTTAACCCTACGAGATGCTCTTGGATGAGTCAGGCGATTACCTTTGGATGTCTGGTTAGGTTTCCAGTTGTTGCCATCTTTTGCGTTTCTTGAGAAGCGTGGCTGGTCCCATGGATTTTTCCAGAAGTTGGGCTGATAGCTTTCGTGGACATGGGGATCACGTTCTCTGTGCTCTTGATGGAGGACTCTGGTTTTGTGATGCATCTGGGTGTCGTCCAGTGCAAGGCTTGAGTCTTTGTTGACAGAGTTCAAGAGTGTGGATGTTTTGTCACCTTTCTTTGAGGCCATCTTCTGCTTGTTGTAGGCCTTCTGTGTTAGGTCACGCAACTGTTGGATGGTCATGGAGCGTGGACAGGCCATGACGCCTAGATGGTGGCTGACTCCAGGGTGCAGATTTCTTAGGAAGAGGCTTTTGAAGTTCACATCCTCTTCAAGGTCAGGTTCATTGTGTGCACCAAAGTAGGCTTGTCGGAGTCGGTTATAGTAAGCTTGTGGAGCCTCTTGTCGACCTTGTTTGGTTTCTAAGGCAGTTAACAGTCCATGTTCGGAGTCAGGGTCGGTAAACTCTTTAATCAGGACCTCACGAAGTAGCTGGTAGTCTGACTTCGTTCGACTGGGCTGTCGATCTAGGAAGTTTCGTGCACTCGGAACTGGACGTGGATCTAAGGAGGTATAACCTGTCTCTGTCAGTCACATGAGGTCTCATTTCTAGATAGAAGTTGACATCTTGAAGGTGGGCCTGGATGGTGTGGCCCCTGTGGAGTTCGGGTTGAACTTGCTGATGTTTTAGACAGCTTGTCGAGGTCTTTGATGGTCATCCCAGGTGCAGCTCCAAGGTCTGCTTGGATGGGAGGTTTTCTTTCGTTGACAGGAAAGAGTTCTGTGGCGAAGGCAGGTGAGGTTTTGGGTTGTGGCCCTTCGCTTCTTCGCTGTATACGAGTTCTTGGACATGGGACTCTGCTCTGCTCAGCAGTGGTGAGGCTGAGTGTGGTTTCTCTCGCTTTGGCTCTTGCTTCTGCGCATAAGCATGTTTGAGTCCTCTTCTGACCATGTAGAGCTGATCATTGGTATCGTCTAGTTGTGGGGTCAGATTGTCCATTTCAATTCTGTACCTTTCAAGGTGGTCCTTCAGGGCACTTATTTCAGCATTCTTGTTGCTGATGTCATGCTTGGCTTTCTAGTAGCTGGTTGGCATACTGAAGTCTGTTTACCAGGTCTTCCTGGGCAGCCTTTGCATGTTGTTGGTCGAGCTGAGCTGCTGTCAGGGCTGCTTGGAGCTCCTTAACTTGTTCCGTTGTTTCCTGCTCGCCTCGTTGGGTGCTTTGAGTTGATCTTGAACTTTCACTTCCAGCTTGTCTATGCGACGTTGAGCACATGTCAGTTCCTCTTGAAGGTGGGTGATGTGCTTGTCGCTCAGTTTCAGCTGGGTCGTGAAGGCATAGCTTAGGGAGCTGGCAATTTTGACTAGCTCCTCATGGTTGTTATTCTGGCTTGAATCTTGTGTCAGGAATCTTCTCAGACCTAGGATTATTATTAAAATAATAACAGTTCAAACGTCTTGGGGTGAGGCTGTCTGTCGTGCCTCTCAGCCAAGTGTTCACATCTTCCCTTTGCCAGGGGTCTGCAGTCTGCGGCATGTTGGCACGCTGGGGAGAAGAGAGACTGACACAGATCTGTGTGGAGTGGAAGCTTATGTGGGTGTGACAACTAAGTGTTATGTCAGTGATTCTGAACCACTGGTGAAGTGTGGTGATCACTGTGTTGGTCTCAGAGTATCTAGGTAGACTAGCGATGTGAAGACTTCGTCACTCTAATGAGGAAGAGGGAAAAGAGACAAAAAGGTGAAAAACAAATTTAATAAAAAAAAACAATTCCTTTTCTATTTTTTTTTTCAAATGAAGAAAATTCTTTCCTTTTTTTTATTATTAAATGTTGTTATCAAGGAGGCAAACAATATTATTAAATCTTCGTCTTAGACAAACGAATATAATAATAATTCTGATATCTCTTTTCTTAGTCTGACAGAATTGACAACGCAACACCTTACAGTTGGACCGCTCACCAGGGAGGCTGCGAAGGCGCCAGTTGCTCAACACTTATCTCTATTAAAATTGATCTCAGCGTTGCATGAGTTGTTCAAATTTGGATTGCGTTTTAAATATAGGGAGGTTAAGAAGAACAAAAGTAGGTTTGATTGCAATCAAATTCGTTAGGATGATTCGCCTTTTGACAGGATTGTATCTCTCATACACTTAGAATTGATTGATGGTTCTTACAGGTCCCTACAAATGTGAAAAGTGAAGAGGAAAGAAAGGAGGATAGAACAGGAGGGAAGCGAAAGAGACAGTAAGTTGAGTGGATCGGTCCACTAGCAAGCAGTTATGCCCGACTACGCGTATAGTGTTGTTTTCAGTTGCTACACAACTATCAACAAAAATAAATTTTGGGTAAAAGAGATTTGTCTCTCTAATTTATTTGAACTCGTAGCGAGGGATAACAATGCGTCCTATTAAGGCTCAGGTGGGTCGTTCCCAAGCTAGGATACACAGAGGAAAGGAAATGGTAAGACAAAGTAAAATTGTAAAGTAATAAACAGGCAAAATAAGCAAATATGAAATTAAGTAAATGAGGAAATAAGTAAATAAAATAGTGGTTATGTTTATAACCAAAACAGGAAGAATTAGGGGTAAAACGCAATAAAGTAATGAGTGAGTATAAGTCTGAATAGAATCTACTTAAATGGGTAATAAATCAATTAGGTAGAATAAGTTTACTTAAACTTTTAAAGTTCAATACTTATTTGTACCTAAAATGATTATGCCCAAAAGGGAATACTAGAAGGAAGGATCATATTACATAATATGAGGGGGAAAATTAGAATGATTCCAAATAAACTTAATGTTTTAATTAAATTTGAATTTGGCACAATTAATAATTCTGAACTAGTATTTTCCTTTCTAGTAGAACTACAAATAAGTGGTAAAAGGGAGAAATAGGGAAGAGAAAGACCAACAAGTATATTAGTTTAAATGTTTGAAGGGTTAAACCACTTTAGCTTTTCAAAACACACACTTTATTCAAGCATTGGAGGTTAATGCTAACTTCTAACCTTTGAGGCTAATGGCTTTAGCATAGACTTCAATGTAAACACCACCGTGCCATTAGCAACAGCATGGAGCTTGTTTACAAAAGCATCGATGTACTGCGCGCGCAGTTCAAAGTTGCTCGGAAGTATGTTACATTAAATGTTGGCGCATCTCAACACTGTACAAATAACAACACCGCTTGTTCTGCGATGTGGCGCTTAAACTTTCAGTTCGTTCAGAGTTAAGCTTAAACCTTATTCAAATAATAGCTCCGTGCTGCGGTTGAGGAAACAGTGTATCACAAGCCCGTGTCCGTTTATATGGACATAAACACAACAGGGTTTCTTCGCTGTTGGTTCAAAGGTAAACTTTACTTGATAAAGCTTTTAACGCCCCATTCAAATCACTCTCGGACACGCGCAGTGTTTCGCGAGATTTAATCCACTTTGTGAACAGTGTAACGTACACAAACAGGCAAGCATTAATCTCTAATGTTTAACCCAGGGAGTCATAGCATATCTGACAATGGAACACGCACTGACGATCAAACTATGAATAATAAGGCTTTGATAAATAGAATTGAGGAACACGCTCAAAACTATTCTTTATCCACTGATTTATTTCCCTTTTAATTACTGCAGTTTAGCTTGATGCGGCTAACAGTTACTGAGATTATGGAGTAAGTTATAGCTATTAGATGACCTGGAACACGCAGGAAATTAATTCAGCTATAAAACAAGGCATTACAAGAAGAGAGGAACACTCATCTCCAACCTCATTCTCCGCTCTCAAATGTTAACTTTGAGTTCCCTTACTGCAGTTAAACAAAGGCGAGGCTGACTCGAGTTACAGCCTTCTCTGTGCTCATTCATTCAAGGAGGCGCGCGCTGCTGACGTCACTCACACATACGCACACACACACCAGTCTCGATCTCAGATCTCATCCGTAAGAATATAAAAGATTAAATAACTTGGTTTATGCTCATAATTTAGATTAATCTGCCCGCTTTTTCCTCCACCAATATGTAATGATAACATATAATATATATATTGTTATAAGGGAAACAGGTCAATTTAGCTCAAAGGGAATCATTAATGATTTTATAGGGAATTTGAACAGACTCACTGTTTCACGGCGATTCACCGAACAAGCCGTATAACAACCTCTGCACTGGATATTAAAATCCCAAAATATAGTGAAAACACTATTAAATAGCACGGTAACAAAATCGACAGATTAAGGCATTAACTTATGAGCACAAAACACAAGATATTTCTCTTTTCATTATAAACAAGACTTTATTTATATAAATCTAAGACCTGTAAACTAATCTACATATGAACACAAGCATTCACACATTCACGCGTTGCAGAAAGAGAGAAAGTGAGGAAAGGATTAGATTAAGAGAATGAGAGTTTGATATCCCACGTTTACAGCAATATGTGCAATTGCATAAACCTGAACAACCATCAATCACTGATTTACCACTCGCATTGAGTTTTTCAATGAGGCTAAAATCTATTTTCAATATTACACCAGTTACAGCAAAGTCTGGGATTTGTACTTGCGTAGCTTTTGTGTTTAAAGGATTCCCTTTTGTTCTCCGTCTTTTCAGGAAAGGGTTTTCCGAAGTCGCTGATTGGCTTAGAGTTCAGGAGTCGTGGAAGTGGGCGTTGGCTGGTTTTGCAGAGTCTTGGGCTTGTTTCCGCTGGCAAACGTAACTTAGCACACGAACTCACGGAAAGAAAATAAACTAAAGTCAAAGAATAAAAGGATGTAAAGACTAGGTGGCTTTTCTTCTTTTCATGGTATCAAGCTGGCTGGGTGTGGTCCAGAGCTGAAGAGAGAGTTCATTTTTCCGGAGAGAGAGAGATCCAAGAGGAGAAGTTAAGAGAGGCTGAAGAGCACATGGCTGAAGAGAGTTATTTCAAGGGGGTGTCCTAGTATTTATTCTCGGCCTTTTAGGGACCTCCCAATGGTTGTCTTGACCAATTAGATCCCATGCTGGCTCTTTGTTTCTTCACCCACTCAATAGCTCAACATGTCATGTTCAGTCACATTGCTCGAATCTTACATTCTCTTGCAAAATATCCTTTTGAATGTGATTTCTATAACCAGAATATGATGCATTTGACAGGAAATCCATCAAAAGAAATGATTAAAGCTATACTTATGACACTCATACATACCAAACATGACATTAACCCTTAAGGCTTAGCTAGTCAATACTAATTAAAAGCACGATAAACACAATGATTAAAACAAGGATATTCCAATTTGTGGGTCACATACATAATATGCAGCTATGCATGGAAATGATTAGTTTCATTAACAATGAGCATGAAAGTATTTTAAGATGATTTTACAGTCTGTAGCTGTGATTTCTATCACATATTTACATGTAATGGTCACATGTTGCATCTCTTTGACCATCAATATTTATTCCTCAAATGTATTACCAAATTCCTGCATTGGAATTATCATTAAGTGTTCCTTTGGTTTTGCAGGCTGTATTCAGACGGGCTGGCGCTAGGGGTCTGATTTATGACTTCCTGCTGTTGTCTTGTGGAATTCGGCTTCTCATGTTTCAACCATGCTTCGATCGAATCTTGATTTGCCAATTATTCGGTCCTTGATATTCTACATATATATATATATATATATATATACAGTATATATAAGAATGAACATGTGACACTGAAGACTTGAGTAATGATGCTGAAAATTCAGCTTTGACATCACAAAATAAACTGCATTGTAAAATATATTAAAATAGATAAATATAGATTATATAAATAATATAAATACTGAATAATAATAAAGAAATATAAATATTACTGTTTTTACTGTGTTTTACGCACAAGAGACTTCTTTTGAAAACGTTTGAGAGTATTTGTTACAAATTTGCCATGCTTCTAAAAAATAAATCTTAATGTTTAATAATAAAAAATACTTTGCTTCTGACAATTTATAAAAAAAAAATTAAAAAAATAAAGAGTAAGCCTCAGTGCCAGAGAAAATGTCGAAAAATCTACTCACCCAAGGAAAAAAAAAATCCTCATTGTTAATCTTATTATATTATTTCCCAGCATGATTAATAATAATACAGAGACATGGAGAGCACAGTTAAAGCCGAAAGCACTCTATTATGTTATCTCATTGTCACTTAGTCCCACGTACAATCACGCAGATATCATCAGTATTTGCCCTGTCGAAAGCGTCGTCTCGCACGCGCACATAAACTGCACATGTTCCACGACTGCGACGCTGATACATGATTCACAGCCTTGAATTCATTACCCATTGCGTTAATGGCGGGTGTTTCATTAATAGGGCTGAACTGTAAATCAAAGAGGCTGTTAATTGGCTTTGTGTCATAATCTCCGTCTAAAGCTGTTCTTCATCCATGTGCCCGTAATGTCTTAACGCCTGAGTTTCCTCTCCACTAATGAGCACAGGCACTGAAGCACAGGAGCCCTAATTTGTTTGTGGGCTATTGAAAAAGGTTAGTCCCCCCCAGAGCATGAGTTATGGTACCCTCCCTAATGTGTTCAGGGAGGAGGTAAATACCATGAGCCGCGTTTGCAGGGGAGAAAAGGTGTAAGCAGCATAAATGATTGATTTTTAATGGAGTTGGTTTTAGTGTTGAATGCAGGCGATGTTAGGTCTCTCTCGGGGTGATCCGTGCAAATCTGTTTCTGCTCATGTTTTATGTGAGCGTATTTCCATGCATAATTTGACCTGCAATCCCGAGTTTATCCCATTTGATAGACCCCTGAGGAGGCAACATAATCTAATCTGACCAAACCCCCTTCGGTGACTCGCTGTACCCCAACCATAAATGACTTTAAATGTCAGAGTGGGTCTGATCCCTGTGAGGGTCCATTCACATCAGGAGTTTCTCTCACACACACACACACACACACACACACACACACACACACACACACACTCTGTTCCTCAGCTTAGTGAGCTGCCTTTCTTGAAACCCTCTACAAAGGCAGCAACTGCACATGGAACACAAATACTGGCACAAAATGAGATCCTATTAACAACTGATCTGACATCAGTGTGTTGCTAAACTAACACTATTAGACATATAACAATCCAAAATATTGGGTCAAAATTTTATTTTATTAAACAATTTGTATGTATACCATACACACACCACCACCGTTCAAAATTTTGCGGTAGGTTTTAAGATTTTATAAAGAAGTTTCTCATGCTCAAATTAAGAACAGTAATATTGTGAAATATTTTTACAAATAATTGTATTTTAACGTAATATAAGTGACACAAAGCTGAATTTTAAGTAGCCATTACTCCAGTCATTCTAATATTCTAAATTTGACGCTCAATAAACATTTAATAATAATTAATATCTGCCTAATAATTTTGTGGAAACTGTGATATTTTTTCCATTGATTGAAAAACAAATATATATATTAAATATAAATCTTTTGCATACCCCAACATTTTGAATGAATGATTAAACATAACAACAAAAATAGTCTAAATATATTTAATCATTTAAATATTTAATATGTATATAGAATTTAAGGAAGTAGTATTAAACTAAACTTAACTTTAAATTAATTCATATAATGGCAATAGATGTCATTTTAAACAATGCAAGGAAGTTTTTAATTTTTTGAATGATGGAAAAAGTCTGAATTAACACTTCTTGCAAAATGTATCTGAATTGTATTTTAAGCAGTTCTTCTACTTTGAATTTCTATTCAAATTCCAATTTCACTTCCTGCGAGGCATGGCAATTCAAGTTAAATCCACACTCATGAAGTAAAAGCTAATTCTTCAATTCTGAATTTTGCCAGACCCTGCTGTCTGGATATACCATGGTATAAATGGTAAAGCAGAATTACTACTGGCTGACACATTTCTATGTACTGACATCTCTTCCAGCCCTAGTCGGCGCATTTACATAGCGAGAGCCTGTGTGCGTGCGTGTGTGTGTGTGTGTGTGTGTGTGTGTTCATGTGGTTTATGGAGACACAAATTTGTATAATGACATGGGTATGACATAGGTATTACAAGGAGAAGGTGATTTATGAGGACATTTTTGATGTCCCCCATAAACCATTAAAACCAACATACAGTATGTGGATGGGTGGTGTGTGTGTGTGTGTGTGTGTGTGTGTGTGTGTGTGTGTGTGTGTGTGTGTGTGTTCCACAAAGGCACATTTGGGCACATCCAGACGGCTCATTTCCATTGATAAAGCTCCAGAGAGCACGCTGGGTCAGTCCCTCAGTAGAGCTATCAAACACTACTGATAAAGACTGTCAAATCACACCAGTACAAAAACACAGGGTTAAGTTCTAGACAGGGAAATTATAATCATCCAAAAACAATGCTAAAACAAAAGCTCCACAATGAGAAATATTAAAACAGCTTTCGCATGCTGTCAGCAACAGAAGTGGGGACTCTACTTGAGCTCTAAATTTCCCCTTCCGGATCCAATTCATTTTAGGAAGTGAATTAAGTGGTGGAAGGATTTTGCCAAATATTCATTTGGAAGTCTATTCACACAAAGAGCAACATGACAAAGCAAATTGCTAGAAAATCGCTGCTGAAAATTTGTCCCAAAAAGTGTAACACAAATTTCCACCAGTCTCTTAAAAGTTCACACACCTGAATAAAAGAATCGCCAAGCTAATTAAAGTAAACCTATGCTGTAAAAATTAATGAATAAATACATGAATGAATAAATACATTCTGCAAAAATATTTGTTCTTATATAGTAAATATTCAGTATAAAGATTTACATTTTTATATAAAATTATAAATTATTAACTTTAACTAATTGAAAAAATAAGATGTACATAATTTACATTTACATAGTAAATGTTAATGGTATAAAGAAACCTGTCAGTGACTACATTTACATGTGCACCAATAATGTGATTATATCCAATAATCAGAGCTGACTTAAATTGATAGTTCACCCAAAAATGAAAAATACCTCATGATTTACTCACTCTTAAGCCATCCCAGGTTATATTAAAAATGTGCTGGCTCTTTCAAGCTTTATAATATCAGTGAATGGGGGTCGATATTATTAAGCCCAAAAAAGTGCATCCATCCATCCATAATAAAAAGTAATCCACACGGCTCCCGGGGGTAATAAAGGCCTTATGAAGCGAATTGATGCACTTGTGTAAGAAAAATATCCATATTTAAAACTTTACAAACCACTATGCCTAGCTTTCACTAACTGTCGTATGCACATTTCCGAGAGAGGGGCATTCCAGCGGATGACGTACAGAAGGACGTAGGCGAATGTGGAAGTGACAAACACTGGTCATGATTTAGAGTTACAAAATTAGAATTTGTAAATAAAAATGTCAGAAGACTTCAATATAAGCCAAGAGGTGACTGGTTTCCCTTTGCTGTAAACAAAACTTGATTCTCGCAAGACTAGCATATTCCCATCGGAGCTTTTGCTAAACCTACATTAATTTTCATTTTTGTGTGAACTACCCCTTTAATGTTTACATATGAGTTTATTGGCACTCAAATAGTATATGCCACATACTGTGTTTTACTACAATTATGGTTGCCATTATTATGAGTTTAATTGCTTCAATTTGACTGAACTGTTGTTTTTAAATGAGTACAGTTTAATTGCAATATTGCCTAAATCTCACTATAACTGCATGTAAATGTAGTTAATGTTACACAAATTTGCGCAAGTTATTAGTTTTATTGAATTAATAAACGTCATAAAACTCTCTCTCCTACACTTTCGCTCTCTGTCTGGTTTCAGTATAGAGCATTAATATCAGGGTTGATGGCCCAACAAGAGACTGATGGAGGTCTAAGTCCAGCTCTAAGTGACTCATGTGTTTTAACACACACACAGACCTTGGGCCAGTGTGTATTAATCCTGCTGATTTATGGTTAAATCTGTCACGCTTCAGGAGAGCGTACCCTTTGCCTCCATCACCTTACGGTTCAACAATACACAAGCATGCACATGCACGCTCACACCGAATGTGCTCTCACACACTGCTCAAGTATTACGTGATATATACAGTAACATGTATCAGACCCCGATGGCCAACTATTGCCAATGTAAACATACATTCATGCTGCATTATGTATATTATTATTATATCGTAAAAATAACTTGTGTAATTCATACTGCACAAAAACTAGAGATAGCTTTGCATGTTGTGGTTGAACATATTTCCTTGTTTTGTGTCATTAATTAGTAATAATATACTGTACATTTCATACATGATCACACCTGATGGCTGAAAATGCTTCATGATAAAACCAAGGAAAACCACAATCAATTACAATGGAATTGCTTCCTTATGAGAATTATATGCAATATAAAATAATAATAATAATAATAATAATAATAATAATAATAAATACTAATCTCTTTAACTGTATAATTACAGTTTGCCTTTTTCATAAATAGATAATTAAGTAAATATTTGTCTATTTATCTATTTGTGAATTTTATATGAAATATTATTTATGCATGTATATATTTATTTATTTATTCATTAATTTAATAAATAAATACATGTCTGTTTTATTTCCCTTTTGTGATAACTTCTGTATAATTAAATTTAATTTAATTTAATTTATTGATTTATTTACATACATACATACATATAGTAACTAGATACAGTATAGTGAGAAAAGCATTTTTTACCTTCCTCTATATTTTTCTTTTTCTTTATATACTGTAACTGCTGTCTATCACCGTACCACCTGTGGGACGCTTGGAGCTCTTTTTTGTTGTCCTTTTTCTCTATCAAATCTTTGAGTAATTTTCATAAATTATTTAGCGTTTGAAAGCTTAAAAGCTCAAAATTCATCCCGTGGAACCTATTTTAAAATCGGATATTGCATTACCATGGAAATGTTAATTTAACATAGTTTGACAGTCTCCTCCCCTTAGTGGGCGGTGTCAAGTGTCATATTACACAATGCATTTCGGTCTTTTAGAATCAAAATTGTTATAATCTTGACAAAAAACATATCATTTGAATAGTCTCAGGATTGCATATTTTGTGGTTATTTTGTGATAGAAGTAATATTGAGAGAGAAATCTAGACATTTGTGACAGCAAAATGCATAATTTTTTTTAATGGAGTTTAAATGGCACCCGGTGACTGTTTGTGGTATAACGCCCAAAATAAAATGTCACAGGAACCTCATTTTCAACTTCAAATTTGGAACATAACTTTTTTTTAGACATAAGACTTTAATTTTATGGAAATTTTTGAGCAAAACCTGTTATGTAAAATATTTATTATATTTAAAATAACATAAAATGAATGCCGTGTATTTTATTGACAGTATATTTAAACTTCTATTACTTTTGAATACTTAAACTTTTTTTTAAATAATCCACTTTTGCAATAATCTGCTGATTTTCTTCTTTAAAAAGAGACCAACCTTGGGTCTGTATTCCAAAGTGTTCATAAAAGACAACAATTTAAGTTTGGATAGTGCACTTTCATGCCCATTTTAAAAAATGGGGGGTGACAGTTAAAGGGTTAAAATAAATAAAGAATTGTCTGTTTATTTCCTTTTTGTGATAAATTTTGTATAAATTGTAAAAATAACTAAATATAAATACAACCTGAATTCTGGAAATGTTGGTATGTTTTTTTTTTTGAATAAAATTAAAACTAAAAGAATTTCAAATCACATGAGCCAATATTTTATTCACAATAGAACATAGATACCATGAATGTTTAAACTGAGAAATTGTACAATTGTATGCACAAAATACCGTATGAACTTATGCACCCCATGCCATCAGAGATGCTGACTTTTGAACTGAACGCTGATAACACGCTGGACGGTCTCCCTCATCTTTAGCCCGAAGGTCACAGCTTTTTTTTTTGCATGATAGAGATTTAGTTGGCATCTGCAGATGGCACGCCAGGTTGTGTTTACCGACAGTGGTTTCTGGAAGTATTCCTGGGCCCATTTAGTAATGTCAATGACAGAATCATGCCGATGAGTAATGCAGTGTCGTCTGAGGGCCCAAAGACCACGGGCATCCAACAAAGGTCTTCGGCCTTGTCCCTTACGCACATAGATTGCTCCAGTTTCTCTCAATCTTTTGATGATGTTATGCACTGTAGATGATCAGATTTGCAAAGTTTTTGCAATTTGACGTTGAGGAATGCTGTTTTTAAAGTAGTCCACAATCTTTTTACACAGATTGGAGAGCCTCTGCCCATATTGACTTCTGAGAGACTCTGCCTCTCTAAGACAGACCTGATGTCAATTAACTTAATTAGTTGCTAGATGTTCTCCCAGCTGAATCTTTTCAAAAATGTCTTGCTTTTTGAGCCCCTTTGTTACCCACGTGCCAACTTTTTTTAGATCTGTAGCAGGCATCAAATTTGAAATGAGCTAATTTTAGTGGATAAAAGTGTAAAATATCTCTGTATAAACATTTATGTTCTCTATATTCTATTGCGAATAAAATATTGGCTCATGTGATTTAAAAGTCTTTTAGTTTTAATTTTATTCAAATTTTAAAAACGTCCCAACATTTCCGGAATTCGGGTTGTAATACAATTAGTTTTGTATTATTTATTTCCACAGTTACAGTCTAAAAAGAAAATAAATATAGAGGAAGGAAAATATATATTTCCTCCCTATGTTGTAAGTGTTTTTAAATAAATAAAAAATTATAATTGTATGTAAAAAAAAAAAAATAAAAAAAAAGGGGAAATAGACCTAGCTGGAAACATAGTTCTAGTAGAGTGAATTAACGTACTAGAAACAGGTTGACCAAGATGCTCGATCAGGTCATGCTTGACCAGACAACTACTGAACTTGAAACCATAAAACCAGGCCTCATCATGCTTTCATTGGAAGATCCAGCAGGATGTTGTGGCCTCTGAGAATCAGGATGAGGTAAGACTACGGTGGACAATGGCTGGTCACGACCGGATAGTGTTCTAGGGTCTAATCTGTCTATTCCAGGAATGAGTCCGTGACACAATGTGTGTGACGAAGATAATGGATAAATAATTAATCAAATACACACCATGACAAGGACACACACACAAAATATTCCACCTGACACAAACTGTTCATCGTGAAAAATCATGCACACACACCTTTTACTCAGGTCCCATTTAGCTGTCAGAAGTCTGGAGAATTTAAAAACCCATCCAAGAAATCCAAAGCTATCACACACCTCACTAACGCCACTCACATTACTTTTCTCTCATCCTCCTCCATTTGTCTTTCCTCGTCTTTTAGTGTGGCAAGTGGCAGAGAGCGATGGTAGGAAACGTTTTAGAACTGTTTGGGTAGAGCCTCAGGGGGAGCCTTCAAGGATACCAAAAAAAATGAGCAAAGCAGCAGGATCCCGACAGGAAGAAGAAAAGCCTCTCTGTTTGAATAGAAGTCAATGGAGAAGAATATGTATGACTCCAAATATGATAATCATTTTCATTATTCTCAATGGTAATTCATATTAGTACATTGCATATATGTTAAATTAGTATAATCTGCTTAATGTTCATAAAAAATATTGTCAAATGCTTAATTTTCATCACAGTGGTTGTAAAAACAGGCTACATTCAATAGAATAAAAATATAAATAATAAATTCAAATGAAGCTTTCAGATGCAAAAGTGTCCTCTAAGAGCCATCTGAAAGTTTCATCTAAAATGAGCATTTTTATCAGGCTCCTATGTTATATTTATGGAATTCTTCTTTTAAATGTGCTGCTGAGTTTCATAAGATTCACACATGTACCATGATCACCAAATCTTCCTTCCCACTTCAGAAGTCAGAGCGTTTACTAATCTGAAAGAGAGCTTCAATACACAGTGTCTATATTTCTTTTCACACACACACATACATTTCCCTCACTTGATAACTCTTTCGTTGACCTCTTGGACCTGTGTGTTATCTGGAGTGGAGTTAAATCAAAACTAAGGGAACTCTAATGTGTGTGTTTTCTCTCACAGGTTCAGCCATTTCATGCCTCTCAATCACCGCAGCAATCCTTCCTCGCTTCTCTTACCCCATCCTTTCTTTTCACACCTATTCACTTAAATGACAAACACTTGGAGAGAGTCAACCGAGCTGTCTGTCACTCAGGGTTGCTGTGGAAGAAGGGCTGTCCCAGCAGAGAGCAGTCGTGCTCCGGTGTGAGCCAGTGAGACATATTTGTCCCAAACCTAGTTTTAAATCAGTATAAACTAAAGGCAGTGCAACAATTTGACAGATTAAATTACTTATTTTTCCTGTTTTTATGCAGAGGTAATGACACCAAGGAGGGAATTACATTTTTTTTATGCTAGTTTGTGTTTATTTATTTATACATGTTTTTTGTGCATCTCTGTAATGGAGAAATAAAACAAACTAAAATAAAATAATTTAAATAAAATTCCCGATCCTAAAGACAAAAGACAAAAATAAACTTTTAAAATAATAATAATTATAATTATATTAATAATAATAATATAATGAATAGGCAGCTTTTAATGAAATAACATTACAAATATATATATCAACAGAATTTGCCATTATCACAAAATAAAAATAAATAAAAAATTAAATAAAAACTTCTCGATCCCTCTCTGTCCCACTTCACTTCCGGTCAACATGCTGTCCTATCATAATAAAGACAAAAATTCCAACAAAACCTATATGATATTATTTTGTATTATATTATATTACTTTGTAATATATATTACAAAAAAAGTATAATAATAAATAGGGAGCTTTTATTATTTATTTATAAATAATTGTATACATTTTATAAAATAAAAAAGTTGAAAAATATTAAATAAAAATATTAGTAATGTTTTATATTTGTTTAGCTATTTTGTATTGATATTTTTCAAAACTGAAATGTTTTCTTCATCCATCTTCTTAGCTGGATTTCCTGTTTCGCTGAGCTTGCTGCAATGCATTATGAGATTACTTTCTCGTTTAGGAAAGATGCATGCGATACAGCTACTGTACCTTTCAGACTTTACACTTGAAGTGCATATATCATGTATTAAACGTTATCCTATGCGGGCAGCTCGCTAGGACTTGGAGTCTTTATCTATCTGTTGACCCGTTGACTCTCTCTCGTTACCCGTGGCTGCACTCCTGACAGTGAGGTCATAGAGGTGGTCACAGGAAAAGGAGGATGGAGGCTGGAGGATTAAGGTGGGCAGCTTCGGTCTCCAGGTCACAGGAGTCAATGACAACAGACAGACAGATGTGTGAGTCTGTGTGTGTCTGCATCTTTCCACACACCTCAATAAATTCTACCGCATCTGTTTGAGTTCGAACTGCTCCTTTCAGAGCTCCTAACAAACCACGGATGTTATGGATTATAAATGAACTAATTATTTGTAATGCTCATTAGCTCCAGGTCCTAATTAGCCTAAATTAATATTGGTTTTGATAAAGACAATGCCTGAGGAAAATTGGCAATTGACCTTCTCAGTTAATCTGGAGAGGAAAAGAAGAGAGAGAGACCAAAGGTGAATGAAGAAAGAGTGCATAAAATCACAAACTTTCAGCATGACAGTTGAATAAAATGCATACATTGGCTCTGTTCCAAACCTAGCGAAATGCCTTTGAAGGCACGATTTTAAGACATTTAAAGGCAAAGAGTAGCTCTCATATACCTTCTTCTGGACAAATTCACAGAGAAGACGATTCCATAATGGACAGCAACAAGCTCAGTGAAAAGGATTCAGACAGGAAACGTTAATTATCATTTTATTAGTTGCCTCTGTCTAGCTGTTATCAACACAACAATCCTCCTCAAACGGATCGTTGAGTGCAGTTCCTATTCCAAATTGGAAATCAGAGGGCAATTTCTATCCAAAAGGCTGAATTTATTTAATTAAAACACAGTAAAAAGTACAAATTAAATTAAATTAATTACAAATTAAAATAACTGTTGTTCATATTTACAGTTGTACTGCTCAATATTTTTTGGGAAGCTGTGATAGTTTCTCATTAATCTCATTAATTAGATTTTTTTTTTAAAGCTCAAAAGAGCAGTATTTATATTAAACTTTTTTGTAACAATGTAAAAGTCTTTACTGTCACTTTTGATCAATTTGGTGCATCCTTGGTGATAAATGAATGAATAAATAAATAAATTTTAAAAAAAGAAATTTTACTGACTTTAAACGTTTAAATGGTAGCATATATATATATATAATAAAAGCATACTAAAGCAACAAAAAAAACAGCAAAATAAAATGAAGCAAAACAACAGCTAAAACTAAATAACATAAATAATATACAAAATATAAAATACAATAAAATAAAATATCCAACGTGAAATCACCGCTCTGGACCAAAGTGTCAGGGCTCTA
The DNA here is from genome assembly GCA_027564155.1 of Gymnocypris eckloni scoliostomus. NCBI lineage: Eukaryota > Metazoa > Chordata > Actinopteri > Cypriniformes > Cyprinidae > Gymnocypris > Gymnocypris eckloni. The sequence goes on along the minus strand of CM050429.1, from coordinate 26,042,682 downwards.
AAAGCATGGGCATCTATTTTTCTCTATCTCTTGCCTTTACCTTCACAGCTCATGCATCAGCAAGACCGTTGCTAGAGAAGGTTTAGAGCAGTGCACAGTCTCGTGCTGTCAATCAGCTCGGGAGATGGCCTGTTGTAATTCAGAATTCTGGGGTTGCCAATATCAGGTTTGTCTACCACCACCAGTCCAGACACACCCCTGCAGTCACCTCAGAGTACCACGGAGACAACGAGAAAAAGAAACCTTTTTAAATGTCAAACATTCTCTCCTGCGAGAGATAAGAGGGAGAGCCTCAATTATACACACATCCCTCCCAACCATCCAGTAAACACACGAACACAACCCTATCCAGGTCGAAATTAAACGTGGAGAAGCACTGCACTGCTAGATACTGTTAGATAGAAGACATAATTGCTTGGTCTTTGCAAGCTTAACCTGAATGACAATAAGAATCAATAGAGCAGGAGCGAGAGAGGAGTGGACGAAGAGAATGAAGAGGAGATAAACAGAAGGAAAACAAAGAAAAAACCAAGAGCGAGGCAGGAGATTTGGACCGCGCGGTTGAGGAGGTGACTCTCCGTGGAGACACTGGATTAATCCCAACAGACAACGCTGCTCCAAATGTCATCGGAGCGGTGAAGGACATGATAACCTTTCAGCACACATGCAAAACCCTCTCCTAAATTCACACACACTTTAACCCTCTCATTATCAGATGGACACAAATATGCACAGAAAGTGACATGACAGGCACAAAGCGTCGCAGCACACGCGGGTAAAGCCCACGCGGGTGCTTGTTGTCATCGGCTGGGCAGAGAGCGGGTCACTGATGTGAGACATCAATTTCCAGGTAGACTGCTCTCAGCGGCACCAGCAGGTATCAGCCGACACACACCTGCCCCTGATAAGCAGCTGCCGCAAAATGATCTCAACCACACACAACATGCATTATTCACACACACACACACACACACACACACACAGACCAGTACATCAATGCACGCCTAAACAGCACACACAGAAATATTGCTGTTCTTTCAGACATACGATTTTCCTTGAGTAATGAATCAAATAAAAAAATAAAACACTATATATGACTGTAAATAACATCCCTGACCAGGGATCAGAATTTCTCTAAGAGCTTTAAAGACAAAATTGGTACTACTCCAGGCTGTACTGAATTAGTAAGCTTTTCTTTTTCTCATAACTAATAAAAAACCTCAAATACACAACAGTTGCATAAAGTTAATATTGAACAAATCGCATTTCAGACAGCATAAGTAACTTTATTTTTTGAATAAACATAATAAACTTGTGTATGAAAACTGTTCTAGGTCCAGTTGAGTCTTTGGGATTTCTTCCTGTTTTATAATCCATCAATTCAATAATAAATTGCTTTTAAGAAATACATAAGCAAATGGTTTTCTTTTGAAATTTCTATTCACTAAAGAATCCTGAAAAAAATGTATCATGGTTTCCACAAACAAATTAAGCAGCACAATGATTTTCAACATTGATAATAAATGTTTTTAACAGCAAATCAGCATATTAAAATGATTTCTGAAGGATCGTGTGACACTGAAGACAGGAGTAATGATGCTGAAAATAAATTACAATTTGAAATATATTAAAATAGAGAAACGTTATTTGAAATTGTAATAATAATTCACAATAATACTTTTTACTGCAACCTTGGTGAGCATAAGAGATTTCTCTCAAAAATACTGAACAAACCCTCAGGTTTAGGCTTAGATAGTGTACTTTAAAAAAAATACTACAAATAATTTGTAAATCATTTTAACAGACTAGTAATACAGACTAATAATTTAGAATATTTGAACTGGATTTTTGATCAAATAAATGCAGCCTTGGTGAGAATAAGACAGAATAAGAATATAAAGAATGAGAAACATTTAAATAAGAATAAGTATATCATATGTAAAAACATGTTATACATTTATAACATTTATAAAAAGCGGCAATTTTTACCTTCAACCCATAAAAATAACATTGTCTGTATGAATGAATGTACTTTGGTTGATTCAACCATGTTAAATAATGTGACTTGAATAAAACCATTTGATTTAGAGTCAAAACTTCATAGTAAATAGTGCATCTCGTCAACAAGCTGTTGATTTCATATCTGAAGCAGTGAAGATCTAATATGTTTGTATAAGACTAAACTGACCTCTTGTGATCTCAGTCTAGTTTTCGTTGGTTTACAGTACATCAGGTAGCACATAAAACATTATGGCAGCAAGTATAACGCTCAAACACAGAGTCACCCTTACGGATCCTTACTATTCCCATCAGGCCTTATGATACTCTTGTGTGATGTAACAGAGCATCGAGATACAGTCTCAAATGGCTTCTGTCTTCTGTTTCCCCAGAGATGTAACCTTACACACCTGCAGCCTGAGTAAAGGTCAGTCAGTGAGATCATATAAACGTCAGCCAGGACACAGACAGATACAATTCAGCAAAAACTGTCTGGAGACACACACTCACTTTCATTTTTCATAATAGTCTGTCTGGATATTACTGCTTAAATTAAAGCTGAATTTTTTGAATGTTTAAAATACTTTCTCCTATGCCAGTTTAATAACGCAACGGCATGTTTCTGATGTAATCTGTTTTAGAAATCACATCAGGTCTGAGCAGGAAAAGTGTTTGGTAAAGTGAGATTATTACTGCGAGAGCGTCTATGAACACTTCCAAATGACCCCAATCAATTACACATTAGAGTCAGCATCAGAAATACGCAAGCCCTTATAAATCATACGACAATGATGAGGTCACCGAGAGGGAGAGAGAGGCAGAAGTGCTGAAGGACACACTGTCTTTACCCTCGGATTTAATGCAAATAAAGAAGCAATATTTACTTCGTTTATGGGTTAGACAACTAATGTACACTAGTGGATGATCTAAATAGGTTGTCAGTAACTTATGTCAATATAAGGGTAGTTGACAAATAAAAATTGAACTGTGTCCTATATGGTGTGACAGCAAAAATGTAGAAAAAAAACAACATTATTCATTATTAGTTACAAATGACATGTAAGATGTTTATCTTCAATGTTAGAGGTTTTTTTTCCGTCACACCATAGGACACATTGATACGTCAACTACCCATATATAAAGCTGATAGTTGATTTACTGCCCATCCAGAGGATAATGTGTGGTTTATTTATTGATCTATTAAGAGGTTGCTATGTTATAGAACTGAAGAAACATAATGGAGTTATCAGTGATGTTCCTGTGGCTCAGTGGTAGAGCATTGCGTTAGCAGTGCAAAAGGTTGTGGGTTCAATTCCCAGGGAACACACATACTGATTAAAAAAATGTATAGCCTGAATGCACTGTAAGTCACTTTGGATAAAAGCGTCTGCTAAATGCATAAATGTAAATGATGTTTCAGTTGAGTCCCAGATGTTTCACTCAATTAGAGAACAAATACACAACTGAGACAACTGTTGATATGTAGTAAGACAACAGAACTGGTATTTGACTGCAGATTATGGCTTGAGAAAAAATTAAGAACCTGGTTGGATTTGTTCTAAACCTCTAGAGAAAACACATCTAAGATTAGACACTTTTTTCTCAGTATAAACAACTGAACTGCAAAAAAATTAAATAAAAGTATCACTTGCTTTCTATTTAATCAAGGAGTAATGGAGTAAACCCTTCTCAATTCAAGCAAATGATCTCCTAGCAAATACAAATACACTGCAAAAACAACACTGTGAAATTACCCTATTCAGTTTATTAAGTAAAAACAGCACTACTGCAATTCCAGTTAATTATTACACTTTCCAACAAGTTCTCATTAGTTACCATTAGTTAATGCATTACAATTAACTAAGAATGAGCAACTGGTTTGTGACAGTATTTATTCATCTTTGTTAATGTTCAGGTCCATTAAATAATGTTAACAGATACAACTTCTTAATTGAATAATGTATTGATGAAAAATGTAGAAATTAAAATGAAATAATAGGGAAAAAGTGCTAAACTATTTTTCATTGTTAGGTTGTGTGAACTAATGTTAACAAATGAATTGTAAAGTGTTGTTAATACTATTCTAATAATTAGTTCACTGTACACAGCACCTTCGTTTAATTCAGCCCTTACTCAAGGCATATGATGATGGTGTGAGGTCAATACAACACACACACTGCAATGCTATTGACCAGAGCCCAGAGAACGCCGTAGGGCTTTCGACACTGCAAGAAGTATTAGATTTATCAGATTATTAAAACTTTCTTCACACTAAGGAAAATGTCACATCCAGTGTGGATACGGTGTCACACTTTACCTGGGGTGAAACCCTGCTCCAGAGCGGGGGGGATTTTTAACCCTGCATTGTAGTGCCAAATGTGTACAGTGTTAGAATGTCACGGATGCTTCGCAACAGATGGGATGCCTCATATTCATGTGTTCTGGACAGTTAAAGAAACACAGCACATTGTATAAACAGTGTTTTCAGTGCTTGAGTGGAAAAATGCTAAAAAGTGACAGAAAACATGAACTGGAGGGAGGAAAAGACAGTTTCATTCTAACATTTATAGTCTGTAAACATTCTGGAAACTTAAAGTACAGTTGGCAATATATAAAATAAGGATGCCTGCTAGAGCTGTTAAACACTTTGCGTGCGGCAGTTGTCCAATCAATGACACTGACATAGTACATATGCACATAAGAACATTAACACGGGGTTTAGAAATGTACAGTGAAACCTAAGCATATGAATACCCATGATTAAAGAGTTAGTTCACCCAAAAATTGTAATTCTGTCGTTAATTACTCACCCTCATGTCGTTCCAAACCCATAAGACCTTCGTTCATCTTCGGAACACAAATTAAGATATTTTTGATGAAATCTGAAAGCTTTCTGACCCTGCATAGACAGTAACACATCTACCACATTCAAGACCCAGAAAGGTAGTAAGGACATCGTTAAAATTGTTCATGTAACATCAGTGGTTGAACCATAATTTTATGAAGCTACTTTTTGTGCACAAAGAGTACCATGACGCATGGTGCACTTACAGGTCTGAAATAGCATGAGGGTAAGTAATTAATGACAGAATTGTCATTTTGTAGAGAACTATCCCTTTAATTGTAAACCAGTTAAATTATGAGCAATGTGAAACTTGAAACAAACCACACAGGATTCCGTTTACCCAGGTTTACAATGACCCAGGGTTCTTTATCTCAAGTGTGAAAAGCCCTATGTGTTCTTCACACACCATACACCAAAGGCCTGGTGGATAGTGTGTTTACAGACAGCATTCAAGTGTACAGCATTGACTCCAGGAGTGAGAGCGAGGGAGCCTATATGTCATCACAATTTTAAGCTACTGAGCGACCTGAGGTGAAGCAAATGATTCAAGGGCACAATGGTGATCCCGCATGGGTCGCTTCTTGAAGGGTTCAAACCTACAGCCTTTTGTTACCAGTCCAGATCTTTGGCCACCAGGAAGCACTACCTTTTCTTTATTTATTTTTAAACAGGATCTTTAAATTTACAGTTAATAATTTAGCAGACGCTTTTATCCAAAGAGATGTAAAAATGAGGAGAATAATAGAAGCAGTCAGACCATCGAGAGAGCAACTGTATACAAGTGTCATGACAAGTCTCGGTTAGTCTAGCACAGTACACATAGCAATTTTTTAAGGATAGAATAGAATAGAATAGAATAGAATAGAATAGAATAGGTAAGTGTTAGTATTAGTTGGTCAGGTGCTGGCGAAAAAGATGTGTCTTTAGTTGTATTTTGAAAATGGCTAAAGATTCAGCTGCTTGAATTGAGATCGGGAGGTCATTCCACCCGCTGGGCACAGTCCAGGAAAAGGTCCGTGATAGTGATTTGGTACCTCTTTGGGATGGCACCACAAGGCGTCGTTCACTTGCAGAACACAAGCTTCTGGAGGGCGCATACGTTTGCACTAGCAAATTTAGGTATATTGGTGCAGCACCAGTTGTTGTCTTGTAGGCACACACCAGTACCTTGAATTTGATACGAGCGGCTACGGTTAGCCAGTGTAACCTGATGAAGAGAGTGGTAACGTGAGCTTTGTTCGGCTCATTAAAGACCTCTCTGGCTGCTGCATTCTGGATCAGTTGCAGAGGCTTGATAGTACATGCAGAAATCTTTATTTATTGAAAGCCTGCCTCCTTAAAGCCAGAGTTGAACCAGCCACCTAAACTTGGCCAACTACCAATATCCAGCCGAGGATATTGTGAAACTGACCAGCAATTTACTACATTTCTGACGGAAAATTGTTTCCACGCCTTTTCTTTTAGTGTATGTACAGATTGATGGATTAGACAAATGGTGAGGAATAAAAGATTAGACAAAAATATTCATACATTTATATCATTCAACTTAAACTTTAAAACACTAATAATCTAATAACAATTAGAACAAAACAATTAGAATCTAATAGAAATGAGACAAAACAGTTTCATTACTTTTGTTACTTTTTCAGTTATGGGCCAAAACATAAAAATAAAAAATCTATGAAAGCAGTGTAAACAGAAGAAATACAATTATGTAAGTTTGGAACAGCATGAGGTTGAATATATAACAAAAATCATTCATTTTGGAGTCAATTATTTCATTAAGACCCCTTTAGGTCATCAGTGTGGCCCACGCTTTATCATTCAGCAGCAAAATAAATCACTTCCTTCATCATCAACACAATTTCCTCTAAGGTAAGTCTCCAAAACACATGGCACTGTTTAAACTAGCTTTTAAATGAGATGAGAACACACTGCCAAACAGAACCTGAGGCCGTAACTACTGAAATAATTGCTCCAAGCTCTAAGAAATAAACTGTTTAACGAGACCGCTCATTTAGCTGTCAATCACAGAGTCATTTACATTTGAGAGAGCAGGACCGCTCAAAGGAGAGCTTTTTCCTGAGGGAATTTTCTTCAATTCAAATCAACTCAGTAAAGCTTGGAGTGATTGTCTTTCCAACAGGTATGAATTTTCCTCTTTTAAAATTCACTATTTGAGAAAACCTGTATTTCATGAAGTGTTGAAACCCATTATATGTAGCCATTCATTTATATTGAGACCTTCTAAGTGATCAAATAATTGAGTGGATTAATTGAGCTAAAAAAAGATACAATAGCTAATGCAGGTGCTAATTCTATATTACAGTTCACCCAAAAGTAAAAAGTAATCTTTAACTCACCATCATGTCATTCCAACCCAAATTATTTTCATTCTTCCATGAAGTGAAAAGGGGCAAAATCTTTGGAAAGTGGAAGGGATTTGGCTTTAAAACTACAAATGGCACCAGTAGGGTATGTATGAATGAATGTTAAATTATATTGCCAAAAAAGACAAAAAGCACCATTAAAAAGTCCATATGACTAGTGTGGTTTATTACACGTCTTCTGAAACCACACAATGCCTCACAAACCGACCAAAGACTCAGAATTGGTTACAAATTGGCAGAAAAGTTTGTGGTTAGTAAATTTGTTTTTATTTAAGAAATCTCTTATGCTCACCAAGTCTGCTTTATTTGGTCATAAATACAGTTAAAACAGTAATATTGAAACAACAAAAAACATTGTCTATTTGAATATATATTTTTATTTACTCCCGTGATATCAAAACTGATTTTAAGCAGTCAATACTGAAATCATTTGAATATGCTGATTTGCTGCTAAAGAAACATTAGATTAATTTAATGAATCCTTACTGAACAGAAATATTATTTTAAAAATAAATAAAAACAAATATCTAACTGACCCAATCTTTTAAAACCAAGACGAGTGGCTGGAGTATAAAATCATAACTTTGAGTCAATCCAAACATTGGCAGGAAACTGTTAGACATTATCAGTATACTTGAGAAAAACTTTGATAATATTCACCCTGAGGTCAATTTCTGCCCCTTTATTATTCAATTAGAAAAGCCAAGGAGCTCATTACAGAGAAGACTTAAACATGCAAAAAGTGGCCCTCACAGACACACTCATACATGCATTAATGCAATTGCATATGATTATTTTCATCTCAGAAAAGGGAGTATGTGCATGTGTGAGAGAGAGAGAGAGAGAGAGAGAGAGAGAGAGAGAGAGAGAGAGAGAGAGAGAGAGAGAGAGAGAGAGAGACTCTATCAAACTGTGACACTCTCTATTTGACTCTATCAAACCGAAATGTTCTGAAGTGTATGTGTGAGGCTTAATTGCCATGTTGAAACTGAGTCTGACTGAACAAGTGGATCAAAATAAAGTGGATTATCAGATTAAAAGGTTTTGCCGCATGCAGCGCTTAAGTTAAATACATCCTAAACTTCCTTTGGATTCACACACTACTAGATAACCACACACACACACACACACACACACACAGCGCAAATCAAGAATAAAGGCATGTGATTTGTTAAATGTTCATTATTCAGCAGGTGTTTATCATGTTAATGTGACACTATGGGATAAACATTTAATGTGCACTAATTGATTTGAGACATTTCTCCATATGGGATCGCAGGCATCCTTGCAAAAAGTGCTATGGTTTCAAGTATGTACTTGTGTGTTAAGGGAAGCAACAGAGGCCATCTGTTCGGGGACTCTAAAAAACATTCTAAATGTTTTTAATTCAAATCTGAAAATTACATTTCTTGCTTTTAAATCTGAATGTTTTATGTACATGACTTTAAAACATGCCAAATCTGTTTTCAGTCATATTTGAGTGTGATTTTTAAATGAGTGTATAATTGAAAGGCTGTTATACTGTAGCAGTCTAGTAAATATGTGGGGTGCACAAAATACACTTACATGCAGTTCCACACATTACTCATCCACAATAAAAAACATGACAAAGCTTTACCCAGCATTCCTGCATACGTCTATGGACATAAAAACAGCCAAAACAGTCTAACACCAACAACACAATCTAAGTGCACTTCTATAGTCACAGAGTAACCTATTAAATCACAGTGACAGTGACTCTAGATGGACAAGGAGTCTAATCGTACCAATCAGAGGTCACGGAAATCTGACCAGTGAGGATTGAGAATCCAATTCTCTATTTTAGAATTGTTGTAATACTTGGCACATATCTCTCACACATAGCCTCACTATTAAAACTAAAAGTTACAGTAAGAAACTAAATGTGTTTTATAGGCAGATGCTACATTATAGAAAATTATTCTGTTCTACCAAAAAAAAAAAAAAATTAGGCTGTAGTTCTTCAGAAAACCTTTAACATTTCACAGAGCCCAGAAACCAACAGAAAAATCTATAAATTAACATCACAATCCAACTCAATGATCCTACACATTGTAAAACTAACCAAACTATACTGCAAAGAATCACTGAAAACCATTTCTTTTTAAGCATGTACAGTATAAACACCAGTAAGCTGTGAAGGTCAGGTCAGGACACAGCACAGGAACATCACATTTATCTGATTCTATAATAGCCTGATGTAATCTCCAGCGTTGGAGTCAAGACAAAACCCTCTATAACCCAAACCAGATCCAGATCCAGACCAAAATATAAGAACAAGGTTGTCCATTTCAATCAACTTAATGCTCTGAGCTACTTTACTTTTGCTAACTAAAATTGGAAGTCTTGCACATTTTCTGAAACGGTGAAGATACAATGTCAAGTCAAGTAATTACCACCATGAATCAGATTGTCTGAAACCAAAGAATAGAATATCCATACTAAGGGCCCTATCATACACCCAGCGCAATGCGACGCCAGGCGCAACGCAAGTGATTTTTGCTAGTTTCATCCCGATGCAGTTATCATTTTCACATCCAGCGCCACGTTGTTTAAATGGCAAATGCACTTACACCCATCTGTTAGCACATGGGCAAGCTGGTCTGAAAATGAGGTGTGTTCAGGCACATTGTTGGCGCATTGCTATTTTGAGGCATCTGAAAAACGATTGCGCCATTGACTAAGGGTGTAATGGTACATGTATTCATACCGAAACGCTTCGGTACGGGTCTTTCGGTTCGGTACGCATGTGTATACAGTATTTTTTTTTGTATACAACATACAGTATTTTTTTTTCAGGACATTCAAATAATAAATGCCGTTTTGACAGTCTTTGTGTGGAATGACAGATCGCCGTATAAACACCTTGGAGAGCCATTTCTGGGACGGTTCAGAAACGTGCTGGTATAAACCCAACACAAGCATTTAGTGAAATATTGCTCTATATAGTATATATTTTACTAAACCTGTTAGCCTTAATTATTTGATGTATGTTTAAATGAATCTGTTATGAAACACGATATGACACCCAGTGTGTAATTGAATATATTTGAACAAATAACCAAGAAATGTTATCATTTATAAGTTCATTTAAAAACTGCATTATGTGCAATATACATGTTTGCATACAATGTTTTTGTTGTTGTTGTTGAGTTGATTATCTATTTAAAAATAAATAGTAATTAAATTTAAGTTTGGTTCAAGTTGTTGGGCCTAATTGTAACCTTATAATGTAAAAGGGCTCCCTATAGTATTTAAGCATAAGCTGAGGTACAATTTTATCACTAAGAAAATTTGAACTATAACTGAATGTATTTAAAGAAAGAGTAACTTGGTCAGTAAACCAACTAGTTTTCCCCTGCTATACCAAAATTATACCGAGGTACGCACCGAACCGTCATATTTGTTTACTGTTACGCCCCTACCATTGACCAATTAAAACCTGGTCTAAAGTCAATGGTGCAGTATATTTTATTTTTATTTAGGGTTCACGTTCATATTATGCAATAAAATATTATTATTGTATATGCTTTAACCTTGTGCACAAGCAGATTCATTTCCTCTTTGGGCAGGCGTTTAGTCTTTGCTCTTGCAAATTCCACCATGTAAACAGCGAATCCGCCATGGTGCGAACGCATCTGACTTGTAAAGGGAATGGGAGACGAGACTCAGGTTTACTGCATGTTACACCCAAAAAACACCCATATCTCATTAAGAGAATAGGTACAACCCTTTTGGATCATGTGTCTGGCTTGCAGAATGTTTTTTTCTGTCATTAAACCAGCAAAAGTAGATTTTAGACACACCAAAAGTGCACCTGCACTGTGCGCTTCAGACCTTACGCTTAGATCTTTAAAATAGGGTCCAAAGTATCTAAGTTCTGAAACCCAGATCATGCAATGCACGTTTATGTCTTCAACCTCTGGTTCACCTAAGTGGTGCATTTGTGGGCTCTTAATGAAGTCTTCAAACTCCTCTCAGTGGTAGCAGCAGACTGCTGTTAAACTAACATTATAATTATCTGCAGTATGCCCTTTATTCAAAGCCAAACAGGCCTGAAGTATTCTGTCATTTAAACAGATGAATGTGCATGCTACAGTCAGCTAATTGACTAATTAGTCTAATTAAGCCACTTGCCAATTTGGAGTGAGCAAACAGAGGCGTCTCAGCGGAATTTCCCAGATAGCAGGAAGGAGAGGGTCGTAAATTGTCTGGTTGATAAACTACTGCAGTGAGACACCAGCTTAAAGCACGTACAAGCAGTACGGACACTGAGGGCAACGGTAACATTTACTTACATTTCACTTCATGAGCCACAGACCATGTGCCAACAGCAACAGTACCAATGTACATTCAGAAAGTCATAAAATAACAAGACACAAAAGGTGTGTTACAGAAATGTACCACAGGTAAGCAGTGTTTTTATGCCTAAAACATGTGCACTGTCAAATCTCTGCAAAGTGGTCATACTAAACAGAAGACCATTGCATGATACCTAAAATAATTATTAATAATAATAATAATAATAAGAAGAAGAAGTCTTTTAAATTAAATTAATAGAAAAGGCATTTGGAAAAGCTCTAGGCAAAGCGGGAATTTAGAGATTAGCATAGCTTCACCATTTTTTGACGACTTCGCATCAATGGAAAACAAGTACTTATACATATTTCATTAATTAAACAAATAAAAATAAGAAGAGACTATAGAAAATACTTTGATCATAGCTGGCTGTAAAGACATGTATAAAGACATAAATAATGTTGCTAAATATTTCTATTTCAAATCAATTCTATTCTTCTTTCTATTTATCAACATTTTTATGTATCAAAAAATTCTGGAATAAAATGTGTTCCTGTTTTCAACATTAATAATAATGCATCTTTTACATTTTACAATTATTAAAATAGGGTGAAATTACTTCAAACAACAATCACATTACACAATATTTCTGTAAAAATGTACCGTATTTTTGATTAAATAAATGGCTTGGTGAGCATAAAAACTTTTGAATGGTAGTGTATATTTAGAGTTTTATAATTTCCTCTGTTACATTTGCCCCTTATAAATAAACACATTCTCACAAACACACAAACTTATTCTCACTGAACAAACACAAAGACAAAAATTCATCAAAGAAATATGAAGCACTTGATCCTGTATAAACACAGATACTGTTTGCCGTGATCATATGCATATATACACACACTCCAGTGAAAAGTCTGTGTCTCCATCGACTCCTGAGAGTGAATGTGTTGGTTTGCATGCATTTATTTGTGTAAGTGTGTGTGTTTGTGTCGGGGTGTGCCAGTGCGTGTGTCTTTTGGAAGTCCTCCAGTACGAGGACATCTGCGCTACTAATAAACTATAACTCTGACAAATTGGCACTGTCCAATCATCTGCCCTCTCCATGAATAAGCCATCAGAGCCATCCAATCAGACATGGCTGACGGCTCCAGCCACCAATCAGAGTCAGGCAGGGCAGAGAGGACACACAGGGCACGCTGACACTGCTGCGGGTGGAAATGAACCCTGACTGAACCGACGCTGGTCTGGGAACAGCTTGTCACATCCTAATTAATCTCAATAAACAGAAATTAACATAGCAGGGAAAAACTACTCTTGTTGTACTGGTCTTATAAAAAGTAGTTGACTTGTGAGTTCATTGTTAACCTCATGTAAATGGCTCATCAAATATCATGCAGCATCAGCGTCTTTGCTGTTCAACGCTACGTTAATGGAGAGCGTGAGTGACTCTTTAATGTGTCGTGACAGATCGCTGTAGCGGCACGTGAACCGATCACCTCTTTCTTATTACTAGTTATAGCACAAAATAAACATGAATGAACATCAGAAGACATCTTGTTTTAACTGCAGAAAGACGTCAATACACACCATTTTTCAAGTTAAAATTCACCAACGGTAATCTACTCTCCTGTATGGTTTGTTTGTTGAACAAAATGGCATTATGATTGGTCAGATCAATTGGAATTCATATAGTATGACAAAAACCTCCTTGCTGTCATTTAAATTTTAAATATTCATAATTCAATTTTTAGGGCCAGATTTACAAACAGCTTATGCCAGCACAAACCGTTTTTGCCGTTAAAATAGTACTGTCAGGATTTACTAAAGATGCGCCGGTGAAGAATTGGCGCTGAAAAGGCCTGGACAGTTATTTTTGCGCCTGACCTTATTGAATATGCATTTGTAGTTATTTCCCTTTCAGCCGCAAAGCTCGTCAAATTACTGATATTTGCGCCATTATTTAACGCCCAAAAAAAGCATGTCTTAAACTATTTTGCGCCTGTGTCATGAGTAGATCACCTGCACCTGATGAGCATTGGCTCTGTTTATTTGCGACTACGCTAATTTGCGGTGCGTTTGGTATACTGCTTTGGTCAATATGTAAATGAGATGTTGTATTTGTGTTCTTTAATTGGCGCGTCGTCAGTAAATCCCCGCAGGGTGATCCTGAGTGATCACTTGGCGCTAATATGCCCTGTTTAGTCAATCTGGACTAAAATCTTTACATTTCTTAAAATAACAGTTCCTGAAACTTCCTGCTTTGCACATACTGTAGAGTTTTTATTTAACTTCAATTTACATTTACTGATCATTTCCCATCTAGCTTCAGTTTTGTAAAATTAGTGTATTTGTGTGAGAAAAATATGTAATGTGTATTAAAATATGAAATGTGTAATTAGGATATATAAAATGCTAGCTATGAAATTAGTCTTATCAAGAAAAAGGTGTCATCTATTTTAATCCAAAAATAAATGTCCACCACTATCATTTTCATCACAGAATGTTATTATGTTATGTCATTTCAAATTATAATGTAATGTAAGTTATGTACATTACCAAAAAAAAGAATAAGTTTTTATGTTTATGTTTTTGGTCTCTTTTGCTCACCTTGGCCGCATTTATTTGATCAAAGATACTGTAAATACAGTACAATTGTGAAATAATACTCCAATTTAGTATAACTCTTTACTATTTGAATATGCTTGAAACCCTATTTAAAATACAAATCTTTTGTACATTTTGTGACACTTTCACTTTTGACCAATTTAATGTGTTCTTGCTGAATAAGTATTCTTTATTTTATCTTTTTTAAGAAATGTGCTGCCCCAAAACATTTGAACGGTAGTGTATGTTTATACACTTTTGGACACTGTTAGTAGACAAAATAAAGAAACTAGTAAGAGTGTGAAAAGTATGTTTAAAAAAATCCTTAAAAATCAATAGGGTCTAAAGTGAAGAAACACCCTGTGATGAGTTATAATGTATTAGAGGCGCAGTTGTGAGCCCTTCTAAAATGCACATTTAAACACACAAACGGCTTCTTTGCAGACGGTTCAGGTAAAATGGGCTGGATGGCAGAATTCTGAGATTTTATGGATAAGTGAGGTATAAGTGTATTTGCGGTTCAGAGAGCCTCCTATCAGCGAAGGGGCCCGATAGATCTATTTTAAAACCAACTCACGACAACACGCGGCAAGGTGATGAAAACCCTGACACTCTCAAATTGCCCTGTCAATCATCGGGGTCTCTAAAAACGCTGAAATACATACAGGCACAGGCAGAAACTTAAAGACAGAGACTGTTAGAGTAAAACACCGCTTGAGACCAAACACACAGAGTTTAATCTAAACCAACTATACAACACACAAGAAAAGTGTATTCCTAATTCTGCTGCAGTCATGTACTTATCTTCTCTGTCAATGATGCAAACTCACAGAGGACTGGTTTGCTGACACCGTCCTCATCTTTTTAATCCTCTGAGGGAAAAAACTTACTAGCATTAAATTCTGCATTTCTGTATAATGCACCAAAAGTGCAAGTTTTTCAAACTTATGGCAGGAGAAAACATATACATTTATTCAAGTCAATTTATTTAAGTGTTTTCGCTCTTGGTGACTCCTTATGAGTTGTTTATGAAGAGAAAGCACTTTTTAGGCCTAAAACACATAAGTGCATTACTCCTTCTATTCTAAATAAGTGTTTATCATGAAGTCCATACCAAGCGAGAGGTTAAAAACAGACGCAAATAAGGAACAGTGAGGCAAACTGCAGACTGAGGGTCAGATAAGAGCACAAAAGCAGCTTATGATAACAAGAGGTCACAAGGTTAAATAAATATGCATGGCCTTCGACCTAAAGACAGGAAAACTATGAATAAGGGATGAAGAGGTGTAGAAAGAGGAGAGATGGGAATTATAGACAACAAGGAGGGAAACTCCCTTTATAAAATGAAAACGCTTGCCAAAAATGTATATGTCAAAATGTGCATGGCTGTAGTGCCAGTGCTTTACAGAAGATGAATATTTTAAATGAGTGTTTTAGCATGCAAACTGTTTGACCGATCCACACAAAAATAATGACCTCTCAAATATTCAGTTCACAGTATTAATTATTCATACTATATACTCTTTACGATCATAATGCACAAATCTATTTTTCTATTATGTGTCGTTCAGCATTTATGGACTAAATCATGAAAACTGAAAAAAAGTTCATCTGTGAGAATGTGTAGCAAGATCCATCAGTGTGTGTACAGAGAGCAGTGTGTGTGTGTTTGTGAGAGTCACTCACCCACTGGTGTGTTCTCATAGATGAGCAGGTACGACTGGAAGAAGTAATTCTGGAAACGAGGCGGCTGATTAGAGGCTAGAGGGGAGAGAGACAGAGACATGGGTCTTAATAAGAGAAAACACTCACAGTTACAGCTGTTACATGAGACGGCAACCAGAAAATGACATCGATGAACACATCAAATGAACACCCTCAATGTGGAGCCATTTCCCGTCAATATGAGGTTGTGTGAGAGCTTGGTGTGTATATGTGGCATGAGAATTACTCAGCCACTTTTACAGTAAAATCAAATGTTCTGCAAAAAGGGTTCTGTGTACAGGATTATTGAGTTGGCTGGTTCTGTGCAGTACTAACTAAAAAACGCAATGTTATTAACTTAACTACATTTTGCAATAGCTCAGTTTTTTCACAGTAACAAGCTATTTTTAAGCAATAAATATCCTTACTGTCTCTTTTGATCAAAGTTAATGCATTGCTTTATTCAGAAACAAAGCATTAACTTGATCAAAAGGGATAGTATGGATATGTAAATGTATTATATAAATGTACTTTTAAATATACAATATATTTGAAATGTACAAAACATTTTTTACAATGTAACATTTCTTACTTTAATTCCCCTACACTAGCACTCAATATTTCTCTACTACACTTTGCTCTGACATGTGTAAACTTCCCCATCTGCGCTTGTTGTGTGTGAGACATGTTTCCCCAGTGTATAAACGCGTGTGTGTGTTCTCTTTCCAGGGGTAGCAGGAGACAAGCAGATTTGTCAGGAAGATCAGGAGAGCTTTGATCATGTGCATGGGTAGTGGGCCACAGAGACAACACACTCCAGAAAGGGCTTGTGCGTGTGTGTGTTTGAAGTGCTGGTGTCTGATAGGGTGAATCGCTTTTTGACTCCGCTTTGAACACGGCAAGAACAAACCAGAGAGAGAGAGAGAGAGAGAGAGAGAGAGAGAGAGAGAGAGAGAGAGAGAAGGAGAGAAAGGGAGATGCCGAGCAACAAACGAGAGCCATTGACTGTGCATCTGCCAATACTCACTAACTAGAATCAATCTAGAGTAACACGTCAGCCCGTGTTAATTACTGAACCATTACAGAATGGCAACAGAGATTAAAACGAGTTTTAGGTGTGTGACAAACTGGATCACAGATTTAATGAGAGTTCCTGCCAAAAGCGAAGCCTGCCGCATCTGTCCCGGCTTCAGCTCCAGATCTTTCCACTGTCATGATAAAATTAATAATCATATCATTATTGTTGCTTAATGAAATTGAGCCCCATGCATTGAAATGAAATTGTAATGAATACTGAAATTAATGATTTACATGTAATTGAATTTTCACACTAAGGCCTGTTTCAAACACCCAATGTCAGCAACCTATAAGTGATGTGTATTTATTTCACCGCCTACAGCTGTGTGCAAAACATAAAAGATGCTGTTTTTGCAGGCAGTATACGGAGGTAAAAACGCATAAAAGCACATGCGAATCAATAATGCTTTCACCGCTGAGCCAAGTTTTGATGTACTTCACATAATGATAAAAAATATGGTCAAAATGCTCTTTTAACCAATTTATCAACACATTCATTACAATAGAGTTTAGCTTACACTTTGGTGTTTGTAATAGTTCTCAATGGCCTGCTCTTGACAATTTTATAATTTATAGCCATTACCAAAGAAAAATGAAAGCTCTACAAATGCCTGCGCTGCCAGTTACGCCTGCTTACACTGCGGCAGACCCAGGATGTGTGAAACAGACTTGATAGCTGATGTTTTCCCATTGACTGAGAGTCTTTTGAGTGAACAGGTCGTACAAAACCTCACGTCATGTCAGATCTCTTCACAGACACCATCATTTTTTATGAAGAAAGCTCAACTCTCTTACACCTCTTACACTATTTATCTTAAAAACAAGAGTTCACCAAAAATTAAGGTAAAAATTCGGGACAAAAAGATTATATCTTAGTCACCAAGGTGAGCTGTTTTTATATTTTTATTTTAATATTTGTTTTAAATATGTGACCCTGGACCACAAAACCAGTCTTAAGTCGCTGGAGTATATTTTATATAAAAAATACATTTGTCAAAATTATACATTTTTATTTTATGCCAAGAATTGTTAGGACATTAAGTAAAGGTCATGTTCCATGAAGATATTTTGTAAATTACTTACCGTAAATATATCAAAACTTATTTTTTGATTAGTAATATGCATTGCTAAGAACTTCATTTGGACAACTTTATAGGCGATTTTCTCAGTATTTAGATTTTTTTTGTACCCTCAGATTCCAGATTTTCAAATAGTTATATCTCTGCCAAATATTGTCCGATCATAGCAAACTATACGTCAATGGAAAGCTTATTTATTCAGCTTTCAGATTATGCATAAATCTCAATTTCAATCAAATTGACCCTCAAGACTGGTTTTGTACTCCAGGGTCACATATGTTTTATGAGGAACACAAAAGGAATTATTTAGCAGAACATACGGACTGTTTACAGTCCAAAAAACACCAATAGCACAAAATACAACTCTTGCACTACTTGCATTATATTTAGTCTTCTTTTTAGGGCAGAAAGAAAGATTTTCAGTGAATAACCACTTGGATTTCTGTTAGTCTGTTTCTACTATCAAATGACTTCAAAAGACTTGAAATACTGCATAGCATACAAGTCATATGGACTACTTTTTTGTTTGTTTTATGGTCCTTTTGGCACTTACTTGGTCATGACTAAAACTTAAAAAAGACCACAAAAGAACCCATACAGCAGTCAATACATGTGCACTACAATGAACGTCTTCTGAAGCCATACGACAGCTGAAATATACATTGTTATTCACTGCAAATCATGTATTGATGTCATTTTTTTATATACACTGTATATACTGTATATAAACACAATCACAAAGAAGACTTAGTCACCGTAAAATTTTAATCTATTTTGTAAATCAGTGTTTCTCAACCCTGGTCCTGGGTGCCCCCCAACACTGCACATCCCTTACCTGACACCCATTTCAGGTCCAGGAGTTTCTCAATACCAAGTACACAAAGTTCAGACTTGCGTCCTCGGTAGTTCGGACTTTGGGAGGACTAATTCTGCAAATGGAACAGCAGCGTACTTGATAACGTCAGTCAGCTCGCCTCTGATTATCTACACTGTATTACAATACAATGAAATATATAACACACTGCCTCTTTTTGTTTTCATGTAAACATATTAATAGCCGCAAAAATGTAGTTCAGGGAACATACATACATAACAGTGAAACAAAATATTATATCAAACAGCATTGCCTCTTTTCTGTTTCATTAAAAATATGAATAACCACAAAAAATCTATATCAAACACCACTGCCTTTTCGTTCTCTTCAAGATATAAAGCATCCCTCTTTTCATTTTCATTTTAAAAATATAAAACATTAGTATGTGGTTTAGGTAATATGTGCACATATACACTGATTATCTTTAATGTATGCATATTTACATTTACATTTATGCATTTAGCAGACACTTTTATCCAAAGTGACTTACAGTGCATTTAGGCTATACATTTTTGTGTGTGTGTGTCCCCTAGGAATTGAACCCACAAACTTTTGCGTTGCTAGTGCAATGCTCTACCACTGAGCCACAGGAACACCATAGTAATAAAAGCATAATAAAATGAAATATGACAAGCACAAGTCTGCCTTTTTTGTTAAATGTCAGTATTAATTAACAATAATAGACATTATAAAAGTAGAAGTATAATAAGAGACTTATGCAATAGGAAATAAAGACAAAGTCAGCTGTATTACGATTAATAAATAAATAATTTATGAAACATAACTTTGTGCTCAGTCAAAACAATATGACCTGGAAGAAATGATAGATTCATGAGACCAACGATTGATTTAGTTACCTCATGTTTAACCCCTACAGAGACATCAGAGCCAGCGGCAGAAGTCAGAAGGACTAGCCGCGGTGAGGCAGCTGTCGGCGGATACATGAGGACTGAGTGCCCGGTGATCGCGTGGAGCTCAAGCTTCCGAAATCAGCAAAGCACATTTTCAAATAAGCGCTATATTTATAAATAAGCCGCAGATTTGAGTTTTAAACAACTACATTCTCGCCTGAAATACTCTTAGAACTGGATTTCATGACACAATAACAGTAATATTTGAAACATTTTACGGGTTTCCCCTCCGCCATTAACGCTCACTGATTGGTGCATAATGCATTCAGGGATACCTGGCTGCCTCAAGTTTGCACAGTCACCTCTTGATGCATCCTCGATAAAAGGGACGGAGCAAGAACACATCCGGGGATTTTAACTGTACTTGGCTAGATGTGAATTGGAACAGTACTTGGATGACGACTGATGACGTTTCACAAGTCCACAAGTACAGACAAGAACGCATATTGAGAAACGGCCCAGGAGTTTCTTCTAATGAGCTCATGAGTTAAATCAGGTGTGTTTGATAAGGGAGACACACACAATTGTGCAGTGTTGGGGGATGCCCAGGACCAGGGTTGAGAAACACTGTTCTAAATGCATGCTATTGATCTTATTGTGAACAATTCATTAATGCCTATGTTTCCTTTTTTGATCAAAATTACATTAAATTCCAATCAAACAACAGATTTCTCCTTGCCTCCATCCAATCAACAACCAATGAATAGAACAAAGTCTCAACTTCCCAAGCATGACGGCCCACCTTTAAACTCAGTCAGTAGAGCATAAACAGATTGTCCAAATGAATACCAAGTAGTAAATACATAACATAAGTTCAAGATGCCTTGGTGTGTAAGAAATTTTAGCCTGTTCATCACACAAAGCTATCACATGTCATCAGAAGACTGGAAATATAGTGCAAAAGTTACGTTTAATGATACTTTCATGATGTGTTTTTGTCCTTGTGGAAGCTTAACAGTCATGGTCACTAAGAAAAAAGTTTGAATAATGACAATTTTTTTCCTTTTGTGAACTATTCCTTTAAACTCTCTCTCTCTCTTTTGAGCAAGAAGTGTTTAACATTCAGTCTCAAGTTGTTCTGGGGTTCAGGGCTCAAACTCCCTCCCTAATTTACCTCCATTTCATTTAACCCTCAAAAACCTGAACCAATCACAGAGAGCTAATAACCATGAGAGAACAGCTCCCACAGGCCCTATGAGAGACAGAGCGAGCGAGGCAGATTCATGAAGAAAGATGGAGTGCATAAATGATTGAGAGAGGTTCGGCGAAAGAAAAGGACACAGACAGGAAGAGGAAGGAGAGGACAGCGAATGATAATCTCCTGTGGGCTGATGTTAAGTGGCAGAGACACTGTGTGCCACCAGAGATCACAGGTGTCCGACACACACGAACAGTGAGGAATGATAGACAGGCGCGAGAGAACAGTGATGGAGTGAGATGTCTGAGTAAAGACAGGACTCGAGGACTCTGATAGAAGGACAACAGGAAGGTAATGAGAGCACGCTGAAAAATGAGCGAAACAGGAAGATGAGAGTGACACAGAAGAGAGACCGCTATCAGCACAATCAGAGTATTAAGTGAAGTGAAGTGAAAGTGACATACAGCCAAGTATGGTGACCCATACTCGGAATTCATGCTCTACATTTACCCATCCAAGTGCACACACACAGCAGTGAACACACACACACACACACACACCAGTGGTGGTCAGTAACGAAGTAAAACTACTTTGTTTCTGTACTTAAGTAAATTTTTCAAGTATCTGTACTTTACTGGAGTAGTTTTATTTTGAGTAACTTTTACTTTTACTTCACTACATTCCAAAGCATAAGATCGTACTTTTTACTTCACTACATTTCATAAAACATATCGTTACTCCTTATAATACATCACGTGCTCCGAGACGCAGAAGCGGTGTCTGATTCATGAACAAACTGATTCTTTTCAATGAACCTGTTCAATCGGTTCGCAAATCGCCACAAACGATTCATTCACGAACTGGAATGATCCGATTGCAGCTGTTCTCGAGTCGAAAACTCACTGATTCAAATGATCCGTTTAGAGCGAGTCTTCTTCAGTGAACTGAACTCACAAGTAAAGAACCGGGAGATCTTGTGAACGCGTGCGAAAAGTAAGTTACTAATGTCGAATTTTAGGATTCATTATTGTAACTGAAAATAATATTTAGGTCAAAACTGTCAGTTGTTTGTGAACTAAATCTGCCTTAAAGGGTGATCTATTTAAGCCCACTGAAATGCTTGAATGCAGACAGATCAACATCAGTATCTTTAGGTCAAAAACGAAACATTAAAATAACACCGATTAAATAAAATAACTCATGCACGTTCATATTCCCCGCTGCTGTAACATTAGCAGTTTTATTTAAATGCTATGCATTTAGACCTATGTGACGCCTGTTTTTATATTGTTTATCAACAGTATACATTTTTATATTGTTTAGATCAACTAGCCGAGTAGACAGATATGAATGTTTATTCATAACCATACTGAAAATAAGTAAATATTGTTAGCTGATGCTAACTGTCTAGCTAACAAGCTTGCTGGTGGGAAAAAGAAAGGATGTGATGTTCAGTAATTATCAGAGTGGGAAGTGATGCCCTCTGGGGGCATTTGGCCAGGGGTGTTTTTACACCACAGACAAGGTTTGAGAAGAAAAAAAAAATCATTATGAAAATATAATTAGAATTTCCTTAAAATGTTCTTCCTAATTTCAGGCCTAATTCTTATGTCATATATAACTGACGTTCTGCAAAACAACAAGTTCTAAAACACTTTTTTCTTCCTGGTGAAGATTAGATGGTGAAATCTGTTTCTCAGGTACATGGCAGTGTAAGCTTCACAGTGAACATTACTACATCACTCTCATCAACGTAGTCCATATCAACAAAATATATATCTTGACTCTATATAGTGGTTATTTTGGGAAAAACCCAGGTATTTTGGGCAGTAGGATTATAAAAATATGTGCTAATATAAAATTAAATAAAGTAGTCTATATAAAATTGCAAAATAAATCTGTCTATCAGTACTTTTTTACTTAAGTACATAAAAAAATTAGTACTTTTGTACTTTCACTCGAGGAAAATTGAAAAAGCAGTACTTTTACTTTTACTGGAGTAATATTTTATTATACGTATCTGTACTTTTACTCAAGTACTTGATCTGTGTACTTTGTCCACCACTGACACACACCATGAACACACACCCAGAGCAGTGGGCAGCCATTTATGCTGCAGCACCATGGGAGCAGTTGGGGCTCAAGGGCACTTCGTCGGGGTATTGAAGTTGGAGAGAGCGCTGAACATTCACTCCCCCCACCGACAATCCCTGCCGGACCGAGACTCAAACTCACAACCTTTTGATTTTGAGTCCGACTCTCTACCATTAGGCCACGATTATGATTCGATTATGAGTCCTCTACCATTAGGCCACGACTTCCCGAAATACTTTTTTAATCTCAGTCTGAGAAACACGTTTGACCTGTGAGCAACAAGTTAGTGGGGGGCGAAGGTGGGTGGGGTGTGATGTCACTGGACTCATGAATATTAATTAGCTAGTGCAGTTGCTGTTAGATCGTCAATATTCATGAGGCAAGCCGTTACCTCAGATTCCTATAAAACATGTCCTGTTCTTCTAGATGTCTCACACTGATTTGACATCGAAAAAAAATATCATTCAACATTTGCTTTTAATAAGGGTCAATTTAACATACATTTTTTTATAATTAATAATGAAAGATTGATTAAAAATTAACACATTAATATTTAGCCAGGACATGGATGTCTTCCCACATTCAAAGACAGCTAGAAGGAGTACAACAGTATGCAATAGAACACAGCGTTCTAGAGATACGGTTTTCTTGACGCTGTGTCTTAAAAATGCAATGCTTATGTTGAGAGATGCTGAAAAAAAAATTGCCAAAGATGTTAATTTGATGCCATGTGCCCATAGACAAATCATTCAAAAAGAGACCGAATGCTAGTACACTTCCTCTGTGAACTGAAAATGAATTGCAATGATGAGCTGACTTCAATAAAACATGATATATTACCATCTAAAGCCACTTTTTGTCATTTGTTGTGAATTGTTATTACAATTTAAAAGAACTGTTTCTATTTGAATATATTTTATATATAAATACTGTGTAATAATTCATTGAAAATAATACATTTTGGAGACTGAGTATACTATTTAGTAGAGCTCATAATTTAATGTCAGAACTTAAATGCCAACCAATTAACAGCAAGACATAAAATGTATTAAATCTTTTAAACAATTCAAATTTCTAATAAAGCATTTAGTGGCTGTTTTTCCATATAAATCAATAGGTTCTGTCACTTCACAAGCTTGTCAATTTGATTGTCAAATCCGCTTGACAATTTATTAAACTGATTCATACACATGCTAGAATACTCATCCTCAAATGTAAAGTTTGTTTTGCTTTGCATCACATGGAGAAACTGTGTGTGTGTGCCTGGTATTCCCTACATTATAAAGACCAAATCTTCCCACAAGTATAGTAATACCAGTAAATGTTGACCTTGTGGGGACATTTTTTGTGCCCATGAGGAAACTAGCATATGATCATAAAGATAGAAGTGTTTTGAAAATCTACAATAGCAGAAAGTTTTCTATGAGGGGTAACTTTAGGCGTTGCTTGGTTGAGGGTAACAGAAAATACAGTTTGTACAGTATAAAAATCATTATGTCTATCTCTCCACAAAAAAAGGAACACACTGTGTGTGTGTGTGTGTGTGTGTGTGTGTGTGTGTGTGTGTGTGTGTGTGTGTGTGTGTGTGTGTGTGTGTGTGTGTGTGTGTGTGTGTGTGTGTGTGTGTGTGTGTGTGTGTGTGTGTGTGTGTGTGTGTGTGTGTGTGTGTGTGTGTGTGTGTGTGTGTGGTGATTACCTTCAGAAAGTGTGTGTAGCAGCAATAAGGAGAGGAGCAACTTGACTACAGTCATCTTTCCTCCAGAGCCTTCACGCCACAACATCTCCAACCTGCAACACACAAACATACACAATCAACCACTGCGTTCAGACTGGCATCGTGAAATATGACCACAACTGTTTGGTGCTCCCAGCATTGCAGAAATCACACACTGTACATTTGTGTACTGGCATTGTCTGGTCAAGCCTTTATGATTGAAACTTATCATAAAAATTCTGTGACATTAGCACAGCTGGTAATCCACATCTGCGATGTGAAATCCATCTCTATAAATAAATAATGTACGGTTCATGTTGAGAGTTGTGATGTCTCCAGGTGAACCTCATTACAAGTTCAATGCCCCTGATGTCAACATGTGATATGCAAATACAATCATTGCTTGGTTCCTGATAACACACTGAATGAATCTCAGTGAGAAAAATCTCAAAGGTTTCACATCGGTAGTTCCAGAAATGGCTTTAAGCATAAGTCAGGTACTATGTGTCCAAATAAAAATCCAAATGCTTTCTGAGAATTCAGTGGTTGTTCAGTTTGCATCAGATTTAGGAGGTTAGACAGTTATCTTGAGTTTTTGATCTCAGACCAGTCTTCAGTATGCAAATATGAACTCCAATTTCTCATGCATGCAACAAAAATGCATTTAAAGAGTTTTCTTCGAATCAATTGAAATTTGCTAAAATGTTATATTTTATATATATACACATATTTTATAATAATATAATTTCATTTTATATGTGTATATGTATAAATATTAAAATATTTAATACGAAAAAATATTTTAATAATAATGTTTATGAATATATTTACAAATCAACAAAAATGAATAAAAATTCTAAGTATTTACATGAAAAAACAAAGGTTCACTGTTGTGAAATATATAAACAATATATGGATTCTATTTATATATACAGTATATATGCATATATATATATATATATATATATATATATATATATCATCTCATTATAGCTGGTGGGGTAAAAGTTAATTTCGTACCCTGGTGAACACCCTTAAGACTAACTCTTTTGTTGGCAGCAGAGCGTGAGCAAAAGAACTTAATTTGAAGACAAAAGGCATCATTTGCCAGATTTGAGTGTTTCACACCCTGTTGAACATGAGAGCTGCTTCAAAATGATGTTATGCCTTTTATTCTTTTAGCCTTGATATACAAGCAGAAGCTGTGTGAGATGTTTAAGTATTTGTTCTGCATTTGCAATCTGTCAACATAATCCCAACATGATTTTTAGACCAAACTGTGCAGCCCTACATTCAAATATACACATCAACACACCAGATGCTCAATTTCCTCTGAGAAGAAGACTTTCTCACAAATGTTTTGCAAGCTAAAAGCACTTTCAGACTTACGTGGAGTCACTGAATAGATGGTATTGCTTGAGGAGAGGGGTATTATATTGACAGTATTAATGATTAATAGGCATATAATTTATGCATTAAAATGAAGAATAGTTTTTCACTTGCTTAAGTGAGAAGGAGGGTTCATTCGACAAGGAATTCCCAAAGACTGAAGTACTCACACACATTAATCGAGAGACGTGTGCTGCTAATCATCTCACTAGCATCTCGCTCGCTCGCTCGTCCTCCTGTCCTCCTCTGAGTAAAAATAAATACATGAAATAAATAAGTGTCTGAGTGAGAAGAGTGAAACTGATATTTACAAGAGAGCTGATGTGATGAGCGACTTAATTACAGCAACTGTAAGGTCAAAATTAATGATGTATAATCACACCGCGTACAACCTCAGTTTAATTAGGCTAATTACCGAGCTGGGATTGGCTGAGCTTGTTTGTTTTGCTGGTATTTACCCGTAATGCTGCAGTGTTAAAGGTGTCCGCTGGGATGAGATAAGATCCAATCTAATTCTCTCTCCATTCTAGAAAACGATCAAATGGAAGTTTAGCCCAGCATCTTAGGATTACATTCTATAATGAGGAAAAACCCAGCAATGAATCTCCTGGTGGAGTGATTTGCACATTTTTAGTTACTATAATCATCTAATTTTATATTTCTCAAAATAAAATTCCATAATATGCTGATTAATCAATAAACTATAATCAATAGTTGCCAGAAAAGCAAGACTTTATTGTGGTATCGCTGGTATTTCTTTGCAATTTATGGTTTTGTGTGAAGTAAAAAAAAAAGTTGTGATTCAAGACTACCCGACCAAATTTGGCCTTGAAAGAACAGCATTATGGCACTGTATTTACAATAGTTACTTGGTGATAAATGCTTAAGTATAAAGTAATTTGTTGGGGTTGGGGGGGGCAGAACATGATCTACCTTCTCAGTTTCTATGATGGATTCATTATTCAGAGGATGTACCGCACTAGGGTTGGGTACCGTTCACATTTGAACCGGTAGGGTACTGGTATCGGTACCTGAAATTCGGTATCGGTACCCAACGGTACCTTTTTTCGGTACTTTACTCCCTGTGTAACAACAAGAACATTTATTTCAGTGAAAAAATAAGTCCAAAACTCAATTTCAACATGTTGAACAATAGGACCCTACAAATTTTTCTTCCAGAAATACTTGTTTTATTTTTCCTGATAATCAAATGAGGGCATGAAACATTTATTTATTTTAATCAAATGAAAATGAAACCCTTTAATTTTTTTGCCAAACAAACAGAGGTTTACTGTTAAAATTAATACATGGTAGAAAGATTGTGTAAATATTCCTTTAAAAATGTTTAATAATAATTATATTTTTTCTACAATTAAGTGGTTAATGTGGTTGTAATAATAATTGTTATAATTTAAGTGATAGACTTTCTTCTATTATTCAAAAATTGACATATAAAGGCACAGAAACATATTACCTAGAAATGTAAGTACACTTCAGAACATTTCGTTTGACAGGTATCTCTCTCTCTCTCTCTCTCTCTCTCTCCTCTTTATCTCTCTCTCTCTCCTCTCTCTCTTCTCTCTCTCTCTCTCTCTCTCTCTCTCTCTCTCTCTCTCTCTCTCTCTCTCTCTCTCTCTCTCTCTCTCTCTCTCTCTCTCTCTCTCTCTCTCTCTCTCTCTCTCTCTCATCTGTGCCCAAATGAGTTCTCAAGTACCTTGACATTTGGTCTTCATGGGTTTCAAACAACTTTCAAACCAGGGTTATGTGTAGGTTATATAAGCCAAGTATCTCTTTATTATTATCTCTTTATATAAAATGTATTTATTTGATTTTCAATTAATTTTAATTGACTCTTTGTAAAGACCCGCCCCCTTAGTTATTGTTGCAACGTCCAACAAGCCATGCTGCTCTCGCGCCACACATCATATTCTCACGCGGTGAAAAATTGTAGAGCAGCAAAGAGGAAACTGAAAACACGCCGACAGACAAGACAGAGAAGGTTACTTTTGGCAAAATCTCAGCTTTAAAATGTTGTCATTTTTAAGAACTTCAAACAATAAATACCATTTTGAGGCTCTTTAACAAATCGTAAGAGCCATTTTGTGGCTCTTTGTCGAAAAGATCACTGTAGCGCCTCTACTCAAGTGAACCAATCATCCTTTCATATTTAAAGCATGAAATAAACATAAATGAACATCATACGGTATTTAGTTTTAATCGCAGAAAGATGATAATACACACCATTTTTAGTTTAAGGCTATGTTTACACTAGTGAGTTTTTGATTTAAAATGCATAACTTGCTATGATTACGCCTGTCTTTACACTACTCCAATGTATTCTGCCCTCGAAAACAGACTTTCGAAAATGCTGTAGACCCCTATTGTTTTTTTGTTTTTTACTCCGGGGTTGTGTTTCAGTGTAAATTGACCAAAACTGAGACTTTTAAATATGCTGTAGACCCCTATTGTTTTTTTTGTTTTTTTTTACTCCGGGGTTGTGTTTCAGTGTAAATTGACCAAAACTGAGACTTTTGAAAAGGATGGCGTGGCTGCTCAAATTCACTCTGGGTATCCTTGCTGACCGTGTACACAATAACATCATGCTCATTGTTGTACCCATAGATATGTATAGGTAGATTACCCATTCCACCACTCCAATCACGTAGATACATCCGCCATCTAAATAATAGGGAATCTACCTATACTTATCTATGGTTGTACCTGCATGAACGGCCATGTGACATGCGTTTTTAGTTGTGTAGTGTGGACGGAGATCGTTTCTGAAATGCAGTTAAATCGCCAGTGTAGACGTGATTCATTTTCATTTTTAAATGCAGTTTTAAAAACTAAAACGCACTAGTGTAAACAGGGCCTGAGTCCACCCACATTACTCTACTCTCTTGTCTGGTTTGTCTGTTGGACAAATGGAGGATTTGAAGTTATTTTTGGTCAAATTGCCTGTCAATCAGTCTCCCTGCAAAGGTTCAATTCTACTTTCTTACATTTAAATTTGAATTGCAATTCTAAATCAACACTGTCTGTCTCTCTATCCTTCCAAAGAAGTGTTTGTAAAAGCTCAGTCATTACACAAACGGTTTGAGTCCAAAACAAAAATAATAATAAAAGTGATTGTTCTTAGCTAAGCAAATTACAGTCAAACTGGAAAAGCACACGTCTGCTATTTGTCCCTGTAGACTCGGTCACAGGGCACACGCTCAACAAAAATACATGAACATTGCAACAAAATGAAATGAGCAAGCTGCATATTATAATATTTTGGTTAGCATGGCAATCCCTGGTGTGGAATTTGAGCAACAACCTTGGCAGTGAATTGCATTTGGAGAGAAACAGAAGAGAGACACAAAAATAGAGGAAGAGAAAGAAAGAGCGAGGGAAGGAGAAATAGTCGCATTTGTTTTCATTTGGCGTCTTGCAGTTTCCTGGGTGATATAATAAAAGAGTTCCCTGGCGTCATATAGCAGCACAAACCTTCTCTCGGTCCATCGTGTAGCTGAACATTCTGCCACTGGAAAAGTGCTGTCACGTACAATACACCTGCTTCTGCTGCAGGGAAATCCACACATTCAACATATAATTCTATGCTTTTCTATTTTCTCCATTTGGCAACAATGTAAAGTAACTGATGAATGTTTAATGAATGCAATACATCTTAAACATACTGTAATATTCAATAAAAACAGGCGAGGAGGATGCATATGGGAGCAATGCTCTAGACAAATATATGTTTGTAATGAAATACTAGCTGATCTGAATGCTTAATATAAAAACATACTAGATTACTATAATATTTTCTGTAATTTTATAATTTATTATATGATTATATATAATTATAATTTAAAAGGCATCATGTTATCATCTTATAAATATTTTTGCATTTTTATGCCATTTTATTTAAAGACTTTGGTAGTTCAATCTAAATAATGAGCTAAAACAGATATATTAAACAAAATTAATTACTTCCAGTTCATTTGACACACTCAAAGTGGGAGGTAAATCGACAGACTTAAATGCTATCAATTAATTATATTATATAATTGCTTATATATATGTTTTTGTTGTTGTTCTTGTTTTAGTGTTTTAGGATTTTTCCTTCGAAAAACTATTGACTATTACTATTGACTGCCACTGGTAGAGAGGAGACCAAAATAAGCATAGAAGAAATTATAAACTAAACATTTGGAATCAAAGACAAAGAGAAAAAAAACATTAAAATTGTTAATAAATTTGTACAATTAAAAATACATTAAACCATAAGTTAAACACCTTTTTATCACACGGTAGCCTCTCTACCTTAAGCTATGTGATATAAAAGGTTTTTAATGTATGGTTCTTAATCTAGTTTTCAATATGGGATGAAAAATGTGATTCACATCATTGAGAAAGTAAGTAGCTAGTTCTTAGTGACTGTGATGAAATGCTACGGTATAAATACTGAGAAGTATTATTGTATAGGGCTGAAATTTATATTTCCAGCTAATGTACTTGCAACTATTTTGCATTGTAGCCAGTCTATTACTGACCCATAAATAATAAAGTACAAGTTCATATGTTTACCCTTGTTCCGGTAAACATTCAGGCCATCTAGAAAAGATTCAGAGCTATTATTTTCAGACCAGGAGAAGCAAAGTGCAGTAATAGTATGAATATATGTTAGTGTGCTATTACAAACAGGCCAGAAAAAAAAGTTAGCAGTGTGAATTAAAGAAAGTTTATACTGACCTTGAGCTAACTCATGGTGGACTTCACTCTTTAAACACCCACCGTCATTAATAATGTATATAGTATGAAAGCATACGCCAGCAGTTTCATCATCACAATATGTAGTGTACAGAGCTCTCTCTGACCTCCTACAAACAAACCTTCAATCCCACAAACCCTGACCTTTATGAATGAAAAAGGTGATGTATTCGATGCTGAAGACCCTAATCATACTGTTCCAATGTGAGACAAAAAGATTCAAGAAACCTTACAAAACCAACAACCTCTAGGCCAAAAATAGTACACTGATTCACTACTTTTTTGTTGTAAAACCACTCATGTCTGGCGAAGGAAATTGAAAAAGGAATGTAATTCATTTTCAAGATGCTTTCAAGCAGTAAATTGGTTGATTACAGTTTGAGAGCCCTGTTTTTAAAGAATCAAGCAAAAATTGAAAAGAACTACCAATCAATAAAAAGGTTACTTGCCCACAGGGGTGGTGCGTATAATCCAGCTCAGCAAAAATGTTTTATTATTATTCAAACTTAATTTGACTAATGAGAAACCCACTGGGCCCTGGGGTCCATAGTTCATAGACTGGGGCACTCTTGACAGAGCAACTCCCTCATCCTAAACTAAACTGCTCTAACACAGAGAAGATTCAGACACTGATACTTATTTTATATATTATATACAACACCCGCTGTCTTTCTTTGTTTACTCACCACATGCCCTTATAAGCACTAAAGGAACGCATCTTTGATGTTAAAACACTTTCTCCTATCTAAGCTTAATATGCAGAGACGACTATAAGATTCGGGAATCTAGTTGTCACACTGCCAACTAGTTGTGATGCTGTGCACATCGTGCTGCAGGTATGTGACATAAAACACAACTTACGCTTCAGTAAACAAACAGAGCAAATGAGCCCAAATGTGCTGATGGAATTCTGGGAGTTTGCCGCATCAGCCCTGTAATGTCATGTGAGTGTCATCGGCTGACGCTGATCTCAATGGACTCAAAACGGGTCGCATGCCACTCGAGTTAGATTGAGGGGAGGTTCACTAAGAATGAATTGTTCCTTCTGATAGTGTCGTTTATTTGCATGTGCTTCGAGTTGTTTTAGTGGCCGATTCCAAATTAATTATGCAAATCAGATAATGGGGCAAACACTGCCACAAATCTGGGGCTGTTTGCGCAATCTGAACATAATTTGCACTGGTCAATTGACTTTTTTCCCCACAGCATCAATATTTTGTTGTTAAGTGTCTCATGCCGCTCACACACAATCAATCTGGCTACATTTACTGCTGCCATCGTTAAAAAATACACTCATACATCCTTTTTTTAATGCCTACTTTACAATATAACCAAGTTAAGTATGTTTATGTTTGGAAATATGGTACATTCTATAATGAGCATCAATAAGAAGCATTCATGATAAAAAAGATGCAGGTTTTTTTTGTATTTATGTACGGTGCAACT
This sequence comes from Gymnocypris eckloni scoliostomus, assembly GCA_027564155.1. NCBI lineage: Eukaryota > Metazoa > Chordata > Actinopteri > Cypriniformes > Cyprinidae > Gymnocypris > Gymnocypris eckloni. Next base: position 26,010,338 of record CM050429.1, on the reverse strand, counting down.
GTTAAGTAAATTCACCTGTGTATTTTAGTATACTGAAAAATCCCTTACAGTGGAAATCTAAACACTTGACTGACTTTGCGTGGTTTTAAAAGGTGTAAACATTACATACAACACTGCTCAAAAGTTTGGGGTACTGAGATTTTTATGTTTTTAAAACAAGTCTCAATTTATTAAAAGAAATACGGAAAAAGCATTAATAATGTGAAATATTATTTCAATTCAAAATGACTGTTTTCTCATTTTAATATATCAAAATGCTATTTATTCCTGTGAATTCCTGTGTTTTTATTCCTAAAGGACTCTCAAAAAAGGATGTTTTTGACAAATTTATAGCTTGAATACTAAAAAGGATTTTACTGAAAACTTGATGTAAGTGCTTTAACAACAACACAAGCTTACATGTTCACTTTAAAAAAGCTACAAAAGCAACCACTAACATCTTTATTATCTTACTTTAGCCTTGCACCATCTAACACAAACAATGTTGACTCGAGAGAGACATTCATTAGAAATTCCTGTCATGCAGCGCAACACCATAACAATCAAAAGTGAGTGCATGAATTATTACGATCTGTATCTATGGAGCATATTTGACTTTCCACAACACCATTTGGATTATTGGCACATAATTAGGACTTACTCGGTCATTATTCACAATTAAAAGTACAATTAAAAACCTTGATACCCCAACAGAGCCATCTGCTGACAGTATTACAGCCACTACATCAATTAACACTGTAAACAACACTATCAAGTACAATGGGTTACAAATGTTGATGAAAATCATTGGAGGCAATTTGTGGTAAATGTATAAGACGTAGGAGTTCTTTTAAAGCCGGTAGAGTGGGTGAGATAAAACATATGCAGGGTATCTGTTCTTTAAAACGGATTCCAGTGAGATTATTTGTGACAGGTTTTAACCTCACACAGTACAACACTTCAATTTGTTCTCCTCTGCCACATCACTGAGATCATTGTGAGCTTTTCAGAGTCCCTGGTTCCACATAAGTGACCAACCTCTCATGATCTTATTATGCTGCTGTCTGCACAGGCTAATTATTTTGTGTATCCTTTCCCCACAATATAATGGGATATTTCTTCTCATTCACTTCTAATGATCAGCAGCAGAGGGTTGAATTAAGCAGCTGCGGACGCAGACAGAGAGCTGTAGGTAATTCAGTACAGCTCGACTTTTATAAAGCAGTTCTATAAACAAGACGTTAATATCAAGTAACTTACGTTTTAGAAACCATATGCTATCCACCTAGGTGAAAATCTTCAAACATATTGGCTATGTTAACATGCACTTTTGTAATGCCATTAAGCCAGAACTGTGATTAAGTTAGAGGTCATGCGAAATGCTGTTATTATGTTAATGTGATTGTTAACAATAGCAGTAAAATTATGTGTAGTACTGCGGTTTTAACCACACAATATGGCCATGCACGCTCACACTTCTTTAACTTTCAGTTTCATGTGCTAGTGTGCAGACGGATTGCTCATTTGAAAATATGGCTTTACAAACTCTTTTGCTTAAAGCACTTCTGAATTTCTGATTTCTGAGGATCATGTGACACTGAAGACTGGAGTTGATGATGAAAATTCTTCTTTGCATCACAGAAATAAATTACATCTAGAAAACTGTCATTTTAAATTGTAATAATATTGTAAAATATTTCAGTTTTTACTGTATTCTGATCTAATCAATGCAGCTTTGGTGAGCATAAGACTTCTTTCAACATCTTCCCAACCCAAAACTTTCAAATGGCAGTGCATTTAATATTTATGACAAAAATGAGAGAGGCTGCTGGAACCAGCAAGCATTTTACACTTTAAACAGGCAAACAAAAACTTTACCAACAAAAAGACCTGTTGCATTTGCAACTAAACATTTTCTATTGCAAGTTATGGTACAAAATGGCATTAAAACAATCACATGTCTAAGTGAATAATCAAAATAATAGCAAGTAGCATGTAAATGGGATTGAAGATTTTACATAAATGGATTTTATATGACAAACTGTATAAGGCAAACCTCTTGAATCCTGTTGATATACATTGTTTCACTTACAGTATTCACTAGGATTTGTGTTTTTATTCTTTAATATAGGCAGCCTTCAAGGCTCACCAGCACTTTGTCAGTTCGGGTTTGTAGCCTATCTACATAATTTTGTAGTCTTTAGGAAATAAAAGTTTATGGACATCATGTTGCGGTCAGTAACACTTGTGTTCCAGCATGCTTTTAAACCTGATCATGAGCGCTATACCTCCCTCATCTGCAGCACATGCACAACTGGAAGATGTGTGATTAAAGTGTATGCATGCGATTCCACAGATTTGACTGTGATTATGGTTTCTGTAATTATGAGCATAATCATATTAACATAATCACAGTATTCAGTGTACATGAGCTCCAACTTAATCTCATATTTAAACGCAGTCAGTAAGTGTGTGAATGCATGTGCGCTGCATTTAGGTGTTCGATTAAACAGGCAAACTGCCAGCTTGCAATACAACAGAAGCAGCAGGAGACACTGTACGACAAACACACACACCTTTCTCACCGGCAGCCTTGAAACAAAGTCTGAGACACTGGGATCTCGGTGCTGAGCATGGCTGCGTGTGTGTGTGTTCATCTGCTTGTTGTGCTTTTCACATTTATGAGGGTGAATAATGTGTTTGTGTGTGTGTCTGGCGACCTGTAGAGACGGTAATTACTGCGACATGATGGGGCCACAGCGAGACGGCGTGCTGCACTTCATCCTGTCACTATCGCTCAACCACGTCTTCTCCTCCAGCCACAACCGTGTGAGGTCTCTCCTCCGCTCTCCCTCTTTTTTTGTGTTTTTACATTTTATTATTTTTTTCTCTAACTGCAGAACTAAATGAATTAGTCTCCTATAGAGCGAGAGAGTGGGCTAGCGTGTGCGTCTTGGCTGAAAGCGAGCTGAAATCCACCGCTGATACGCTGAGTGTGAGTGACATCACTTCACAGCAATCCACCTTCGAAAAATACCAAGAAAATCTGACAGGAACTTCACAGCCACTTTAAATTTGAAGTTGAAAGTTTTTTAACAAGTTTGATTTTCACAGACATTCTTTAATCAGACACATTTACAAAGCAAACAAGATATTCAACGGGAAAAGGGACTTCTAGTGTGGTTCTTGACTTTATCCAATGGGAAAATGTGAAAGTGGTTTTAGGTAAGGGCTTGAAAAATAAGAAGGATGACATTTTTTCAGCTTTGTATCACAGGAATAAATTACAGTTTACAGTATAGTAAAATGGAAAATAATGCAATAAAAAAAATCTTAACTATTTAGAATATATAGAAACATAAATGAATATGAATATTGAGCAAGGTGGATCAGTCACACTGCCTACATCAGCAAGATTCAGATTACCGATCTTACCATTTCATTTTAGAATTTTCATTTTAATAATATTCCTATAAAAGTCTTTGGAATATTAATAATAGTGGTACCTGCAATTAATAAATAAATAAAATCAGCATGCTCTAAAACATCATGGTTTCATGTGTAAGAAAACTGACTTGCGAATGATAACGAAAGCAGATCAAACATACTCACAGAAGAGAGAGACAACTGAAATGTGTGGGGTCAACATTGAATTTTGAGTATTAAATGGTTTGTGCAAGCTAATATGTTCAACATGTTTCACTGCTATGTGCCGACTGTGCAGCAAAACGTAGAGGCAGGCAAGACAAGCTCACTGCACCGACAAAATGCATAAATCAATAACCTGTCAGAGGAGAGGAGAGCTGGAGAAGAACTGATATTCTCTCTCTTGCTCCCTCTATCTTTTCCTTTCTGCCTCATCCCTCTCTCCACAGAGAGTTTGTTATGGTTTCCTCTATTATTGCATTGCAAAACAAACTGTCAGTATTCTCAGAAAGATAGAGAGAGAGTCAGAGAGATAGAGAAAGAGAGGGCACCTGTTGTATTGAGGAGAGATCCACCTCTAAGATAAACCCATCAGACGGGGAAACTTGCAGATATCTGACAGCACACAGGTAAAGCAATGCAAAGATGTAGAATAAAACATCTTTACATTCAGTAACACATGCTCTTTTCATCAAAACATTTCATATGTAAGTGAAGTATATTTTCTGACCCGCTAGCAAATTCAAATAAATTGAAAAGCAAAATGACTAACGGGCTTTCAGGTTTGATTCTTCTACTTCATATTGTATCCAATACAATCCAGGCTCATTGAAAATACGAGACTCTGGCTTAATTTATGTAACAAAGCAAGAATAAAAAAACGTACCTATACATACAGTTCTCTGCAGTTTCCAGGCAGTACACCAGAGGCAGTTCTTATTCACACAAATAATTATTACTGTAGGCAGTGTCACATATTTCCAATGAGACTGGGTTGGTCAAACAGCAGAAATGAAGACATAATTAAAAACAGAGTTGCACACTGGTTATTGGACAAGTAAAATGTTATATATATATAAACCCCATATACATAGGACTTCAGAGGAAGCCAACCCTCAGACAATATACAGAATTAACCAATTTTTTATATATAAGTTAAATATATTAAGTTTCTACAATATATAAATATATTGTAGAAACTTAATTTCCTGTAAAGCTGCTCTGCAACGATTGTATCGTAAAAACACTATAGAAATAATATTTTAATTGAATTGAATATTCATATATATATATATATATATATACACACACACACACACACACACACATCATGGCAGTATTTGTATTGCCTTTAATTTATGCTGATTTAAATAAAATAAAAACATTACTACAGTAACAAGAATTGAATGAGAATCACCAATGAGAATAATAAGAACACAAAAATAAAATAAAACGTGCTTACAGGCAAATGTCATGACAATGAAGTCATGAAAATCATCTTAACGGTCCATAAAATGTTTCATTTTATTATGCAAAACATATATATTTCATTTTGAGGTGAAATGTGACAAAAGCATGCTTTGTCGTCTCCTTATCTTTTCCTTTTTCTTCATTAGAGGAATATAAACAGTGATATACATGATTAAAAGCCCTAAACATGGATTTTACTGTTATTTGTGTACACACACACACACACAGGCAAACGTTCCCAAGGCTGCATTCTGTACATAAATACCAACAACAAGGATTTGTCACGCTGTAAAGCTAACACTGAATGGGGTATGATGACCGGCCTCCGTCAGATTATTTATGAGTGGGGCTGTAATTGAACACTGCAAATCCTGCAGCTTTGAGTTATGGGTGAACAGGAGAGGGCGTTTGCAAGTGTTCTCCATATGCTCCTCTCTCTCGCTCTTCACAAACTTTACAGATTCATACCAGCTTATGTACACAGAACAACAAAATACACAGGGAATTCCAGAGTTACGGATGTGACATCTGTAGCCAAAATGGGAAATTTAACATCTCAGAGAAAAGATGAATTTCCATTATACAATACTGAAGATTAATTAGGTAACGCATGTTTTAGTGTGGACGGTCATCTCTCGTTGGCAAGTGCTGGGCCGAATGACCTGAGGCTTTGGAGACCCCCTGACACACTGGACTGGTCCATAACGCCGCCCTGATTGAGTCATATGTATTTTCCTTTTTGACACTACCATTCAAACGTTTGGGATCAGTACAATTTTTTGAAGAAACTGAATATTTTATTCACCAAGGATGTATTAAATGTATCATTAGTTACAGTAAAGACACTTACATTGTTACAAAATATTTCAATTAATGCTGTTTTTTTCACTTACTCATAAAAAAATCCTGAAAAAAATATTAAAGTTAAAAATGCAGCACAACTGTTTTCATAAAATCAAAAACAGTTTTTTTAAATTGTATGTATGCAAGTGATAGGCCTATGTGTCACGGTACACGGGGATCCAGGAACGAGGAGACGAGGATTCTGACAAACGAGGTATTTAATGAGAGACAAACGGAGGAGAGACAGGAACACAGGTAAGGACATCTACGGCTTGGACACATGACATTAACAATAATCCACAAGTAACATGGGGCAGAACAGACTAGATATAGGGAGACATGACTGGAAACACCTGGGACATAATCAAGATACAGACGAAGACTAATCAACTAATGATGGGGAACAGGAAGGACCATATAAGGGTGAGGGGACAAAGGCAGAGGAAGACAAAGTTCTGACATTACCCCTTTCCAATAGGCGTCCCGCCGTCGACATCGAAAGGGAGGGGGTGGGCACTCTGGAGGCCTCAAGGACCTGGAGACCGGACAGGTGACCTCCAGGGCGGTGCCTGCCCCGGGACCCACGGCGGATCCGGGATTCTGGCGGCCATGGCGGATCAGGCGGCCACGGAGGGTCCGGGAACTGAGGAGGCCATGGCGGAGCGGGGTGCTCGGGCGGCCATGGAGGAGCGGGTGCTCGGGTGGCCATGGAGGGTAGCCCCCAAAATTTTCTTGGGAAGCTCCCATCCCAGGGGGGCGCCAGGAGCCGTGGAAGGCGAGCTGACAGGGCCAGCGGAGGGAAAAGTGAGCTGGACGGACCAGCGGAGGCCCAGGTGAGCTGGACGGGACCAGCGTAGGCCAAGGTGAGCTGGACGGGACCAGCGGAGGCAATGGTGAGCTGGATCGGACCAGCGGAGGCCCAGGTGAGCTGGACGGGACCAGCGTGGCCAAGGTGAGCTGGACGGGACCAGCGGAGGCAATGGTGAGCTGGACGGGACCAGCGTGGGCCAAGGTGAGCTGGACGGGACCAGCGGAGGCAATGGTGAGCTGACGACCAGCGGGAGGCCCAGGTGAGCTGGACGGAACCAGCGTGGGCCAAGGTGAGCTGGACGGGACCAGCGGAGGCAATGGTGAGCTGGACGGACCAGCGGAGGCCCAGGTGAGCTGGACGGGACCAGCGTGGGCCAGCGTGCGCGCCGGGTGCCGCTGACTCGGGGCGCCGGAAGAGCTGGACGGAACCAGCGGGAAATTGAAGCGCACTTACGAGGAGCCGGCACTGGAGGGCGCTGTCGAGGTGCAGGCACTGGAGGGCACTGGCGTGGTGCAGGCACTGGAGTGGCACTGGCGTGGTGCAGGCACTGGAGGGCACTGGCGTGGTGCAGGCACTGGAGGGCACTGGCAGGTGCAGGCACTGGAGGGCACTGGTGCAGGCACTGGAGGGCACTGGCGTGGTGCAGGCACTGGAGGGCACTGGCAGGTGCAGGCACTGAGGGCACTGGCGAGGTGCAGGCACTGGAGGGCACTGGGCGAGGTGCAGGCACTGGAGGGCACTGGCGAGGTGCAGGCACTGGAGGGCCCTGGCGAGGTGCAGGCACTGGAGGGCGAGCCTCGGAGCAGGCACTGGAGGGCACTGGCGAGGTGCAGGCACTGAGGGCGCTGGCGAGGTGCAGGCACTGGAGGGCACTGGCGAGGTGCAGGCACTGGAGGGCGCAGCCTCGGAGCAGGCACTGGAGGGCGAGTCTCGAGCAGGCACCGAGGGCGCTGTCGGGAGCAGCCACTGATCTCGGCGGTGCTCGGGAAGCTGGCTCGGCGGCGCTGGAAGCGCTGGCTCGGGCGGCGCTGGAAGCGCTGGCTCGGCGGCGCTCGGGAAGCGCTGGCTCGCGGCGCTGGGCGCTGGCTCGCGCGCGCTGGGAAGCTGGTTCTGGGCGGGCGCCGGGAACCAGCCGAGGCCGAGACGAAGCTGGGCGGCACCAGCGAAGAAGAGCTGGGCAGGACCAGTGGAGACGAAGAAGAGCTGGTTTCGACTCTGGACCGTAACTTCCCAGACACCGGTAGATCCCCTCTCCAACACAATCCTGTGGTGTCTGGGAGATCCATAGGGCGCTGGTAATTTGCCCCGAGCCGAAACAGATGGAGGATTGCCGCTGCGTGGAGCTCCGCCACCGTGGCGAGCTTGCAGAATCCTCCGCGAACTCCACAAAGGAGAGATTCCGCCGGGCTAAGGGCGAGGACGCGAGGCGGCGAACTCCATCGTTGTTTGCGGTGGATTATTCTGTCACGGTACACGGGATCCAGGAAACGAGGAGACGAGGATTCTGACAAACGAGGTATTTAATGAGAGACAAACGGAGGAGAGACAGGAACACAGGTAAGGACATCTACGGCTTGGACACATGACATTAACAATAATCCACAAGTAACATGGGGCAGAACAGACTAGATATAGGGAGACATGACTGGAAACACCTGGGACATAATCAAGATACAGACGAAGACTAATCAATTAATGATGGGGAACAGGAAGGACCATATAAGGGTGAGGGGACAAAGGCAGAGGAAGACAAAGTCTGACACTATGTATATATATATATTTCGTTTTTTAAATAAATCCTGAATCGGTGAGCATACAAGACTTTTTCAGAAACACAGAACAATCTTACCAACCCCCAGACATTCGAACGGTAGTGTGCATGGCTATAGGAAACAATTAAAATGCTTTGAACTAAAGACTTACTAAGACATCATATGAAATCCATTAAGCATGCACAATTGATCGAAATCTCTTTATGGCCTTGAGGTTGCAATTTAAAACATAGTTTGCATTCAACAATTCTGTCAAAGTGAAGGAGTAATGCTCATTTTACTGTAATGAACTACACAAACTCTAAAGCACTTCTGGGACTCCCGCTAAGCAGGAGCAGTATGAGATGTTAACTGTTTATCATGTCACAGTTCAAATCGCATTCACAGTGTGTCAGACATTTCCTCTGTTGAATACATTTATACATATAGCATTTAGTCTATATATTTAAGTGAAATGGATATATTCATGAGACTTATAGGTCTGTTTTCATGGCTGTGACAATTCAGGTTTTGTTCATCCAAAAATGAAATTGTTGTCATCATATACTCATTATGTTCTTTTATCCATGACCACATTGGGAAAAATCTGAGGGCTGGATGGTTCAAAAACACAAAAGAAACATTAAACTAGTCCTTGTGTACAAACAGACCACATGTTGTTGTTCACTGGTCTTCTGTGCAGTGAGCTGTTGGATCGCTGAACACCAATTCCAACTTAAAGTGAGCTGAACTCAAGTACTAGATTAGTAGGATTCGTCTGAATCATTCAGACGGGTTTGTGAACTGGATCAACGGATTTACTGAAAATATTCATTCAAAACAACTCATTCATGTGACTTTACAAAAATCGAAATAATCTAATATTTTATATATCAAATATTAATATTGCTTATTAAGCACCTTCCATCAACAAATCAGAATCAAAGGTGCTAAACTAATTAACTCACTAACTAAACTATTAATAATAGTTTAATATAAATATTAGTTTTGCAAACTGGATCAACTGATTGATTGAAAAATGAATATTATTCCATAAAATACTTCATTAAAAACTACATCTTAAGATCACACAAGATCACATTCACAATTATATTTAAAAGTGCCCAAAATATCATTCATAAATTCACTTTTTTGTGTTGCACAGAACTGGTTTGAAACAGTGTGAGTAAATAGTGACGTTTTTTATTTGTTTTATTGCTAGCTGAACTAAACCCGCTCTGAAGTCTGTTACCGTCATAAAGCACACATGCAGCCTTTCGTTTACCCTCTCTGACCGAGTAAACAGCTTGTTCTTAAGAGCATCATGTCATATTCACATCTGTGCTCAATTAAAATCTCAATCACTCGTAATGGTGAGAGGCGTTCAGCTCCAAAAACAGAATACGGAGATCAGTGAGGTCAAAATATCAAGAGGGAGGCAGTCGAAGACTATAGTGTATTACTGCTGTATGACTCTGCAGTATATACTGTGCACATTTATCAGCCCAAATATCAGTCTATCACTACTGTGCAGTAAGCATTACACAACTATCCCACTCTGAATACAGCCAATATGCATTTGGATCGATGGAAGGTCCTGTCCAAAATCCACTCTCCTCTCCTTCTGCACCCCTCATCTCTTTTATTCTGTCCCTCTGACCTCTGCGTTCTGCCTGACTGACCCTCCTGATTTAATGACCTCGCACAGACGGGACACTCAGATAGAACGGGTGAGAAAGAGAGCCAGAATTTCAAACAAACGGAGTGGGATTCATTGCTGCTTACAGATCAGAATTCTCCCATTTTATCCCTCAGATTCATCTTTTATTTTCTCCTCTCTCCTGTAGCTTTAGTGTCACTGTATCTGCAATTCATTCCTCTCTCCTTCTCTGATACAGCCATTCATTTCAGCCTGCCACTCAAAATACCTGTCCCATCCTCAGCCTTCATTTCAAATGATCATTCCTCTCTCCCTCTCTCTTCCTCTGCTCGTTTTCAGAGGAGTGACAGACATGCCGAGTGAGAAAGCGTGGCAGAGGAGCCAGCAGATTCTATATCAAACAGAAACACTTGCGTGCACACAAACACACCTCCACCGAGCATTCATCATTTTTTGTTATCTCAACAAAGCTAATGTAACCAAAGTCCTGATGATGTCACTCTGATGTATAAAGTGACATGCAGTCCTCACAAACTCATCACGTATTCAGAGCAGCCATAATACCTTCATAACACTTCAACCCGAATCATTTTCAACTGAATTCATAGTTTTATAACCGTAAAATATAAAAATGACAATGGCTGTGTTCCAAAAGCTGTCTTGCTGGCTTCCCACATCTGCCTTGTACGCATCTGAACTGGAATTGAACATGAACTGATGAGAGACTGATCTGATGCAACCAACCATACATTTGATTTCAGAATTGAGTTTGCAGTTAGCAAATTGCAAAGCTATTGACACAATATTTTCATAACCATATAAAAATATTACACACTAAAAAGACAGTTAGCCTATTTCCTAATAGATATAACAAAAATAAGATTAAGATTTGATTTGTATTTGCATGTATACAGTTTGTGTAAATTGTTATATAATTTTAGATGCTCTATAATTGTATTTATAACATAATAAATTAAAACTATGTGTGTGTGTGTGTGTGTGTGTGTGTGTGTGTGTGTGTGGGCATGTTTATGTGGTTTATGAGGACACAAATTTGTATAATGACGTGGGTATGACACAGGTATTACAAGGAGAAGGTGATTTATGAGGACATTTTCAGTGTCCCCATAATTTAAAACACTTATAAATCATACAGAGTGAGTTTTTTTTGAGGGAAAATATAAATGCACCATCTCCTGTGAGGGCTAAGTTTAGGTGTAGGGTAGGTGTAGGGCAATAGCACATATACAGCTTGTACAGTATAAAAACCATTACACCTATGGAAAGTCCCCATAAACCATAAAAACCAACGTGTGTGTGTGTGTGTGTGTGTGTGTGTGTGTGTGTGTGTGTGTGTGTGTGTGTGTGTGTGTGTGTGTGTGTGTGTGTGTGTGTGTGTGTGTGTGTGTGTGTGTGTGTGTGTGTGTGTGTGTGTGTGTGTGTGTGTGTGTGTGTGTGTATGCATGTATGTATGTGTATATATATATGCCATCCTATTCAGTAAGCTTCACTGGTACACTGTGGGATTGCCTTCTCAGAATACTTGCAATGCTGCCCTAAAAATTAATCTTATCAAACTTTTGGAAGAGCCTTATATATGCTGTAAAAATTCAGCTCAAGTTTTGAAACAGAGCTCAAGCCTTCTGTATTAAAGTTGTTCCAATGTTCCCAAACTGATCAACAGTTGAGAGACAAGTCCTAAAACTGGAGAACTGGAGAACTTTCTTTGTAATCAATAAGTTCGGTGAGTTCACCAGAACTTGGGGCCAAATGGACCCCAAGGTGAACAAGCTCAAGTGTACAGAGGCAGAGCTTTCAATCAATCTTAGGCTCAGCTCAAAGCAACTTATAACTCTGCATGTCAATTAAGCTAAAATATGACAACTATAACCACTTCAGAGCGTGAAGGATAAACAAATAAGCAAACTGGAGTGGATCCCTCTGCACTTATGCATGCACAGGTGATCAGATCTGCTTTCCAGCTGGAAGTGTGCTGGCATGCTGATAACTTGCATCATCAATTACCTCCTGCCATCACATAACATTATGAACTCTTACTGTCACTAATGGCATGCCAGCCATTCCTCTTTCATCAGTGTCACCATCAGTCATAATAACGCATTAAATGTGGTTATCAGCTGACACGCAGTTTAATTTGGTTCTTCAATAAGTTTAAATAAGGTGAAACCCCTCACGCGCTTCATGGCAACCCGCTAGTTCACGCTCACGAGCTCGCATGACACATGAATAAATGAAGACACTCGCAGCAGGCGCGCACACGCACGCAAAACTAAAACCATTCAAAGGTTAAAAAATACACTAACCATCAAAAGCTAATAAAACACTGAAATATTTCAGACACAAGACACAGAAACTGAATTGCCAACTAAAAGCATGTTTTTAGATTAACGTTAGTTGCATCAGTGTGTAATTTTCTGACATTTAGGTGATACTGAAGTAATGTTATCAATAAAAGTAGCTGTTGTATAGACTTGCCAGCAGTTTTTCGGAGTAAGTCAGAGATCTTACCTGCTGCCTCCTCCTGTTCAGTCCGGCCCGAGCGTTCTTGACAACCGAGCGACCGAGCGACCGAGACCGAGCGACCGACACCGAGCGACCGCTGATCATCTGCTGCTGAGTGCCGAGTGCTGGTGCTCCGCGCTCAGCCTCTCTCTCTCTCTCTCTCTCTCTCTCTCATTTCATCATGTTGCGGTTTCAAGTTTAAAACAAGTCAAATGCTGCATGACTGAGCAGCACTGTCGGGTGTCATTTATTACCTACCAATGAAACGTATTTTGCATCTCACTGCATTTTAACAGTATGCATGTGAAACGACCATTCGTCTCTTAGCATACACTAGATTTTTTTTCTTTTTAAATTATATTGTAATAATATAATATAACCCAATGGTGCTTTGAATAAAAACGAAAACCAATTATTTAAACATTTTGTGAAAAAGTATTAATTTAAACTCAGTAAAGTCGGTGTACATCTTATTTCCTATCATTCCTGTCATTAATTGACATTATAACCATTTTGATTCATTTTGTAATCTAGCTTTAATAGTGACTGAAATGTTGTCTATAAACTGTAAAAACGTATATACACTTATAGTTTTACTTGGAAGTTCTCGATCATTCTCACCATGATTGTAACGGCAAGTGGGGACTCTTCTGCCGTATTATATTTTATTATATTATATTATATTGTATTATATTATATTATATTATATGAGAGGTTGAGTTCTTTCTGAGCGCAGCTGGGACTTAGGAGCATCTCGGGTGTTTTCTGTTTTTTTGCTGCCATCATGTGGACTTCATCCTTTTTTCTCTTCGTTTTATTTCAACTAGGCTTCTGGAAAAAAGATTTTTTATGCTGCTAAAATACGCAAAAACATCATCAAAAGTATTGTGTGACGAAACAGAACGACATTTTAACTGTTAGTTAGTTAGTTACTTTCGACCTGTTTGTGTTTCTTCAACTAATAATGGCGCCAAAAAGCCTGAAAAGGACGCTAGGTAACTCAAACCTATTGGTTCTCGCGTGTCACGTGAACGATCGCGACGCGGCAAGTTTGAGAGTCGTACAAATCTCCGTGTTTATGTTCATTCTCACACAAAATCTAACAGGATGCTTTTAATATAGCGTGCGGTCGTGTAGACCTTGCTGGTTAAAGATTTGAATCCAAAAGCTACAGATTGATATCTGAGAAGTGATTCATGAAATGAAGAGTTACCAGTACAGTAGACTATCCTCTATCGCACTGAACTGAACTGAAGTCAGACCGCTTCAGACACATCTCTGTAAACGACTAACTGTAGGCCTCAGAGAGTTTGAGTGTGTTTGCTTGATACTCTACTTCCCTCTGCTGGACAATCTTCGAAATGAATGGGGAAAGGACTGGAAACGCAGAGAAAGACTTGAATCAAGTAGCCTATGTGATGTAACTTTATAGATTAAAGACTTGTATCCCACATGCAGAAACATCAGACAGCATTAAACATTTTATTTTACATGAGTTCAATATTATCAATGCCTGCTGCTCGCTGAAATTAATTATAGCTATTTTCCTCTGGCAGACCTAAGACTTATTCTCAAATTAAATATGCATTATATATTATATTAAATAAAATTGTATGTGTGTGTATATATATATATATTAAAATAAATATTTGTATGCATCACTGTAATACAATAAACTATTGTAGAAAGGACTCATGTTTCCTCTATGAGTGAGCCTCTCACTGTTTTTTAAATACAATAATATAACACTACTATAAAATTGTTACACATAAAAAAGAAAAGAAAGGTATGCTACATGTCTTCAACTCCTCGTTTATGTTTATGTGTTGTCCTCAAAACACAAGAGGGCAGCAGCAGTCCATCATGAACCGCAGGATATATAGACTATGCAAAATGTCTAATAGAAGGCACGATGATGCTAAAACGACTGCTGACTACATTTTTCGGCGTACGCGGCAACTCACCAAATAAATAAATAAGTACGAGAACATGAAATATTAATTCGAGTTTAAATTGTTTTAGAATTATCCTAAAGCTAACGTTCTCAAAAGTTATAGCTACAGTGTATTTTTAGTCCATTGCACTATCAGCAATATAGTAATGTATTCAAGTTCTCTGAAGGCTATTTTCACTAGAGTCGATAACCGAGGCACACGATGGCACCCGTTGCGTTACGGACAAATCACTCACGCGCGTTCTCACTCGAACAGTAGCCTACGGGGTGCTTTATTACTGGAATCTGGATGAGGTGGATATTTACAACCCACTGCTGGAAACAACTTTACTGCAGCTTGTGAACGATTCTAAACTGACGGTACGGTTTATGTCCATAACATGTTTTTGAAAACAAATCAAGTATGCCCCTGTAATGAAAGGCTAGAAATGCCTCTGGAACCATCCCCACTTAAAAGACTTGCATAAACCAGCCTGGCCAGCTAAAAAAGTGATCAAACTCCCAATGCAAGTTCACTACCCAGCAGACCTTGGCCAAGCTAGAGGAGCAGAACACCTAGCTGAAGCTCTTTTCCCCATCAAGGCGGTCTGAGCTAAACCAACAACTAGTGCAAGCGGAATGCAAGAACGCTTCCTGTGCAAGAGTCTCTATCTATCTATCTATCTATCTGTCTATCTATCCATCTGTCTATCTATCTATCTATCTATCTATCTATCTGAGTTCTATCTATCTATCCATATCATCATCTATATGTATCTGTCTATCTATCTATCTATCTATCTATCTATCTATCTATCTATCTATCTATCTATCTATCTATCTATCTATCTATCTATCTATCTATCTATCTGTCTGTCTGTCTACATTATTCTCACTGTGGCGTGAAGCATTAAACTCTTGTTAATGTGATTTTCATCAAAGCAATATATGCCAACATATGACTCATCCCTTAAATATTTAAATGGAAAGCAGGCAATAACATAGAACAAATCTTCATTTCAATGCCTTTGACCCTTTCTGCAGGAACTGACCTCCAGTCCGGAGTTTATTGTTGGAGGGGCTACAAGAACAGATATTTGCCAAGGAGGTTTAGGTAAGTAAACGCCCTGCTATGAGCAGAGCTCGAACAGTCCACAAGCTGTTCGTTATGTGGAATGACAAAAAGAATGTGAGATTGACCCAATATGTCTTGCATTTTATGTAGCTCTCTTGGAATTGTTCTTATTCCTTTTAACTTTATTGGAAAATCCCCTCTAAACACGTGAAAACATTGTAAGAAGCACATCCAATGTCTTTGAATATTCTGTTCCCCTTTAAACAAGTTTGCACGCTCTCCTAATGCTGTGTAATTCTTAGTACTAAATGAGACCCTGTAGTTACACATAAGAGAAGTCTTTGTGCAGTTTTTGGGAAAAATACTAGCCACTGTTTTCAGCTCTCGTGTTTGTTTTACTTGTAATGAGTCTGTTGAGCCAGATGGAGAAATCCTCGTAAAGTGGCTGGTGCACAATCGCGAAAGATGAAAGATGATTCATCCAACTGAAAAGGAAACGATTTTTAATCTCAGTAAGTTATAGGCATTTCGAAGACTGATCAGCTGACATGTTGTGGAAGATTCTGAAAGACGGTTTATTTAGAGGCATTCAGATAAACTGAGTTGTCTTTGTGAAGATTGTGGAATGCAAAAGATTTTGGGGCAGGGTAGGCCTACAAACAAACCGCTGGAGGATTGAATCTCAGCATTTGCAAATGAGCATGTGGGATATTGTCTTAAAGGGATAGTTCACCACAAACACGAAATTCTGTCCTTGTCTAGATTCTGTAATTATTATTTATATTTAACCCTAATGTCATTCCAAACCATTTTATTTTCTTCTGTGAAATATAAAAAAGAATAATAATAATTATGAAGTTGGTTGCTCTTTCCTATTAATTACAATAAATGGGGAGTGGACTGAAGCCTTCAAGTCTTAATATCTTTAAACTGCTTTAGGTTTGCATTCTTCCTGTCTCTGCTTTGGTAAAATATCAATGTAAATCTGGTCAAATGTATCAAAGAGTTTCCTTTCTGCAGGTGATTGCTGGCTCCTAGCGGCCATTGCTTCCTTAACCCTCAATCAAGATGTTTTGGCTCGTGTCGTTCCATCCAACCAGGGCTTTGGGCAAGACTATGCTGGAATTTTCCACTTTCAGGTAAACAAAGTAGATATGAAAGTTATGTTGCACTTGGACAGCTTGTGAAGAGCAAAATGTTGAATAATTGGGGTGTTTGCAGAGAGATAAAGTTTTTAAGGAATGAAGTCTTGCGAGGAGGTTTTCTGGGAGGTTGCTTGGGTGTTGCCAGTGTTATTCTAGCTGGTTTCTAGGACGTTAGACAGATAGATTAACACTTTTTAACAGAGACTCACATTGGCTTGATTTTGTTGGTTGTAATGGTGGAATGTTTTTGTCAGGACAGGAAGTCAAACTGACTCAATAGACGGACAGCATTGATCCCAGAGGAAGTGCATGCTCAGTTCCTCTATGTGCTCATTCTTACTGTACTTTTAAATTCCACATTTTGCTATGCTGCGGTTTTCAGTTATATTTAAATCATGTCCAGATCATAACAGGCTTTTCAGATGTAGCAGGAGTGTCAGAATGTGCTTTGGCTCTTGATGCTGTGCAATCGTGTGTTATGAGGTTGTATTTTAAGTCTCATCTGCTGTCATTCCTCCCTAAGTTAAGTACATTTGTTTTGATGGGTGCAGTTGTGGCAGTTTGGGGAATGGGTGGATGTGGTGGTGGATGATCGATTGCCCTCTCGAGATGGAGAACTGCTGTTTGTTCATTCAGCCACAGGCTCAGAGTTCTGGAGCGCCCTGCTGGAGAAGGCCTATGCTAAGTGAGTCATATAACATCCCCTTTTGTTGGGTTTGGTACACTCTTTCTGCACACTGTCCCTCTGAGTGTCACTGTTCTCTCATTCAGAGTGAATGGATGTTATGAAGCTCTGTCTGGAGGTTCCACCACAGAAGGTTTTGAGGATTTCACCGGTGGGATTGCAGAAATTTACGAGTTGAAAAACGCCCCATCCAACATGTTCCAAACCATCAGGAAGGCCCTGGATTCTGGAGCTCTGTTGGGATGCTCCATAGATGTATGAGCCCTTTAGCACACATACAGATGTTTTAAAGAATTAATTCACCAAAATATTTGAATCCTGTCAAAAAAAAATACAGTAAAATAATGCTTATTTAAATAGATCACCAGTGCAGCAGACTCAGAGGCCATCACTAATCAAAAGCTTGTGAAAGGACATGCCTACTCTCTTACTGGAGCAATTGAGGTTTGTCTTCTGAGTGTCTTTCATTTTTGAGCTCCTTTGGCATAACTGTTCAGTTAATGGCTTGGATTAGACTAAATTCAAATGCTTTCCTCTGCATTTTATAGGTTAAAGGAGACATACACTGAAAGTAGCATTTTACTTGTTACCATTTATATGTCTAATCTATCCATAACCTTGTCAGGTTAATTGCCGAGGCCGAAAGGAGAAGCTGGTCAGAGTTCGTAATCCTTGGGGTCAGGTGGAATGGACAGGGGCCTGGAGTGACAAGTACGACCCAAAAATTCAAAACAATATTCATTTATTAAGATGTAGATTATGCAGTTGCATAAGCTTGTAATGAAACTGTTGTAGTGTTATACGGTATAATATAGCTTGACCTTGTTGCTTAAATATGTCTGTGTAATTTAGCTCTTCTGAATGGAATGCCGTCGATCCATCTGAACGTGAGAATGTGAAGTCAGAAGATGGAGAGTTCTGGTAAAATTCAGTATATAACTGCATCACTGAAGCTCTTCTTGGCACAATTATTCACTACCTGTTTGCACTTGTGTAGGATGTCATTCTCAGATTTTGTGAGACAATATTCCCGCATAGAGATCTGCACTCTGACCCCAGATACGCTGACATCTGACTCTGTCAAACACTGGAGTGCGTGTAAATTCGATGGCACCTGGAGACGAGGCTCTACGGCTGGTGGATGTATGAACAATCCATGTAAGCATCTTTAGATTTCTGTGCATCGGCTCAAGTTTGACGAGTTTGGAGAGGGACTATCTATCAGTACCAGTGAACTTTAGCTTTTCACCACAGAAATAAATTACATTTTAAATAGTTACTTTAAATTATTATAGTTATTTTAAATTGTAATATTTCACAATATTACTGTTTTAATATATTTAATAAAGAGACTTCTTTTAAAAAACATTTTAAAAAATGTGTTTTTACAGTAGCATGTGGAAAAAATGTCCATGTGAAGTGTGACCTAGGAGATTGTAACATGTGTCATCTTAATCATTTGTCTTCCATAGACACCTTCTGGATGAATCCTCAGTTTAAGATCAAACTGGAGGAGGAAGATGATGATCCTGATGATAATGAAGTGGGCTGCAGTTTGGTGATTGGCTTGATTCAGAAGAACCGGCGTAAGATGAGGAAGTGTGGAGAGGACATGCACACCATTGGCTACGCCATCTATGAGGTGGGTTTGCTAAGATAGCAATGTTTTATTTCTCGTTTGTTGTAAATGTAATGACGTAACCTGTGAAGGGTGCTGTTTATACAACTATTCTTTTTCTTTTCATTCTAGGTGCCTCCTCAGGTGAGCACAATGGAATACTTTAAAAGGATTTTTAAAGATTTCTCTTGAGATGTGGAGAATTAACATAAATAGTAATAATGAAACATTTGAAATATATTTTGCAAAAGATACTCATCAATAATATCCACAGAGAAACCGTTCAAAACCACCTAGCAACTGCCTGGCAACCACCTGTAACACTCTAGTAGCGTTGACTGTTATTCAGGCAAACACCACTCAGATTTATTTCAGAAAATGTAGAAATCTAGCTCAATCTTCCTCTGGTTCTTGATCACCTCATTGCAGTTCCACGGGCAAAAGGAAGTTCATCTGGATAAGAACTATTTCCTGTCCCATGCTCAAAAAGCTCGATCTGAGACCTTTATCAACCTTCGAGAAGTCAGCACCCGCTTCAAACTTCCTCCTGGAGAATATCTGATTGTCCCGTCCACATTCGAACCGCACAAGAACGGAGACTTCTGTGTGCGTGTGTTCTCCGAGAAACAGTCTGAGATGCAGTAAGGACTGTCTTGATATTTTGATTAAAATGTTTCAATAAGCTCTTGATAAGACCATGTTCAAGTTACTTGTAGTGTCTTCAGCATATGATCAGCCAAAACTCTAACTTTATTACAAGTGGTCCTAAGAAACCTGTCAAGAAATCTAGTTTTTTATATATATATATATATATATATATATATATATTTTTATATATATATATATATATATAATTCTGTGGTCTGCAATATATATATATATATATATATATATATAAATGTTTAGGAATATGTAGAATAATACAGAATTATATATATATATATATATATATATATAAATTAACATAGTACATGAATATGTATAGATACATACATACCGTGCATACATATATATGCAGTATAGATATAGACAGATAGACAGACAGACAGACAGACAGACAGACAGATAGATAGATAGATAGATAGATAGATAGATAGATAGATAGATAGATAGATAGATAGATAGATAGATAGATAGATAGTGTATATTAATGTATATTTTGTATAAAGAAAATGAAGCATATAATTTAATTTTTTCATTACATATTTACATGTATATAAATGTATTATTATGCTATTTTTTTTAAGGAGGGGTTCTATATGACCTGAGATTCTTGTTGTATGTGATAGACTCTGTCTCTCTTATTTCCTCCAGACAATGTGATGACCCGATAGAGGCAAACATAGAAGATGTAAGTCTCATTTTGCTGTGTCTCTCTCTTATGATGCTACCATTGACTTTATTAATGTGAATATCATCAATAAACTTCTTTTCTGACTCCTCAGGAGACGGTGTCTGAAGACGAGGTTGATGCTGGCTTTAGGGGACTGTTCACTAAACTTGCTGGAGATGTGAGTTATTTTATGCCCTGGCATAATGTTCATGAATTACCTTGATAAACATGAAACCAGTTTGACCAATTAAATACAAAAAATGTATAATGTTTGTTCTTGTCTAAGGACATGGAGATCTCTGCCACTGAGCTGAGAACAATTTTCAACAAAATAGTCGCAAAAAGCAAGTTTTTACTTTATAAATTTATATTTATTTAAAAATTGATATTTATAGATATTTAGTAAACAATTTGTCTTCTCCTTACAGGAACGGATATTAAGACAGATGGTTTCAGTTTGGATACATGTAGGGTCATGCTGAACCTCATGGATGTATCCTTTACAAATAGTCCAACAGGCAGCTGTTTAAGATGTCCAAAGAAACATTTCTGTTTAACTTCATAAATCATAAGGAGTTTGACTTAACTCTAGTGCAGGAAAGTGGCAATGGTAAACTAGGGTTAGCTGAGTTTGCCACTCTTTGGAAGAAAATTCAAAAGTATCTGGTAAGTTTGTCTTAAGTGTGGCATAGAAAGTAAAAAATGCTACACTCTAAAAAGTGCTGGGTTAAATACAACCCAGCGCTGGGTAAAATATGGACGAACCCAGCGATTGTGGGTTTTAGACCCAGCGGTTGGGTTACAGCCCAGAAGGTTGGGTTAAACTTTTAACCCAACTATTGGTTGAAAACAACCCAGCATGTGTTCTGTCCGGTATTTACCCAGCACTGGGTTGTATTTAGCCCAGCATTTTCAGAGTGTACTTGCAAAACCTCATGGGTTCTCTTAGGATAAAATGCTTGTCTTTTTAGGTCATTTATAAGAAGAATGACATGGATGGGTCCGGCTGTATGAGTACACCAGAGATGCGAATGGCTTTAAAGGAAGCAGGTACGATGACCTTTGACCTTCATTCAAACTTTTAGTTTTAAAATGAGTTTTTAATGAAGGAGCAGCAAGTTGATTTATTCGTAATCGTTGCACAGGATTCTCTCTGAATGACTGCATTCATCAGAATCTGGCTGCACGCTATGGAGATGCAGACATGAAGATCGACTTTGATAACTTTGTGTCCTGTATGATGCGCCTGGAGATGATGTTCAGTAAGAACAGTTCATTTTTTTCTGATTGATTGAAATATGTTTTAAGGGTTTATATTATAAGATTCAATTATGTTCATAATATATAATTGTATGGCTTGAGGTTTGTTGACTGCAATGTTGATTTTATTACATACTTTCTGAATTTAAATTACACTTTTTTTTACTTTTAATTAATAATTTAAGTAGAATTTGAAAATGTCTTTCAATGTGTTGTGACTTTCATTACCACCTCATGTGTGCAGCATGGTTTCAGTAATTCAGTGTTCCAGAGGCAATTATTTTCTACACACTATATCATTTTTATTTGATAGTTTTATGGATTTTGTTTATTTTTAATGTATGTATTGTTTTTTGTTTATATTTTTTATATTAATTAAAAGAAAATAATTGTTTTATTTTGCTTTTGTAGAAGTGTTCAAAAGGATTGACGTAGACAACAGTGGCTTCATTGAGTTGGACTTCTTCCAGGTACTGAATGTCTTGCTGTCTAATAGTACTGTATCTCTTAATGTTTAACCATTTTGTGTCCGAGCGTTTTAAATGGTTCTTTTTCTTTCTTTCAGTGGCTGACGATTGCTATGATTTAAAGGCCCAGAGGATTATTAATAGTATTTTATTGTGCTAGTTAACTTACACCGAAGACCATCATATGCCTAAATGCTTAATTAGTATAGTGGTCCTTGTGGAATTTGTAAGTGTTTCCATTGTACTTTTCTATAGATATACAAGCATAGTTGCCTGTTGTTTTATTCGTTATGCACTTTCGTCTTACTGCAGTGCTTGCAAGGCATCATTGTTTTGATTTTTTTGCTGCTCCAAATGGTGTGGCTTGTTGATGACAATCAACTTTACTTTAAATGATCAGACGTATGATTTTCACTTGGTCATATAGACTTAAAGAGTTATACATCAAAGTTATACATCCACTTTTTTCTTCCCGTAAGCGCGAGCACAACCATTTTTCAATGGGTCTATCTCATCCGCGTCCATCTATTTTAGCTTCTTTTGCTGGTGTCTTACCATATTATTTAATGTTTTATCTTCAATCTGAACACACTGGTTTGTAATACAAACAGAACACACTGGTTTGTAATACAAACAGTTTTACCGTTTAGTGCACATTGTTATTTTTCTTGTTATTTCCCTATAGCGGCTAATGAACAGGAAGTCTCGCCCATAGGCTTACTTAAGTGTTGAAGAATAAGGTGGATAGGGACCAGATTAACATATTAAACTTGAAAGTAAACACTTTTGGCCAGTAAGCAACCACATAGCAATGAATCTAGCATCTTGGTTTTGTGAGCAAGCACCACTCACATTTTATATTGAAAAATAAAATAATAATTAGTAAACCCAACAGCAACAGAACACCTACAGTAAAATTACAGACCTGATGAGACAAAGTAGGATTTTCTACTTCCATGTAGATGCGTTTCCTATTTAAGTTTGAATGAGATATATCATAGAAATTGTCTCAAGAAGAAAAACACCACATTATAACAGCAAAGAAGTATGGTTTGCTATTGCTAATCAGTGCAGGTGGAGTTAAAAGCCACAAAACTGTCATTTTGCTTCAGTGCACAGACTCAATTGTCAATGATCTATCTGTTGTTGTTTTTTGGTGAACTTTATACTTTTTTATGAAATGTAATATTCAAGCCTAAGACCACGTTTACGTTTCTTTTTTTCTGCCTTGCAAGTGCTGGTATTTTTGTGTGAATTCAAATCTAGTTTGTATTTGTGGACCATTTGAAATTTATAAATGCATAAAATATACAGCCTTGTTGCTGTAGAGAAAAATAAAATACTTTATTTGTTACATTATTTCCAGTGTTCACGTTATTCAATGGCTTTCAAGGGTGTCGAACTTTAATGTGAATTCCTGTCAGTAATTTTAACTGTTTATCTATTCTACCTATTTTAATCTATTAATATTATTTTGCCACTCGCAGCCCAAATTGGATTTTGTCGACTCTTGCATCATCAGCCTATAAGTAAAATATTTTTTAAACACATTTCGTAAATCTAAAGCGATAAATAATGACTAGGCCTAGCCTACTATTTGTCTCTGTACATAAATACAAATATTCTGTATAGTTACTTCCTCAGTCGAACGCGATTTTTTTACTATATAGCGTCTAGCACATTCTGACCAATTTATAACTTTTGTTGTTAGTATTAAACATATTTGAAATCATGCTGAAAATACTGTATAAAACACTTAGGTATGCTGTAATATATAATGTAAATCGAGTATATACTTATTTATATAACGTATTGTTTTCAGCTCGAGGCTTGCTCGAGACTCTCAAATCCACCATCATTCGGACCCGTTATTTTTAAGCCTTTGCCCGGTTTGTCGAGACAAGTGCACTTGTCTGTCTCGGTGTTTATCGCCCCGCCTCCTCTGGACTCAAACACACACACTGGAGCTCTTATAGTGTATTGCGTATCTTTCGGGAGAATATCACTGTATATATCACACATCCCCCTCACAGAAGAGACTGACAGGACCGCAGCTGCAAGGCAAGTTTAGCGGTTCTTGTGTTTCTGTCCTGAATCATGTCGAGATTGAATTAGTTCTGTTCTATCCGTGGTGTTGGTCTCCGTCGGCCTGCTGTAGTCTGTCGCATTGGACACTATATTCAGTGTCAGATATGCATTTCATACGCATATTGAAGCTTGAAAACGTTTGCTAGAGTAATATCGCTAGAAATTGCAGCTAAATTGATGAATAAATGAACCGCTGTGATTTACGAAGGTTGAATGGAGTTACTAAGACAACAACACGACACTGCTTGGCATGCCATACATTTTAGAATTGAAATAATGTACAGAACAACCATAGACGCTTAATAAATCGCCACTAAAAGTGTTTTGAAATTGTTTAAATATAGAGATTAAAATGGCCCTGTGGTGGATTTGTCTAGTTTTCGTACATTTATCTAAATACAGTGCAGGTTGTGAAGTTACACTGAGTGTGATTTGTGTTGAAATGAATGGGGGCCCCTCAGTCTGTTGTAAGTTTTGAGGCCCTCAGTCTGTTGTGAGTTTTGAGGCCAGCATCACAATGCAGTCATTGATGCAGAGAGATCATAGAAATATTATGTAAGTGCTGTGACATTCTACGTATTAAATTATGTGCCATGTAAATATCTAAAAATCTAATAACTGAGTGAGATTCTTGTAGAGCAGATTACGTGTCTAAAAAACTTGCGCATATTTAACTGAGCAGAGCTACAGTACAGCATTCATCACAGTTATCAAAGACAGCGTTTAACACCAAACCTTCTGCATCTGTTCTGTTTACATGTTTAATCTTATTGATATGGAGTGGTATGCATCATTTACTTTAAAGTTATGGAATAGTATGCATCATTTACTTTAAAGTAGTTATAACTGATGCCCACAGCTTTCAGTGGAACCAAATTGTATTTGGACACTAAAATTAGTGTTAAAATATTTTGTACAATTATATTTATTTATAAAATGATATTAGCTAAATATCAAACCAAGTAACATCTGCAAACAAATGATGCATTTTTGGGGGCCATTTTTGCAATTACTTGTCAAGTTCATCATTAACATGTTCCACTAATGTTTAGCAACCACAAAATACTACTTTACATAATCCTTTTTTTTTTTTTAAACGTGATGATAATATCCCATAAACCTTCATGTAAATTACAAAACTGTCACAAGGGCATTACCCTTTCAGGTACTAATATGTACACTTTATATTTACTTTGAATGCGCTAATATCGCTAATATGTACCTTGAAGATAGCAATGTGTACTATTTAGGGGTAAATAAGGTACAAATAAGTATTTTTTTTAGTACAGCTTTGTACTTTTTTTCCTGAGTGTATTGTCTTTTGAAAGCTAGTGTGCATAGTTTGCATTTATGTGCCAATTATAGATTTTTATTTTTTTTAATACAACACAATTTACTCCATGTCTACACAAAGGCACAAAAATGATGAAAGTGTTTTGAATATGAATCCCTTTGCTATTTATAACTGCTTTGCGTCTCACGGCTCCAGCATGTTCACATATGGAGGAATCTCGGCACAGATCAGTGCTAACAGGCTACAGGCAGAAGGCGTGGGCTCTTTTGAGCAAGCTTTACACTTCCAGAACCAGGACTTTGAGGCACTCAAACAGGAGTGTTTGGAAGGGGGCTACCTGTTTGAAGACCCCTGCTTTCCCGCCGAACCACCCTCTCTCGGCTTCAAAGAACTTGCCCCGAATTCCTCCAAAACCCATGGTGTGGAGTGGATGCGCCCTACGGTGAGGGGAAAACTGAGTTTTTATGCTACCCTGTAGACTCTTTTGCTCAACAAGACTGCATTTATTTGATCAAAAAGTACAGTAATTTATTATAATTAATTAAATGTATTGTCATTTATTTCTGTGATAGCAAAGCTGAATTTTCAGCAGGCAGTCAGTGCTTCAGTCTTCAGTGTCACATGACCCACCCAGTCCTTGCAGATCATAGTCAGAATGTTTATAGCCGCACTGACCCGTCCCTTCTCTCTACTGCAGCTGTCATCACTATTATAAATTCACATACACAAGGATTATGATATTTCTCTAGACACACTTAGTCAGAGTGCACATGATTCCTGTAAGGTGGCTTCATTCAGATTAATTGTTCATTCATTACAGAATATGAGTATGTTTCTCTGGCAACATAGGAGTGGTGGCAGTAATTACACTCATGCTATTCCAAAGCCTGTTATTTATTTATATTTTATTTTCAACACCAGGGTTATCATAGTTAACTAAAACTAAAATCATAAAAAAGTGTGACTTGAAATAAAATTGCTTAAACTTAGTTTATTTCGGCTACTTACCAAAGCAGCATTTTAACTTGATGTACTAAAAATGCTCAAACTGAAATAAAAATTAATAAAAACTATATAGACACACAGATATATATATAAACTAAACCAATAAAAAGCAAAAATACACAAAATTCTGAAAACTTTAATTAAAATTACTATGAAAACATACAAAAATAAAAACTTGTATTATTATTCAACTATAACAGTATCCTAATTGTGCTAAAATAACACTCTTCCCTTTATGGTCACCCCACATTTAAAACAAATCTTCAATATTTTTACTTTGTGTTAAAAAATCCAAATAAATAAACAATTTATTTTTATTTTTTTTATCAACCATACATGTTTGTTACAAAATGAGGATGCTCTTTCATTTTTGTCTGAACTGATCTAATGAAGTCTTGATTTATTAAAACAAATATCTTTGGGTTGCCTTTTTCCAGTCTCAGCCCCTCTAAACCCTCTTTTTCTGCAGGAGCTCTGTGATGATCCTCAGTTCATTGTGGGTGGAGCCTCACGGACAGACATCTGTCAAGGATCTCTGGGTAAGTTTCTGGTTGTAAAAAAGCCATCGGGCATGCATAGTTTCGAAGCATTTGTCTCGGCAGGTATTACGTGTCATGGAATCCCCTCCAAATGATTTGAAGCTGTAAAACTCAAAGCATGACTCACCACAGAAAGAGCAGCTCATATAACTGACCTGAGGCGTGTCTGCATGTGACTCATCCACTTCCCACCGACCTTGAGTCAGTGCATGTTTGTGATTGTGCCAACTTCTCAATGAGCATACATGTCAGATGTTCTAGTTTTTATATGTTATCGCCCTAGTACAGTACATATTTGTACTCCTTTTACATAAGCTAGTTTAAAACTATCAAACACAGTACCAGACAAATGTCTGCACACCTACTCATTCAATATTAGTAGGGTTTTCAATAATATATATAAATTATACAGTTAACAATCGAAAACTCTCATATATTAGAGCCAACAAGGGTAGTTGTATGTTCAGCCTGCCGCTGGCCCCTTACGGTTTTGAGGCTGTGGAAAATTCCTCTGCTCAGTGGTGGAGATCTGAGTGGGATATAAACAGGAATGGGTTCACACAGGCCTCTCTGAGAAAATAAACCCCACCCCTTTCTCTGTGTCCCCCTGCTGGTGGTAGAGTGGTAGCTCAACTCCTGTGTCTTATTAAAGGACAAAATATCAATTGAAGCATTTTATTCAGGGATTTTGGTATTTCAGTTTAAATAGCTTGTTGAGTAAGTGGCTTTATTTCTCCTTGCCTCATCTGTTTGTTTTTTCTCATGGTCAGGTGACTGCTGGCTCCTCGCTGCTATAGCCTCGCTGACTCTTAATGAAAGACTCCTCCACAGGGTCATCCCTCATGGCCAGAGCTTTCAGGATGACTATGCTGGAATCTTCCACTTTCAGGTTCTGAAACACAATTGCGTGCTCTAGAGCAGTTCTTGTTGTAAATTATACAGTAGACAGGGTTTTTAATCTGAATATTTATGCTTTAATGCTTATATTGGGACAAACATATATTGAGCTGAAATATGAATTAATAATTTTTTTAAATCATACAAGTCACCTTTATTTATATAGCACTTTTAACAATACAAATTGTAACAAAGCACTGTTATACAAATCATTGTTATTAATTTTATATTTTTATACTTGTCATTATATTTTTTATAATTTGTTTCTAGCCCCTTTTTTTAAATGGCGATTTATAGGTATCTATATATAAATAAATACTTGTATGTGTGTATATAAATATATATATTGCATGTTTCCCCAAGTATTTCTTCTTGATTTTTCTATTAGTCTTAAGGTGCAGTCACATTAGCAAAAAAAAGGTCAGTTGTCTATTTAAATTGTCTAATCTCAGTTGTCAGACAGATGTCTGTTAGGTAGCTCAGTGGGGAAATTTTTCGCCCCCAAGCGAAAATCCAGATTGCATGGATTTTATTGAAGTTACTGTGTTTTAGCAAAATTTGCAATTTTAAATGTGACCGCATCTTTAATGTGGAGTCCTCTCAGGCTTTTCTTCATACTAATCACTGTCTATTTTCTGGATGTTAGGTTCGTTACAGTTGCTTTTTTCTGTTGTGCAGTTCTGGCAGTTTGGCGAGTGGGTCGACATTGTGATTGATGATCGGCTCCCAGTCAGAGACGGAGAGCTCATGTTTGTCCATTCAGCAGAGGGAAATGAGTTCTGGAGTGCCTTGGTTGAAAAAGCCTATGCGAAGTATGTCCTGATAGACATTTTGGTAAAGGCCAGCAAAATGTGTTCTTTCTAAACAAGAATCATTTACAAAAGTGGACAGGGGTTGTCTTAATTAATAAAGCGTTTAGTATAGTCTAAGCACAGTTTCATTACTTGTATGTGTTTGTTTGTTTTGTGCCAGGCTAAATGGCTCTTATGAAGCTCTCTCTGGAGGATCCACTACTGAGGGTTTTGAGGATTTCACTGGAGGGGTTTCAGAGATGTACGAGCTCCAGAAGGCTCCAAGAGACCTGTACCAAATCATCAGCAAAGCCCTGGAGAGAGGCTCTGCTGGGCTGCTCTATTGATGTGAGAACTCAATTTACTATGCTTCATTTACTACAAAA
The DNA here is from genome assembly GCA_027564155.1 of Gymnocypris eckloni scoliostomus. Lineage (NCBI taxonomy): Eukaryota > Metazoa > Chordata > Actinopteri > Cypriniformes > Cyprinidae > Gymnocypris > Gymnocypris eckloni. The sequence continues at coordinate 25,981,359 of CM050429.1, read as the reverse complement.
TTTGTTTTATGTCACATTTAAAGTCAGTTGTAATTGCATGGATTTACAAACACTGATAATAGAGGTAATTAGATATTTCTTTAGAAACATTTATTTACCTCAATCTAGATTTAGGTTAATATATTATTTCTGATTGTGTATCAGATCACCAGTGCCTTTGACATGGAATCTGTGACGTTCAAGAAGCTGGTTAAGGGTCATGCTTACTCAGTGACTGCTCTCAAACAGGTGATGCTCTCAGTATATGTTGCTCTTAAACAGATTTGAGTTTAATTTTGTCTGCCTTCATGTGTGCGATCTCTCTTTGACAGGTGGAATTTAGGGGTCATACAGAGAGGCTAATCCGCATCCGTAACCCGTGGGGTCAGGTTGAATGGACAGGGGCCTGGAGTGATAAGTAAGAAATAACACAGAAACCAGATTCAGTTCAGCCCAAGTCATTGAGTAAGAAGACTGTGTATGTTTTCTCTCCAGCTCCCCTGAATGGGATGAAATTGATCCATCTGAGAAGGATGACTTCCACTTACAAATGGAGGATGGAGAGTTCTGGTGAGCTTAATCAGCAAAAAAAAATAATAGTTCACCCAAAATTGAAACTTTGCTCACCCTCAGGCCATTCAAGATGTAGATAAGTTTGTTTCTTCATCAGAACAGATTTAGACAAATTCAACCATACATCACTTGCTCACCAGTGGATCCTCTGCAGTGAATGGGTGCCGTCAGAATAAGTCCAAACAGCTGATTTAAAAAAAAATTGGTCTTGTCTGAATCAGTAGAGAAATATGCACAGATCAAGCACTGTTTACAAGCAAAAACAGTTCTAAACAAATATGTGGTTGAATTTTAATGTGAGAGGACAACAGGAACATTGACTTTCTCACTGGAGGAAGCATTATAGTGGATTGTGGACTCATATTTCGTCCAGAAGCAATGGTTTGAAGTGGAAATGCCTTAGGGATGGATTTGCTTCTTACAAATATGCAACTGTTCACTTACAAGATGTTAACTGATGGACTGAAGTCGTGTGGATTATTGTGATATGTTTATCAACTGTTGTGATATGTTCGTCAGCCTCTAATTCTGACGGCACCCATTCATAGCAGAAGATCCATTGGTGAGCAAGTTTTGATAAATAAACAAACTCATTTCTATATACTGGATGTCCTCAAGGTGAATGTATTTTTAGCACATTTGTATTTGACACATTAATAGACGAAAAACGTATTGTGTACACTCACAGCATAAATAAAGAGTTCCCTTTGTCCCCAGGATGTCGTTCAGTGAGTTTTTGCGGCAGTTCTCCAAGCTGGAGATTTGTAATCTGACCCCTGATGCTCTAAATGATGATGACCTGAGCCACTGGAAAACCATCAAGTTTCACGGTGCCTGGCGGAGAGGAAGTACCGCAGGAGGCTGCCGAAACCATCCCAGTGAGTAACACCCCGTTCACGTCCAGCGATTTTATTAGTTGAGGTCACAGTGGCTGTATTGTTGTGTTGTGGCAATTTTCTTTCTAACAAACATCATCACTGAGTAAGAGACAACTCTGAGTCCATATTATAATAATAAAGTGTTTATTCTCTTGCAAGAGAAGATCCCTCAGTTCTAACACACATAGCTGTGAGTCAGTCAGGAGCGAGAGAGAGAGATAGAGAGAGAGCCAGAGAGATAGCTATAGAGAGCCAGGGAGACAGAGAGCCAGAGAGCCAGAGATAAGAAGTAGCAAGAGAGCAAGAGAGCCAGGGAAAGCAGTTTTGGTCTGTTTTATAGTCCTTTCCTTCCAAGGCCTCCTCCTTCCCTCCTCTAGAGGGAGAGATACCAAGTTGTTTATCTATTAATGGTTATACAGAAAAGGCAGGCAAATGCCCCCTTGACCCCCTGACCATCTGCGTTTCCTTATCTCTATCACTTCCCAATCATAGTACATCATCACACACAGAATGCTTATCTAACTACGAGTGAGAAAACATATGATGCATACATCTGAATCTAATTTTCACTGTTTGATTACTGCCCAGAAGGAAAATTCCTTTACAATTCCTCCCTGTTTATCATTCTCTGATAACTGATTAATCAAACATTGTAATAATAATAGTAAAAATAATAATAAATACAAGTTCAAGCCATTACATCACACTTATACTCTTCATCTCTGATTTTCACATAAATGATCACTCTTCTTGAACCTGTGAAGTAAGTTTTTGAATATTTGAAAAATGTTTAGGCTGTAAATGTTTAGCAAGCACAGTAAAGATTTCATTCTATCGCCGGGCTGAATGGACAGGCATTGCTGTCGCACTCTCGGTTAAACCGAACCCTCAGTCACAATAGTATAAATAAGGAAAAGTATAGTTCAAAGTAGGAAATAAACATATCAATTTATCACTGTTGAGTTACTTCTGTAATATAAACTGTAAATATTAAAAGTATGTAAAAAATCCCTCAGTTTCAACCCCTCTCCTTGTACGTCCTCTCGTACACGGATAACTGCTGCTTTTAACCTTCTTTACATACCAATCATTCTTAAGAAGAAAAATAGAAACATCATAACTCAATTAACACATTTCACTGTAACTTCCGCTACTTGTGTCATCATATTGTTGGTCTGATCTCCTGTTGGTAACACCTTCAGACCTGTTGTGAAGTGTAGTATTACCAAGCAAATTGTCACTGACAACAAAGTCATTATACATGTGGTCTTATACAGGCCACACATTCCTGGCACTCTGAATGGGTGCCACGGCCTTGGACGCTCCATTCTCTCAGTTACTCTGTATCAAAAGTGCTGTTATGACCAGAGAAAGTACTGTTTTCGAAGCACTAAGAGTCTTATCTGTTCTGTTGATTACGATGTTCACCCAGATGCCGGTTGCGCCTAAACACACAGCTGCAACGCAAGGGCTTTTCAAACTGGATCTTAACATTTATTGACACTCGCGTTGAACCTCCTCCAGCGATTGCTCCGCCTCCGCAATGGGCGGCACCCTCCTGCATGGTTTACGTGAACCCACGTAGCCCTCTCTGCGACCTTCACCGCCGTGTCGTCACCAGAGGCACCTGGAAAGCCCTAGCCACCTTTTCGATTTCCAGCTCTTTCTCCTGTGATCACGAATCACCACGAAATCACCAGGTCTGACCTCGTGCAGGAATGTCTCAGCAACCTTCCCTGGGCAGCTTTACCTGCACAGAAATATTTGACAACAGACAAGACATTTCCTTGCAGTAATTCAACATGTCATTCTCACACACATCCATTGATGGCAGCCTTTGTTTACCCCCTTCTATGCCCATGAATGGTGGCCTACCAAACAAAATTTCAAATGGGCTCAGGTTTGTTTTTACTCTTTTTCTCATTCTCATGTACATCAGTACAATTGGGAGAGCTTTAAGCCAAGTCAGACCCGTCTCTTCACAGCATTTATTTGTTCTTAATTGTCTGGTTCTGCCTCTCTGCCCCCCTGACGAGCGTAGCTGCAGTGTGTTCTCATGTCAATTCCCAAGAACTGACCCACCTGCTTTATTGCATCATTGACAAAGTGTCTGCCAGGTTGGGAAGGCCTCAACCCATTTGACACACCATCACCAGACAGTGTTTCTGTTTCCCACAAGGGGTTAATTCGATGAAATCCATCATTAGATATTCAATGGACCTGCTGGTGCTGGTTGAGATGCCAAGGGTGTTTTTTATTCCCTAGCCACATTGTGTGTGTTTACAAGTGACACATCTTTTGCAAAATTTTCAGCAAACACTGTAACCCCTTTGTAAACCATAATTCCCTCATCTGCATTATCATACCGCTTTTGACACATGATCCAACCCATGTGTCAACTTAGCATAATGCTGAAAGAAGTGTTTGGGCAAACAAGGAATGTCATCAACACTCATCCATACACCCCTTGAGGCTGCAGCCAGACGACCTCCATTGTTGTTTTTCTGCTCCTGTGGAAAAGACTGCATACTCTGTAAACAAGGGAAATATCAGGGTTAGTCACAGATACCAAAGCACAAGTCGTTTCTTTTGTCTCCTGTGCTGCACGCTCGCCGCCGCTGCTCTCACGTTTCCTGTGGAGATAAAACTTTTATCGTTAGTGTGCGCCATTTACAGATCGCGACCTTGTCTGGTAAAGAATGGCCTCCAAAAGCTTAGACACAAGCGATGCGTTTAATATCGGATATCCATCCGACTTCAAAAGATTTCTGTGCTTCCAAAGCGCCAAAGTCTATCGTGACCCCAAAAGCATAACGCGAGTCTGTGTAAATTGTCACACACTTGTCTGCCATAAGATTACACCTCTGTCAGAGCAACCAATTCAGCTGCCTGAGCCGAATAATTTGATGGCAATTTGCCAGACTTTACGACTTCAAATTCAGTGGTCACCTGAAACCAACCTTATTCAAGCCTGTTTGTGGATCTTTGGGCCCGATCCATCCACAAAGAGGACATTGTCACAGTTTTCTAAAGGTGTGTCCAACAGGTCTGGACGTGGTGTACACACCTGTTCCTGCTGATAGACAACAGTGGTGTATCTTTTCACCGTTACATTTGGCATGTCAAGCAAAATCGTGTGATACCTCAGCCATCGGGCTGTTGATAAATGTGATGTTCTCTGCTCTTGCAAAATCATGGAGACTGCGTCTACCATTTGTGTAAAAAAAAACCTTTCAATCTTGTCACATGACCTCAGCCCTTTCCCTGTTGTCAGGGCTCTCAAGGGCTTTTCAAGAAATGCATAATTTGGAATAAACGTTCGACAATATGCACACATTCCCAAGAAGGATAACAATTGCCTTTTTGTTATTGGTCTTGGTACATCTTTGATAGCTTTTTTTTTTTTACTGAGATAGCTTTACTGTTTGGTGTTAGTGTGACCCAAAAATTATTTCCTGCTGCACAAACTGTAGTTTTGTCAGACTGACCTTGTGACCCTCTCTCACCAGGTGGTTCAAGAGAGTCACAGTGTCAGCCACGCACGTAACCTCATCTCGTGCACAAATCAATAAATCATCTATATACTTCAATGTGTTTCTCCCCTCTTCCCTTTTCAGCCCTTCTGTGGCTCTCTTGCCTTTTCTCACAAACATTTCTGCTCAGTGGCCTTCGTTAGTGATAAGTGGAGCGCAGCGTCCTCTGTTATCAAATACAGCTGCATTTGTTTTGCTGACAGGCAAGCTGAAAGCGCACACACATTTTCATTCCAGAAAATCTTATCAAACCTTGTCAAAAACATTTTCTGCCCCGCTAAACCACTCTTCCTCATATTAAGGTTCACGCTCAATTTCGAAATCATTTGTGCCCAATCAGAATCACTTATCTGCCACTCGTATGCCCACTGTGGGCTCAAATTTTGCACAACTCATCTGCTGTTCTTCTGTAACTATCCCAAACGGGCCAGCAGTGAGTTTCAGATTTAATTTACACATTAGATCCCTAGCCATTAACGGAACCGGACAGGTTTCAGAGCACAAAAACGCATGTTTCAATGCCCTGCCTCCCTCCGTTTCCGATTTCAACGGCACAGTATAGTTTTCTGAAATGGTATGCCCTGGCGGACGTGCTTTCAAACACTAAATCCGTCATTCTTAGTTCATATGGCAAATCACATGGTCTTATGGTGAATCGAGCTCCCTCGAATCAACCATAAAGTCTATCATTGTCCGTTAACTAACATGGGATATCTCTGTAGCCTTAAAACCCTAAACTTTTATACATTCTCAGACATTCATCAGTCACATGGTCTTATTCAAAACTTCAACACATAAAAGGGTTTGCAAGCTTTTCTTCATTGCACATAGCCTTATTCAAATCTTCAACAATCACACATAAAGGGTTGCAAGCATGTCTTCATTGCAGAGAGCGGTATTTGAATCAGTGTATGTGAGCGTGTTGTGTGTGTGTGTGTTAATAAATTTTTACTTCCCTTTTTCGTAGCTTGCTGAATGCCTGTCACCCGCCCTCTCCTCTCCTGTTCTCCGTTCCTCTCCTTTCAATCCGCCTTACGCGCCTCTGGACAATCCTGTGCCCAGTGTCCATGGTTCTTGGACAACCTGCACTTCGTGCAGCCAGAAAAGTCATGTTCACCCCTCGCACACAGTTGTGCCGTCTGCGCTGCCGCTCGTGCTGCTTTAATCTGTACAACAGCCAGCTGCATCTGTCTCCCCCTCTGTCACTCGCGCTGCTCGTGCTTGTTCATTCAGCGTCTCGCGCTGCGGTTGTCTTGGACGGAGAAACAGTCGAGGTCGGGGCGAATTTCAATGCATCCAGCTGGGCTATTGGGTAGATGGGTGTTTTGGCGGTGCCGACCTCACCGTATTTTCATGTGGGAAATACAAACATACTGTGGGTCAGTCGGTTCTGGTGGTGCAGACACATACAAATAGACTTTCACACTTTTCATTTTTCCCTCCTGCTAACTTTCTGCACTTGCTTTTTCCTTCCTGCTAACTTTCTGCACTTGCTTTTTCCCTTCCTATCTACTTCCTTGAGCCAACCATCTACTTCCTTTAGCCAACAATCTACTGTTTGTTCACATCTTTAACCTACATGTTTAACACATTTGCAACAACAACCTGGTTGTTGAAACCACTTTCAGTTTTGTGAGACTCAATGTTCCTCTTCGGAAAATCATGATGCTTGATTAATTTTTCAATATCTTGCATACATTTCTGACCATAATACATTTTTTAATTTGGTAGTACACGGTATATATTTCACAAACTTGCTCTGAGACATCCCCATACTGGCTGTTTTCTGCTCCCGTGGATTTACTCACGCTGCGTCTCTTTAATCTGCTAGACGTCTCCAGCAGATCCGATTTTCTCTTATCCCAATCGGATCGGGTTGCACTATTAGTGCCCTCTTAATTGTGATTTATCAAAATCTTTCGATTTTTTCTAACCCCAATTAACCTCGGTACCTGTTTGAAACCCTCTTGATCCGTACAGATCTCAAATTAATCTCAGGTTACCTAATCTGATTCGTGCTCAGATTACTCTACCACAGAAAAAAAATTCAGCCAATATGGTTCAATTTCACTCTTTAAACTGTATTTCACCCTAATTAAATTGAATTTAATTGTTTCTTACCAGAGATGTCGTTTTGTGCCACCTGGGTTCTTTTTTTATTCCAGTGGTCGATCCCTCCGGTCCCAACAGCGGAACGGTCCCTCGTCTCTCAATCTTTTTTGCGAGGTAGGGTTGGAACTTTTCAGCTCCAAGGTGATCAGCCTCCATCCGCTGTCAGGTCCAGAAGTCACGTCCAAGGAATCCCACTATCTGACACCAAACTGTGGTGGCAATTTTCTAACAAACATCATCACTGAGTAAGAGACAACTCTGAGTCCATATTATAATAATAAAGTGTTTATTCTCTTGCAAGAGAAGATCCTCAGTTCTAACACACATAGCTGTGAGTCAGTCAGGAGCAGAGAGAGATAGAGAGAGCCAGAGAGATAGCTATAGAGAGCCAGGAGACAGAGAGCCAGAGAGCCAGAGATAAGAAGTAGCAAGAGAGCAAGAGAGCCAGGGAAAGCAGTTTTGGTCTGTTTTATAGTCCTTTCCTTCCAAGGCCTCCTCCTTCCCTCCTCTAGAGGGAGAGATACCAAGTTGTTTATCTATTAATGGTTATACAGAAAAGGCAGGCAAATGCCCCCTTGACCCCCTGACCATCTGCGTTTCCTTACCTCTATCACTTCCCAATCATAGTACATCATCACACACAGAATGCTTATCTAACTACGAGTGAGAAAACATATGATGCATACATCTGAATCTAATTTTCACTGTTTGATTACTGCCCAGAAGGAAAATTCCTTTACAGTTGGTCATAGTGGGTGACCCTACAACTGGAAACATTGTGGGCTTTACCACTGGCCATAGGTGCAAAAATCCCATTGCCAATTAATTGGTTTTCAGTTCTGGAAATGTTAGGATATACACTACCATTGGGGTCAGTAAGGTTTTTTTATTTGATTATAAATACAGTAAAAAAACAATATTGTAAAATATTACGATTTATTTTAATCGCTGTTTTCTCTTTTAGTTAATTTTTTATTTTAATAAAAAATTAAGTTATAATGTCATTCATTCCAGAGATGCAAAGTTGTGTTGCCTACAATTTTTTGTGGAAACAGTGGCACATTTTTTTCTAGGATTGTTTGAATACAAAGTTCAAAAGAACAGTATTTATTTGAGTAAGAAATCTTTTGTAACATTATACAAATATTTACTATCACTTTTAATCAATTTAACGCATTATTGCTAAATAAAATATGAACTTATTTTAAATAAATCTTACTGGCAACAAACTGTAACAAACTTTTTTCAACAAACTTTTGAACAGTAGTTCATAAAGCATCATATCACGAACAATGATGAACAATTATTAATTAATAAATCAATCTCAGCTACCAGCTTTATCTGGGATTTGAACCCTTGACGTACGTGTTCCTGTACTATTTGGCAGACACATTCTGGATCAATCCACAGTATAAGATCACATTGCTGGAGGAAGATGATGACCCAGAGGATGAAGAACTGGCCTGCAGCTTCCTGGTGGCTTTAATGCAGAAAGACCGCAGACGGTACCGCCGCCAAGGACAGGACATGCACACCATCGGCTTTGCTATCTACGAGGTGAAGAGCAAAATAGGAATAAACAAACCTTGAACCTTGAGGTTCCAATTGTGTTTATAGATAAATGTATTTTAGAAAGGGAAAAAAAGCCTAATTTTGTCTTTCTTTCTTTCTTTTTTCTCCCTCCTTGCAGGTTCCTGAAGAGGTATGAACCCATGTCAACAATTTCTTTGCCTACACCATTAAGGCTTGTATACTTCCATAAACATTTATTTTTAAAACAGAAGGATGAATTTTATTTTAGATTGTGGGATAATTTTGCGTACCGCACAGATTTGTCATTTCCGTCTGTCTGCAGTATGCAGGCTGTCAGAATGTTCACCTTAAAAAGGACTTCTTCCTGAGACACTCGTCATCTGCCCGCTCTGAGACCTTCATCAACCTGCGGGAGGTGAGCACTCGTCTCCACCTGCCTCCCGGTGAATACATCATTGTCCCCTCCACCTACGAACCCAGCAAAGAGGCAGATTTTGTCCTGCGAGTCTTCACTGAAAAGCAGTCACAGACGGAGTGAGTGTGTGTTCATTTTTCAAATAGCACCCAAAAATTTTAATTCAGTCATTGTTTACACACCCTTTTATTCCTGTCCAATTTCCCTGCTTCATTTTTCTACTTGGAGTGGACAGAGATTTCATACATTCATTAATACAATACAATATATTATATCTATATATACATATAACAGAATCATCAACATCATTTTTTATGTTTTAATATAATGTATAACTATATTTTTACAAGTCATATGCACTACTTAGATGATGCAATTATTTTATCTTGTCATAGTTGCTATTGTATTGCATGGGAAAAAGAAAATTGGATTTGAAATGACATTAGGATTAGTACATTTTATTCTGTCACAACTTTCACTTTTTTCCTGAAAGGGAGTTGGATGATGAGATTTCAGCTGATCTGGAGGATGAGGTAAGATTTTGGATCCACATTAATTAGAAAACAAATGCCATATTCTTTAGACTTTTTAATAAACGTGGCTCCTTTGGGTTTTCTGTAGGCAGAAATTACAGAGGATGATATTGATGACTCTTTCAAGTCCTTGTTTGCCCAGCTCGCTGGAGAGGTGAATAAATATATAAAACAGTGTTTTTCTATTTTAGGTCCGCTGATTTTAGAACACTGCTTTTAAATATTAAGTTTAAAAAAAAAACAATCTTGTTTTAGGATATGGAGATATCTGTCCGTGAACTCAGAACTATTCTCAACAGAGTAGTGTCCAAACGTGAGTAACGCTATTTACACTTGGCGTCAACGCTGTCAAAACGCACCTGTTTATCTGATTTGAATGAACTGTTTCTCTTTCAGACAAGGATCTAAAGACAGATGGCTTCAGCATGGAGTCCTGCAGAACTATGATCAACCTATTGGATGTATCCTTCACTGATTAAGAGTATTCTGGGGTTAAATACAAGTTATGGTCTATTAACAGCATCTCTGTCATTCACTCGACCACTGTGGAAAATCATTTTGACTCATTCTTGAGTTGGTAAAAACAAGCAACAATCCTCTTCACATTTATGCAAATACAGTGGATGTCTGAATTTCTGGATGTTTAAAAGCAGAAACCTGAAGCTCATAGGCTATGTTTATCTGCTTTAAATGTCAGTAACAGCAAACATTTGTGCAGAAAGGTTAGCAGAATGTTAATAAGAAGCATTGATTCTGGAATATTGCGTTGCTAAATAGTTTTCTGTGATAAGTAACATCTGAGCAGTTGTGATCAGACAACCTGTATCTGTTTTTACTCTTGACTCTTCATCAGAAAGATGGCAGTGCACGGTTGGGTTTAGTAGAGTTCCAGATCCTCTGGAACAAAGTAAGGAAGTTACTGGTGAGTGTCTTAGATCATTTCACACACTATTAAATGTTCGTAGCTTCTTTAGTATAGTGTTCAAAATAAATATTTCATGCTTTCCTTTCACTCAGGGGCTCTTCAGAGAGTATGATATTGATAAATCAGGGACTATGAGCTCTTATGAGATGCGTCTGGCTGTAGAATCAGCAGGTAAAAGACATTCATTTCATTAATTGGCATGTACTAAAAGGGTGCAAAAACTTGAATGAATTGAGATAATATACTGTCCATAAATGTTTGTCATGAGTTTCATATAATTTAATTTAAGAAATTTTTGTATTCAACAAGGATGCATTAAATTGATCAAATATGACAGTAAAGGCATTCTATAATATCACAAAAGATTTGTTTCATATAAATACTGTACTTTTAAACTTCCTATTCATCAAAAAATCACAATGCTGCTGAAAATTCAGCTTTGCCATCACAGGAACAAATTACACTTCAAAATATTCAGTATCAAATATTGCCGTTTTACTGTATTTTGTAATTAAATAAATGCAACCTAATAGTTAGCATAAAAGACTTAAAATATTATACATTACAAAAATATTATTATTATCATCCCTAAATGTATAAATGAGTGTCACTTCGAGGTTCTCTCTGAAAGACCATCCTGTCACGCTGTACTTTCTTTACAGGCTTTAAGCTCAATAACAGACTCAACCAGATTCTTGTAGCCAGATACGCTGAGAACGAGGTCATTGATTTTGATAACTTCGTCTGCTGCTTGATCAAACTGGAGACCATGTTCAGTAGGTGTTTCTTTTTGTATCACATAGTGGCTCTTAATATATATATTTTAAACATACCCAAAATGCTTTATCTCAGCGTGGTCTTGTACTTCCTTGTAGGATCTTTTCAGCATCTGGACAAAGATGGAACAGGAACGGCTGAGATGAACCTATCTGAGGTGCTCTGGCTTGATTTCATTACAGTCAAACGTTAAAACAAACCATCTACAAAACACTAATCTCTCATTCTCCTTTTGTTGTGTAGTGGCTCTTCATGACCATGTGCGGTTGAGGTAGACCATTTCATGAACGTCCAACTCAAGAACCTGCTGCAAAGTGCCTCAATGCTGAACTCCTCATGCAACAATCCCACTATAACCTCATTAGAATAAAGTGCTACTAGTTTTGAAAGATTTATTTTTCACTCCATATTACACATTGCAGTTACACTACAAAGAAAACCCCTCACGTGTGAAACACAAGTAAGAGGACCTCCACTCGCCACTGCTGTAATGACTGAGAAACATCATGTGCATGGGATAAATATCAAGTGAGCTTCAAGTTTTGTCCTAACAGAAGACCGACCTTTATTTCAAAAGGATATCTATGAATATTGCCATGGGGGGGAGATAAACCACAGCACTGCATGTTCTCCTATAAGGTGAACTTGTGCATCCTATTAAAAAAGCTTTAGATGCACAATGTGATACTGTCACTGATTTCCTATGATCAGAGCTTCAGAATAAATTCTGTTGTTGTACTAAACTTACATAAATTGTTTTATTTCATATGTTCTGTAAACAAATCCAAATGCCTGAAGCGTTCTTACAAGTGTGTCATACTGGAGCATTTCATTGTGATTTCATGATTCTGACATTCTTCTCTGAATTCTGAATTTACGTCTGTTTTATTTTCTTTTTCTTCATTTGGAATAAATAAGGTAATTGTTACTTTCTTACCATTCAATTTTTTTTTATCACAATACTGACTTTTCTTCTCAAAATAACAAGTGTGCGTCACATTTCTGAGAAACTAAGTCTCAATTGTGAAATACAAACTCAGAATTTTGACGGGAAATAAGAATATGTGAGATTAAAAGTTAAATTCATCTTTTAATGATACTATAATCAGTTATTTTTACTAGATAGAAATTGCATACTTTAACCCAGATGATAATGTAACATTCTCTACAGAATTATAAGTAATAACTATAGCAAATATTATTACGTAGTTTCATCCACATTTTTATTACAAATTATTCCACAAGTAACCATGAAGGCGATTTACCTGAATGGTTACCGGATTTTTTATATATTTACAAAGATAAGTAGTTAAATACAAGAGACATATTTTAGGATTTGTCCTCCCAGAATACAAAAACACCAAATTAAACAAATCGCTGAGCAATGGCTAACAGTTTAGAGTATTCCCCCTCCATTTTGCGCAGATGTGTTGGTAAAGGAGCTTTTATTCTTGTTCCTGTGGGGTTTCCATTCTCTTCGATCAAAACCACGTTATTTGAGTCGAAGCGTGGGGTCATTCGAGCTCCAGGCATCTTGTGACCTACTATGAGAGCTTTTTTCTTCTGTCCTTTAATGGCCAGTAAGACTCTGTCCCCCACTTTACCGGTTCCATTCTTGGTGTATACGTGAATGACTTTTGGTGGACGGTGGTGATGGGCATTTCCGAGAGCACTGTTGTCGACCACCCTCACGCGTGTTAACTTCTGAATAGCGGCCACAGCTGCTGAGACGCTGCAGTGAGATGATAATACGAAGGTTTTTGTTAAGAACAAGATCATTGAACTCTCAGGGTTAAATTAACGATTTTACATTTGTTTTCTTAATCATGTCTAAAATGAGCAGTATACAATATATCATATAATTTCTGAGAAACTGGACCACTAATCATATATTCAGAGCAATATCCATGTGTGGTAACTAGTTAAGAACTATTAGTTTAGAAATCATCCTCGATAATAAAAGCAGGGCCCACACTTGCTGACCAACACATTTCTGCAGTCATTCGTGATTACAAATGATCATTTTTGTATAAATGAACCCTAAAAATGCATATTACAACATTACAACTCTCTCATATTTCTCCCTTGATTCTGTGAACCTGAAAACTAAGGAAAACCTGACGAATGAAGAAATGGTTTACCTGAAAGCCCTCTGCTGCATTAGTTTGGGCAAAATCACCCCGGACACCGATAGGGCCATCAAGACCTGACATTAAAAACAAGCCAAGATGTAAAATAATAATAACAACAACGACTTTAGAAACTCTGTCTCTATTAATAACGAGTATATTACGGACAATTCTCATGTCATTTAACGGCGTCGTGCTATCGATTAAAGAAAGTGAACTCTTAACATTGGTTAACATTTTCTTGTAACGTGATATTAAATAGTGTAAATAAATAACGTTATTAAATACCTGCTCAGATCATTCACGCCACACCAATGTCATGCACATGCACACATCTGCGTCATAACAAAGCGACGTTTGCTCTTTTTCATATATTGATTCAATGGCATCGAACTGAGCTCATTCGCGCCGCCTGCAGTGCTGGAGGATATACCCGCATCAGGAAGAGACTATTCCCCTCCACCCTCCATATTCAGTATTCATTTTTAAACCTTCTTTTATTTAATAATTTATTTACACGTGTTTATTTAGAAAATTTTGAAAAGTTGTAAAATTATGAGAGTTAGAGTATATCAGCAGGTACCTTCTTGAGCCACGGCACAACATTCAGGTAAAATGGGCCCATATAAAAAGAGAACAACATAGATAATTTCAGCTTAAATAATTTTATTTTAACAGTACATTGACACTATTGTCTTTAGTGTGCCAAAGCAACACCATACATCTATTTCATTAAATAGAAAGTGTAATTAATATTTAACTGATCATGTTGTATAGGTGTGTGTTTCTGTGCTTTGGTGACTCTTGTGTGCATGTATGTGTTTATGCTTGTTTTTCTTAAAGACAGTCAAGATTTTGTGTGGACACATATCTACAGTAGGCCTATAAACCTATTTTCACCCTCAATTTCTGTGTGTGTGTGTGTGTGTGTGTGTGTGTGTGCAGCCCATTTTAGCTGAAAATTGTGGCCCATTTTAGCTTACCAGCCGTACACCTAAAATTAAATGTATATATTTTTTCCCAAAAATCTAAGTTTCTTTTATAAATTAAACTATTTTAATTGAAAGAGCATGTCAAAAGATTGTTCATAAACCTTTTCTGTTTTGGTAAGCTTACTTATAATTGCTTTAGTACCCTTATTGGTGATTAATGACATTTTCTGTCAGGCTCAATTACCTTACAGTTTCTCTGACAAGCTTTATGTAACACTCTGCCCTGACCGCCTTTAAAAACTCAAATTAAAGATCATTGTTACATGTCAACAAGTGTTGAAGCAAAAATGCAAGATCGGTTATTGTGACTTCTTTGCAAAAAATTAAAGAGATATTATGCTACAAGCTTATTTAGCCCATTTTATCTGATAGCTCATTTTAGCTGACTTTACCTTAGTTATATATGTCTGAAAATAAAATCAGTGCATGATCTATATATGCATGATGTATATATATTATACCATACATATTGCAACTTACAACAAATCATTTGTTTTTAAAGGTTAAAAACACAATGCAAAGTGTACAATACAGAATGTGTGACCCAGCTGATATATAAAAACTGATAACTTACTGACTTTTATTAGAACTGAAAATAACTTCCACTGAAAGTAGGATTGCTTGTTTACAATTTGAATACATACACATTGTAGGCCTATTATATCTTAATGTTATCAAGCCTATCTTAATGTCTGTTATGACAATATTTTGAAATCAACAGCTAGAGGTCATTATTGGACTACAAATGTAACACGGAAAATTGAATTCTGTGGTGGTATTAAAAAATACGTAATTAGCATGTTTTATCCTTGAAAATGTGTTCTTTCAAAATAAAATGAGACATTAAAAGCACCTCAATGCAGATGAGGTTTACACACACAATCTGACCGTCACTGGTAGCCAGGGTGGAGATCAGAAAAATTAAATATGCCTAGTGTTAGTTGTTTAGGGATAAGGCTAATTTGTTTGGTTTGGGGTTAGGATTAAGATGGTTAGTTTAGGGTTAAGATATTGAGGTAAAATATAGGGTGGGGTCTTATTGTTATTATTGAATATCAATAATATATATTATATCAGATTGAATATCATTAGGGTAATAAACAATACTACACAAAAATATCTGCAATCTGAACAGCTTTTTGTTTAGGTGGTTGGTCTTGGTCTAATAGTTAAGGTTAGCTGGTCTAGGCATGTTCCAAGGCCACACCTCTTTTCCAACATCCGGGACTTTAGCGCGAAGCTGGAAAAAACACCTCAGACTCTCAGGAACGACCATTAATAGCCTGTGTCGGCATTTCCCGCCATTTACGGTCTTTTGTAAACTATATTGAACTGATGCTAGCGGTGGTGTGGTGCTTGTAAGTCTCTAGTGACTTAACGTGAGCCGTTTTCTTTGGCGAGTTTGAGGTGACGGACAGTGTCAGTTTGTGGCTGTCACACAGGCGCGCGCACGTGTCGCGCGCTCTCTCTCGCTCTCTAGTCAGCGGGAACGCGCCCGCGTCCTAGTTGGTCAGAACCGACCCGAGTCTCGACTCTCGATCGGAACGGTGACGAACAGAAACGGTAAGAAACCGGCATTTACGGGAACCGATGTCATGAAAGTCCAGGCAGGTCACTAAACTGTAACGTGTGAATTAACGGCACGAGACTTGAGTGACATTTACACACTTTATGTCTTTGAGGACAAGCTAGCAAGCTAACCGCTAACTAGAGTCATAAATATTGAATTTTACTAAGCACATTTATAATTTATAATAATGACATATATTTATCTTTATGTGGTGGATATTTAATCTGTTTGAAGCGCTCTTGTTATTAATTTGTTTTCTAGAAAATAATGTGCTTTAAGTTAGTCTGTCACGCAACTGAATGAGTGCTGGTTTATATTTAGCCCTCAACAGAAATATCAATATAAATATAGATTTTTATGTATAGGTTTATTTACATTGAAATGTAATTATGAGATCCTGACCCATTCAACAAGGATTTATACATAAGACAAGCATGATATCGTACGCACAATGCTTTGGTAAAAATATCTTACTTTCGTCTGTTTATTGAAATAATTTGCTTATAAATGTAAATTGTATAAATTCAATTTCTTATAACAGAACATGTAAGAACAGATGAGGCTGCTTTATTTAAATAATCAAACTAATTAGTCTTCCATGCCTGTGATATTTCTCTGCTTTGTCACGTTATATTATGAGGTTCGGTTGTGTGTCTGGTGTTAATCAGCTCTGAGTCCAGACACGCATGACTAAAGCCTCTATTTGTGGGTGTGTGAGATAGAGTAAGAGGCCTGGTTTATCTAACCTACATTAGCTAGCCTACATTTGACATATTTTATGGAATAACACCACACTAAGATGCAAAGGTCTAATAGACCTGCAGAGGAAAAGGACTGTACGTGCTATTTTCTCTGCTGTGTGCTGTTAGATTGCTTTATTGTCTCAACAAATGGGTCATTAAAGTTATATTTTGCACAAATAGACCACCTTTGTGAGAAGAGACCATAAACATCTCATTCAGTGTTTTCTACATGCACTGTGAAGTTGCTGCTGACATGGGGACACCAGGATCAGGACGAAAACGAGCCCAGATTAAAGACCGTTTCTCAGCGGAGGATGAGGTGCTCAGCAGCATCGCCAGAGAGGTAAGAGCTGTTCACCTGTAACCCCTGTTTCTCACCCATGTCATCTTGTGGCAGGTGGTTTCCTGTAACCACAATAAAGGAAGCAGAGTCACCTAGAAACTCACTCTGATGTTGTTGTTACAAACCGAAACAACTTAATTATGCATATATACAACAAAATCATGAAGTGATTTTTGACTTAAGCAATTAAAAAGACAAACAAGTCATACTTCATGGGAAACAGACCGAAATTCAGTCATTATTTGCCCTTTGCTGTAGCTTACAAATCTAATTTGCCGTTTCACATGTATGTCTGGATACATGACACAAGAAGCAGTGGCTTTTGCTGCCGTTGCAGCTGGTGACGTTATGAATATGGGACATTACAAAGCAACATGACCCAGCCCAATTAATATGCATGCAAAATGCCTTCGTTTGCCTTACTTACAAAGTAGCAAACTTGTGCATGTTTTTGCATACACTTTTTATGTAATAGGTAAATATATATATATTTTTTGTTTTGTTTTAACAAAGCCCTGTACATACTGTCATATGAACAAGCAGCGATGATACAGAATTAAGTTTAACAAACCTAATGTAAATAAAACTCCGGACATCACTGAAAGCTATGATAACTTTCAGTTCAGTATGTGAGTCAGATGTTGATTCTGTAACCGCTGTTAGTGGATTCAGTATATTTGTTTAGAAGTGTTTTCCCAACATTGTATGTATTCTAAATGGGTAGCATACTCCATCAAAGACATTGGAGAGTACTAAAGGTGCTGTAAGCGTTTTGATTTTTTGAAATACCACACACAAAATGTCCCAACTACTTGACAGGAATATGTGTACCTGCCTCTGTGACAGCCTTAGGCTCTGTAAAGACTCAGGGTAGCGGACAACACCTTGTAATCAGAAACACTCTCCATATGTCAATAATTGAGCCTGTTTGGGTTTGCTGACGTTGAATTTGCTGGCATGTCTTTGAAAGGTGGTGTTTTGGAAAAAGGGCGTGCTGTTATGTCATCTCAGATGGGGATCTTAACTGAATTTAAGTGACTGTCCATGATGAAAATATTAACCCTGCAAAGCCTGACATTTGAAATAATATTTAGGAAAAACTTTTATTTTTAAATGGAACAATTTGTTTTGAAACAGTTAGTTAGTGAATAGTTTGCATATGCGTTTGATGTTTTTGATCTTATTTGATACATCAGACTTTTATGGCTCATATAATCTGATAGTGACGATGTGAACTGTGAAGCTCATACTCCAGATAGAAAATAAAAACGTATCAGATTTATTCTGAAAAAAATATGCAATTTGATTGTTGTTATTTATATGATTTATATTATATGCAGATGTTGAAATTTTTGTAATGTCAATCGATGAGAATTTTATAATATTATAACAGACTACTTGCATAAAATGCATTTAAATGTCAGTTGTCATGAATATATCTTCCAATAATCTGTCTTAAGATGATTAAGATATTAAAATGCTTTGTTTTATTATCAAATCTCAGTAGTTTTCATTGTGGGTGCAAAACTTACATTTAGTCATTTTGCAAATGCTTTTATCCAAAGCGACTTACAAAACTTAATGTAATACAAATGCAATATAATGATGATTGAGATGTTCAAATAATCCCTTCTCAAAAGGTTGATGTATCATATTTGATACTTACATTGAACATGATTTTTATTAAAAAAATGATGTATGGATAATTAAGTGTTCATCTTGAAATGTTATTAACAAAAAATAAGTTATCCTTATGATTAACTTGTAAAAACCATTAAAGTGCTGCTATTATGCAATTTTAAGGTTGCTAATATTGTTTTAGGAGTGTCCTAACACTTTAGTGTTCTCAAAAAATAGCTTTAATTTGACCTCATTTCTAAATGATTCCTAAACGACTCGTGTGAAGCAGTTCGAAGAATCAGTCTCTCTAAACCCCTCCTTGACAGTGCAAATGTGTTACTTCGTGACGCACAGCTGTAACAGAATAAGATTCAAATTCCTGACGACTCGTTTTGGCGAATGTGAGCAGAATTATTATATATTTTTTTGATAGACAATAACTTTATCGCGCACTGACGGCTTGACAACTTTGCAGAACATTTTTGTTCACACACAGCTACATGACACACTGCATGAAAGATAATATTTAAAAGGCATAATAGGGGCACTTAAACTAAAGATTTCAGAGCAAAATGACATGTAGGTGGACATTTTTAGAAATATCATAAAATACATTTAGTTGCTAAAAATTATGACACTAGTCTTACATCCGAAGGCGTGTAGAAGATGCAAAATTTTAACAATGTTGGAAAGTTGGAGGCTGTAGAAATTAATGTATCAAATATGATACGGTAGGCTTTATGGGTTAAAAGTGAATGTCTGCTATTTATCTAATCTCTACATCTAAGTCTGAATAGTTTGCATCTGCATTATATTGTTGGTCAGTCCCTCATAGCTCTGTTGTGATGTGTCGATATGTTGACGTTCAGGTTCTGCCAGTTGTAGCTGCAGCTGATGAAGTTTGACTCACAGCTTGAGCAGGGAGCAGCCAGTATGGACATGTCTTAGATTTTTCAGCAGCACATGTGTGAGCCCATCACTCTTGCAAGCAGAAAACTCTGACTGCTATCAGTGCTGTGCTTAGGGACTCTTCAAGTTGAAATTAACTCATATGACCCAAATTTATAATTACAGAGCCCCCATGTGACCAAATGGGATGACCTTGTCGCTAAGCCAGATGAAAGATCATGAGTGAGAGAATTTGGTATCTGCATTCTTTTTGTTGTTTGTATGCCATGTTCATTACATCACCATAGCATAGGCAGTTCTTGTTGCTGTGATACAGCTTTAGCTAAAGCATTGCATTGTCAGTGTGTTGATTACATTACTGGCACTTAATATATAAAAACAAAAATCTAGATAAACTACTAGTCAACCTCACTAAGCAATTAGGCAACTTTGTTTTTTTTTTTGGCAATTCCCTCATCTTAAAAGGTACCATGAAATAAAAATGGACCGTTCTTTTTTTATGGAATATTGATATTTGTATTATTGTTATAAATAATTTATCTGCGCTCATCATTTAAAAGAAATATATTTAAAAATATAAAGTAAATTCCTATACAGTTTAGTAAGGGAAAGAAAAACAAGGGTAGGTTTCTGAAACATATATATATTTTTCTAGTCAACTGTTTGTTCAGTCTGTAACATGAAGGAAATGAAAGGCAGTCGTTTCCTTTTGATACTGCCAATGAAAAAGCAAATTCATGCAGCAATATCTCCTCAATATGGACCATATAAGGATGTTTTAAAAGAGGAAACATTCAAATCTAAAGCTACAGGTTGTGAGTTGTACTGCAGAAGTGAAACCAGATTGAGGATGTTTGTTAAATATCTAAATATGTAAAGATGATTTATTTGCTCACTGAGAGAAGTTTGCAGCTTGTCCTGTGCACTGCTGGAGTTCATGTACTTCTCAATGACACTTTTTGTACAGTTAAGAGAAGCTGAATTACATACTGGTCCATTGCATTACAAGGCAAGCTAGATCTACTGTATCTAGAAGTGCAGAATTCACTCCACCCATGCAGTCCAAAGATTATGAATCACAGTCTACCTACAGCACACACAAAACTTTGCTTGTTTCATTGAACCTGCCTTTGGATCCACCCATTTTGTGCCTGCTGCAGAGGAAACTCCCTAATGGTTAAATGAAATCTCTGTTAACCGAAAGCATGCCGTTTGATTTGTCTGTGCATGGTCAGGGTTACTGGGGGTGAATTTGAGCCATGCAACCCCTGTTGAGGTCACTTATGTTACTGACCAGTATGGTCACTTTCAGAGAGCAATGATTTGCATGGTCCATTAGCCACAAAGCAACAGAATAAGATAGTCCCTTCATCTTGGAGTATTTAGGGCAAGGTGTGATATTTCTTTAGCTATTATAGGCTTGCAATGCTCTGTTTAATGTGAGGTTAAAATAGGTCAGCGTACTGTAGTACTTCTTTGCCAGATGTAATATTCAATGTACACACCTACTTTATGCAATGCAAAAATACTTTTACATGAAACTTTTATATCTATTTATTAATAGTTTATTTTTAGATTTTTGTTTAAGTGCGTTTGTGGTACTTAAGGCCATAGTCCATTGGATCAGTTCATAAACGGCCTCACGTTGTTTACTAAAGATGGGCACATGCTGGTTGACATATTCTACGAAAATGAAGGCTTTGCTGAAAGATACTAACTATGTAAAGTGACTTGTAATTTCAATGGCCTAACTTATCAGCCGTTAGACAATCAACTTAAATATAACCAGACATCACTGAAAGTATCATTACTTGCGGTTCAGTAAGTCAAATGTTGATTCTGTAAGTAGCCTCAATGTATTTAGTGAGTTCATTCAGTGACGGATTTGTCAGACTGATTCAAACTAGCAACTTGTGATTGTTTTTGAATGTTTCATTGAAACATTCATGTTTGCATTGAAAGATCTGGTTCATAAGTTCGTGAATCAGACTACAGTGTTTGTGCATTGATGTGACTGCAGTCCACAAAGACAACCCAGAAGAACAGCATGTTTTCTTGCCATTATTTTAAAGTGAAGACTTTACCATATTCAAGTGGTGTAAAAACATTAGTTTGAACTGTAGAGTCTTATAAATGTATGCTTATAGAAGCTGTTAAACGACAAGCTGACTGCTCTTTGAATAATGATCCACTGCAGATATAGACACTTTGCATTTTATTGTGACCTGCAGTAATACAGTTGCAAACATTTCCATATTGACATTGATGTGTGCTATGTGTGCATCATGCATGAATTAATGGAGTACACTGTTCTGCAGAACATTGGACTATCTCTCTAATAAATGAACAGCTATATGGAGCCTTTAAATATGAAGTAAGTGTCTCTCCCCCGCTCAGATTTCCTGTTGCAGTCTCATGACGGAGGCTCTGCTGGTCTATTGATAGATCTGGAGACACTGGGCTCAGCTGAGATGCTCTGGTGAGCGGGTCAAACTGTCAGACAGCTCAACAGGTGCTGAACATAATAATCACACACACACACACACACACACTAGGGATGCAACTATTATAGATTTTGTTGGTACGATTATTGTCTGAGGAATAATCCCGGTTTTACGATTATGACGATTATTATGCATTTATTTATTTACCAAAATTACTAATGTATAAATTCACATGAACACTCTTTAGATATTAAAGGGTTATTTATTGCTGGTTTTGAAACCGAAATAACACCGTAACCAACAATACAGCACATAATAATAATAAAAAGACAAACAAAAGTCCATCTTTCCCATTAGAATAAAAAGTTGACCTCTGCTCTGTAAACATCCATGACAGTATTTCTCTTGAAAATAACAAATGGAAATAGATCACAAAAGTTTTTAATGTTTTCATTTATTGTCAGTTTTGTAAAGCTGCAACAGTTGTTTTAAAGACACTCATTTAAGCTCGTTTAACCGTTTTGTTATATTTAAAACAGTTAATCGCTGCATCACTAACACACACAAAGCCCACCTTCTCTAACCTCACCATATATGTAACGATTTTCTGTTGTTTAAATGTTTGATGTCAGGCTGCATATTTTGCAAAGTCACTGTCCAATCTGTCAAGACGTATTTGTAATGCAATTAATTATTGTGTGGGGTATTAGGAAATGTAAGCAGGTCATATTGCATTTGTGTCACATGAGGAATGTGATAGTCAGAAATCATCCAGCATTTGTTTACCTGGAGTGTTTGTGTGTGTGTGTGTGTGTTGATCTTAAATTAGACACTGCTGCTGAATCATGTTTGTTGTTTATTCACCTAGTTAGAGATCAGCTGTACTTCCGGTAGACGTGAATTAGATCAACCCCATTGCTTCAGCCACAACCCCTCTTACCAAACCCGCCCTCAAAAACATGTCAGCCAACCTAATGTCAGAAAACCCAAAGATTTAAAAAAGCTGAAAAGTGTGGGCTGCTTTATTGCAGAGCCCAGTGTTGTCACAGACGGTGTGGTTTCCCAGGACACCCTTTTCAGTGTTTTGTGTCAGGACTCTTGAATGCCTTCTTTTAAGCCGTTAAATGTTTTCCTAAACAGTCCAGTGAAGTTTAAGAGAGATGCCCTCACAGCCATGGTTTCGCTCTTCTTTCATGTCCACCCATGTCTTATGAAGATGTTGCTTTCCCAACCATGGTTGCATTGCATGGAAAATATGACTGTTCCCCACTTTTTTCTTATGGGTGTTTTGGGCATTTATTTAAAGGACTTTAGCTAGATGGGAAAATTGAGGGTTAAGGAGGGCCAATGGGATTGAGACATGACTCAGGTTTGAATATGGGTCCTGTCAGCTCTCAATCATCAGCATGTGATGTCACAGCTCAACACATGCTGATGATTGTTGACTTTTGAACCAACTGCGTAAAATGCCAGTAACAGTGAAGAAAGCAGCAAAAATTCACTTCTGTTTCATTCCAGTTCTGTATTTTAAATATATACACTACTGTTCAAAGGGTTGGCAATTTTATATAAAAGTTTAAAAGAACAGCATTTATTTGAAATAGAAATATGTTGTACATTATATCTTTACTGTCACTTTTGATCAATTTAATGCATCCTATTTTAATAAAAATTATTTATTGATGATTCTGGGCTCATTTTGAGTTTAACAAAATAACCTGCAGTGTTTGAGTAAGTAAAAAGTCTGTTCTGTAAGGCCGGGTGAGTTATCTGAACAATTCACACAGGACATATGCAGAATAATGACTCCTTTTTAAAATTGCATGTCCATTAAGACAGACAGTGCTTTCCTCCGATTGTTTGATGCAACAGTAATTAAGATAAATGATCTTTCCTCTCTTGTGCAGGCGGAGGCTAGACTTGCTGCGAAGAGAGCAGCTCGTGCTGAGGCTCGGGACATCCGGATGAGAGAATTGGAGCGGCAGCAGAAAGAGGTGAGTCCTACAGAGCAGATGGGATGAGAAAAAGGCACCAGCAAATAGTGCTGAAGTTGCACCAATGTGCAGTTTCTCAAGGTCTTCATACCGCTTTCCTCTGCCTTTGCCCAAATCCAGAACCACATGTTTATTTTACTTATTTCAGTCAGGTCTGTTCTATATTGATCCTCTGTTCCAAAACCTAGTGAACTACCTGCATAGGCAGCATTGAAAGGCATTATAGAAAAACTTTCAACATTACGTCTGTTCCAAAAACTTAGCAGCATAATTGATGCAGAGTTGCATATATCCTTAACGGAGAAAGAAAATCCCACAATGCCTAGCAAAATGATAATGCAAACACCTTTCAGTCTCCCATATAATGAGCACTATTAGTATAACACATGGGTTACTGCATATTTAGTTCCAAATCGATCATGTATGAGGTTTGATTTCAGTTAGGATGCTGTCTATGTGGCATTAAATGGCATGGCAGCTAACTAGGTTTCGGAACAGAGCCTCTGTATTTCGTTCCGAATATGCCTTTTCTTCTACAGACTATCACCTTTTTTGTTGCAGTAAAGCAGAAGGATTGTTTTTAGAGTGAGCTTTTGTGTAATGTGCTTGTCTATTTCAAGCATTTTTTGTTGAGAAGACAAAGTACGACTGCTTTTACAAGTAGTTCCAGATACACAAACCAGATTTATGATCATAAGTGGAAACAGGCCTTTGACAATACAGTATGTTTTCAATGGTTGCAGCCACATTTAGATGATTCAGTTATCGATGTCAGCTGTATCTGTCTGTATTTTCCCTACTTGTGCGTTTTCAGATGTTGTTCTATACTGGGTTGAAGAATATGATTGCATACTGAAGTAATATGAGTTTATTGGTTTGTTCAGTATGTTTATTTGTTTTCTCTAAAAGTACCAAACTATCCACTGTCACATTGAATTGCAATAGAAGTCTTTGTGTTTGTCTTGTGGCTGTCTCTCTCTCACAGCTGTCTTACCATCAGTACTCCTCCTCTAGTAGAAAATGGGGGCAAATCCACCAATGGATGGTATGAGAAAGATTAGGCCAGTTTAGACATGCATGTACTTTCGCCTTTAACTAATAAAGAGCTTTCAGATGGGAGTGTGCTAGATGTATTGCCATTCACTAAGTTGTTTGTATGTGGCTTTCAAGCATGTTTTTAATAATACTTTTGCTCTTTTGGGTTTATAAAGGAACCCTTGTGGTACTGTTGTTGTTTAAAAAATAGTATTCTGTTAGGACAGCATTGGATTCACTTTTTCAGGAGAATTATTTTGCACATGATCTATTTGCTTTAATGTTTGTGTGTTTGTATATATTACAGTGATAAACCTACAAAATTGGTCTCAACATTTTAATTTTATCAGTCTAAAACTAGTATCTCTGACTTTTCTTTATGGGCTGGGTGATATATTTCTGATGTCTTTACAATGATTTTGCTGCCAATACTAACTAAAAATACAAACTATATTTTAAATATTACACTGATTTTAATGAATTTTTCTATTTTGTTAAAGATCTTTATAGCAGAAAACTGTTTGAACAATTAATGTAAATGCAAATAATAATTATACAGTGATTAGAATTATTGTCATACGTCAAATACAATTTTATATAATACCTTAAAGAGGTCATAAAATGCATTTCTAACATCTGTTATTATGTTCTGATGTAATCTTAATGGTTCATCCATAGAAATATAAGTGATTTTGTAGAAACACAGCTTTTCTGAAATAACACTGCAGGTTTTTAAACCAGCCTTCTTTCTTTTGCGTGAACACAGGCTCATAGACAAATATTTCCACATCTTGATGTGACCTGTATGTGTTTGAATGAGCTGTTTTAGGATGACAGTTTTAACTTTGATAAAGAATATTTCTTTGGTTTTGCAACCAGGGGTTCATGCCAGAACAGGCATAAGGCAAAGAAACTTTCAATCACAGATATGACCCTTTAATAACGTTTAATTAAATAACAGAAGTTAATGAATTGAATTGTTCATTCAGTGAATAACATTGCGCAAAATATGCATTGATTTATTTTCAGCCAGATATTTACTGTTTAACTACTTGCATCAGTAAAAGCAAATATGTAAATATTAAGATACATTTAGAATTTAGTCAAAAACATGTTTTTTAAGCTATATTACCCAGCCCCTATTGTCATGTTGCTGCTAGTAAGCTTGTATGCTTGCCTTGAAATTTGAACAGGTCTCATCCTGGCAGACTATCATCAAGTTAAGTATGTTTAGAGTTTATTTAGGACTGCCGGTGAAGACTAACACTAACACAACCTAAAGCATTCATCTTCTTTTGTTTAAATTCTGTCGTCTTCATTCTGTTCATCTCAGGCTGATTCAGAAAAGGCCCATCATGGTCATCATTCCAGTAGCCACAGTCGACGGGTCTGTATCTCCTGATGTTGCTGTCTGTGTCTTGTCCTTTTCCCTCTTTTTTTTTTTATTTGGTCGTATTTCTTTCTTCTAATCTCTCATCAACAGGGATTAAATGATGATACAGCGTCAGTCCGAAGTGTCGGAAGTTACAGGGTGCGTCATACTTAGCTTTATGAAAGTGCATTCGGACTTAATTCAATTGTGTAGAGTAAAACTTGCCCGCAAGCTAATGTGAAATAGGTATTTTTTGAGACATTTGAACATTATTTATGATTTATTGTTTATTTTATATATTATTTTAATATGCCCCAGCAATCAGCATATTTTGTTGATCCAGTAATCACAAACGGGAACGTTTTAAAAGCTTGCTTAGAAAGGTAGATAAGTGCATTTTTACATGCTATTAAAATTTGAAAATTATTTTTTTCCTATTGGACTTCTGCTTTAAAAGTCAAGCTCATCATCTTTACGAGACTTGAGCAGTTCTCTTCGCTCCAGTCGGGCTAGTTCTGCCCGGAGAAGAGACTTGTTGGTATGTGTGTGTGTGTGTGTGTGTGTGTGTGTATTCCATCTGACATTGTAGTGTGTGTATTTTGGCAACATTGTTTTCTCTTGTGTGACTGTCACGACTCTCTAAATTAGACTGCTGTATTATACTAACATTGTTTGCTCTATTTGATTGACGAGAAGGTTTGTCTGTGTAACACATACTCTAGCTGATATAATATTGAAATGATCTAATTCTAAAGCTGATTTATAAAGACAAACAGGATTTCCATGTTCATGGAAAACATAAAATTTAATTTCTTAATGAGATTATTTGTGAAATTCAGACCTGGAAAAAGCAATGACAGTGCAGCTAAGAAATCCTATTCTGAGAGCCACATTTGATTTTCAGTTTACAGGTTGATGTGCATGAACATTACAGGCAGGCTTTGCACTATTGATGACTAGCTTGAGTGGTTGAGTGGTTTTCTATAAATGAAGCATAACCGCACTGACTCAGTGACTCAGCACTAACACAAAAAGGTCTTTGGTGTGATATAATGTAACGCTCCCTCATTATCGCACATGGTATGTTTGTGGCATGGATTTCTTCATGTTATACAGTATATCCAGCATAGATTGTGATGGTTGTCCTGTTTTCTCTGCAGTCTGGCATCTCCAGTAGTTCCTCTTTGAAGAGCTCCCACTCCACTGTATGTATCTGTGACAGTTTACAGTTTATTCTCCTTTGAGTATCAGTAGTACTGCATTTAAGTATTTTATATTGTTCCAGTTTGACATTTTATAAGTCCAGACGGCCAGCTCTGGTATCTTTGTTCTTTCCAGCTTTGTACTGTGAAAGCAAAGCTTTATATATCTGAGAGTAGATTCTTGGGCTACACAATTAAGCAAAATAAAACGTGTGATGTGGCTTAGTGCAATAATCAAATGGTAATGGATTTGATTTAATTAAATATATGAGCTGCATGTTTCAGAGTAAAGTGCTGCACTGTGTTCCTTTACACACAGGCAGCTCATATTCCAGTGTTTTCAGTGTCTCAGAGCAACTCATTTCACAGCAAATGCAGCTCTACACAAACTCACAAAATACAGGATTTGGGTCACTTACAGGACTTTAATTTGAATATTAGTAATTTAAAATCCACACAATAGCATTCAAATTGTGATGTCTGTCAGGCAGCTTGGCACACAAAATGCAATGTGGTGCCTTTGCATTTTAAATGATGTTTGAACCATTTCGATAGCATTAAGCAAAAGGAACATCAGGGTTTGTTTTCTGAACAATCATTTCTGAAAGCATCGACAGAAACTGCAATTGCGCTTAAAAATTTAAAAAGCAATCTTGAACATCTTTAAAAGAGAAACAGCGCGCAGAAATGTTTGTTTTCTCCTGAAATGTTTGTTTCTGAAGAGGCCCAAAGAACAGGCTGTTGCAAAACATTTTGCATATTTTTCATTTCGCTAAATACAGATATTTATGTAAAACTTTAAAACATGTAATTATGATAAAATGCTTGTATTGCTAATGCTTTTGTTTTGTTGTTCATTAACTTGCAAAGATTAATTTGTTTAGATGCAAGTTAAATGTAAGAATGTAATGCGATTTGAACCCTTTTGCAATATCCTACATGGTTTTTCACTGTATTGTTTTAAATGCAAAATACGTGTACCATTACTCATCTTAAAAAAATGAATGGAATTTTTGCTCATTTGCCAGCCCTACTTTGAAGGCTGCATTTGTAATATTTTGCTGATGTGCTCTTGTTGCCTCAAGGTAACATTTTTTTTTTTTTTTTAACTTTATGCCTTTTAAATTCAAATTTTGATAATATTTTAGTAAAAATTGAATTTAGTTTTTCAGGCAATTTCACAGCCCTAGACACTTATAACGTGCATTTGGGAGTGAAAAATTCCCAAAACTTTTAACCAAAACCTTTAATGAGAAGTGCCTATAAAACAGGCTCTGGTCAACAAAAGAGAAGCTGTAAAGGATTCTCTGCAGATTTCCATCAAAATGAAATGCAATCACTGTGGTTTAATGTTTGTATGAAGAAAATAGGACAGCCGTAAATATTAGTATTGCACTTTTACATTTATCAAATCTAGTAAATTATTTTTTTTATATGGAATAATAATTAAAGAGCTCAACAAATAATTACATTTTTAAATCCCAACTTTTATCCAGAAAATTGTGATTAGATTTTCCCCTTAAATCATGCAGTAAGAGAAAGCTTTACACATGTATGATCTTCTCTTCCAGAGCTCTGTATATAATGATCTTCACAAAAAACCTGTTGGCAGTAGCTCCAAAAAGGACCTTCTGGTCAGTACTGATCAATATCCTGAAATCAAAAGCTGCTTCATTCTTGATGCATCATCATGAACATGTTCTTCCTGGTTTAGAGCATGTTATTTCAGATTTGTGACTATTATTCATATCAGATATCGGTCTTCATTTCCCCTTGCTTTGCACCATTTCCGTAGACTGGATTGTATCATGACCAAAGAAACTACACAAGCTTAAAGAACTCCAAACCTCCTTCCTCTACTGTCTCTACCTATACACCACGGGTTTGTCTCCTTCCTTTCTGCATGCTTAATATTCTCACCCAGCAAAAGTTTGAGAAAGTCTTTTAAGTCCTCCTGGAAAGTTCTTCCTTGCTAATTCTGCTGTATGATGTACGAAGTTAGTTTTTATTTCAGTATTGGTTGTTCCTTCTGTTTTAAAAGCTATTCTGGCATCATTTGTTTGACTCTGGAGATATCTGACAGCTGTTGCTTGTTGTTTGACCTTCACAGGCTCCATCCAGCAGCAGTTCTACAGGTCTGCCGCGCAGCTATAGTGTGGTCAGTCAGACTTTTAGCACATCTGCCATGTGATTGGATGTGATTAATCCCCGCTCTGTTTTATAAGCCTCTTGTCATCTGTTCATTTAAAAAATGTGAGATCTGTGTTCTCAGGCCTCCATATGTGATGATGGTCTGTATGGTTCATATAGTTCCAGAGCTGTAAGTGATACCATAGCATACATGCTAAAACAGTAATCTTAGCATATTCCTGGAGCAATGTTAGCTCAGTGGCCAGTGTTATTCCCTCTGCAGCCCTCTGAATGCAGCTGGTATTCTTCTGGTGCCAGTTCCACCCGCAGCAGCCCTGTGGTGAGCGTTGCATGAGTCCAGAGCTGCAGCAGCTGCTCATGCATGTGTTCATTCTGAAACACCAGTGTGTGCTTATCTATATTATACACTCCGATAATTCACCTTTTGAAAGTAGATGTTTGCATTAGTCTAACTCCACGTATTGAACTAACGTTTGAAAGTCTTGCATTGTTTGTGTTACGAACATTAATAATACCTCAAATTGTTGGCATGTTAAGGGGAGGTGTGCAGAAGTTACTGAACTTACTGTTTACGAAAAACATCATAGATCGTGAAGAAAGTACAAAGCTATGCCACACTATTCAAAAGTATGTGGTTGGTAAGATGCTTTTGAGGCTTTTATGCCGGCCAAGACTGCAATTAATTTATCAAAAATACTGTAAATCTGAAATATTATTACAATTTAAAATAACTTTTCTATTTTAATATATTTTAAAATGTAATTTATTTCTGTGAAGGCGAAGCTTACTTTTCAGCATTAATTAGTTTTCAGAAATCATTATAATATGCTGATTTGAAACATTAATAAAGGTTGTGCTGCTTAAACTTTTTTGGTGGAAATCATGTTTTTGTTTTGGAATTCTTTGATTAAAAGACAGTTTGAATAGCGTTTATTTCGAAAGATAAATATTTTGTAACATTATACATTTCTTTACGGTTACTTTTGATCACTTCATTGCATCCTTGCTGAATAAAATTATTAATAATAAAAAATAAAAATAAACGTTTGAATGATTGTGTATATAGAGTACCAGTATATCATAGAGACACGGAGGTAGCTTTTGCTTCTTTTCTTTAACCTTTTTTTTTTTTTTTTTTTTTTTTTTTTTTTTTTTGATAACAATACATTTTATTTTAAAGCACTTTACATGTTAAAGAAAATCTCAAAGTGCTAGAAACAAAATCATAGTAATATAAAACAATTAGAACAAATAAAAAAATAAAATCAAAACCAGCTGCCAACTGAGATGGACACAAAAGTTTAAGCATTAGACATTACAAGTCTTTTTAAAGAGGTATATTTTAAGACCCCTTTTAAAACCATCAGTCAGTTGTGGAGCCCTCAGATGTTCAGGGAGGTCATGCCACAGCCGAGGGGCGGTAGTGTAAAAGGCTCGATCCCCAATGGAGCGGGTCTTCGTCCTATGGGGAGGAGACAATAAGTGTTTTTGGAGTGAAGGGAACGTGCTGAAATCTGTGGGGCGAGGAGTTCTTTAAGGTAAATGGGGACATTGCCATGGATGCACTGATGTGTGTGGAGGAAGACTTTGTATTCAATCCAGGCGGAGATGGGGAGCCAGTGTAATGATTGAAGAACTGGTGTGATGTGTTTGTATTTACGCACTCTCATCAAGATCCTAGCGGCACTAATCTGTGTATGCTGGAGTTTCTGGATGCTCTTGCTAGGAATCCCGATGAGAAGAGAGTTGCAGTAGTCCAGTCATCAACATCTGAGCCAAAAATCAAAGCCAACATTGTAGATGTAGTATGTCCAGAAGTGTGTTAAACCATATAATTTGTCATTACATTCAGTGCATAAACTGAAAGTACGGAAAATTGGATGGATTGTTGGTGTTTTGAAAGGTTGGTCTCTGAAAGTGGGGCAGGAATTCCGCCAGGGTCTTTATTTTGCATGTGGTGCATTTGTCTAAACATCTTAAATAGCAATGACATCGTTTGATGACTTGTCACTAATACAAATGGAGTGCTATTAAAAGAGTGACTTCATTGAACTGGTTGCATGTTCTGCTTAAAAGCTATGACAGATGGTTTTTGGTTTTCTTCCCTGTGCAATTTGCATTTCTTCTTTTGAATCATCCTCTTTTAAACCTTTCAGTCATCCTCTGATGACGATTCTGGCAGCACCGTATCCCGAGGTCGACGTGGGAGAAGGGATAGTGTGGTGAGCCAGAATAGAAACTGACCACATATCCAGTGGTCAGACAATGCAACCGCATATTATGTTGTCATTAAAACAATACTATTTTATAAAAACTTTTCCACTTCAACTTCTTTTTTCACTTTCTCGTGTTCTCATCTGTCTGTGTGTAGTTGTCTGATTTCTCTGATATCTCTGAGACGGCTGCTGATTATTTCAGCCGCTCTAATCGCAGAGGCAGTATCGTCTCTGATCTTGATGATCTGAGCATCCCAGACCTGGACAGTGTAAGTCAAGACATGCATGAAGAATTAACCCATGTGACACGTTGACTAAAAAGCACTGGATGGTTACTTAAAGGGAGTTATTAAAGTTGGTTTAGTCTGCGTGGCTTGATACTGTGTAAAAATTGCATTAAAATGACTACTGGACTCTGTTGTATTTAATGACTGCTTTTAGGAAGATATATATATTATTCCTGTATAAGTGCATCTAACTGTTGCATGTGTCTTTCGGTTGGTCAACATTTGGTTTTAAAACAGGGTTTTGGTGAAGTCTGGCTGGAGCGCTGACTCTGATGGTTTCTGGTTCAATTGTATGAGTTACGTGGCATGATTTGTGCCTAAAACAGGCTACAAGAAGTGGCATCATACTAACCTTTTTCTTTGTCTTACTTTAGGATGTAGGCAAAACCCAGGCCATTCAAATTGCGAAAAATTAGTTTTTTCTAAATGTAACTAATGAGACTAATGGTGTTTTGTACTTTTTCAGCTTGAAGAGAAATGTGACAAGCAGTTTACAGACACCTACAGCCGGGTAAGAGGAAGAGAGATCATTTTCCACTTCCCTGTGATGTGAGAGATTTGACACATAATTAAGACCCACGTTTATGTTTCTATTCTCATTAGGGGAAAGTTAGTCTGTATTTGAAATTATTTTTACAATAAGGTTACATTTATTTTTTACCTTTTATGGGCATTTTCACCTTTATAAAGCCAATTTTTCTAACCTAATTAAAAGTATGCATCATCTTTTGTGACATTCTTAAATTTAATCAACACATTTAAATAGTGAGACACTATAGTGCTTTTACCAATCAAATTAAATCAGTATCAATAAAATTAGTTTGCACTGCAGAGGTGGCACAGAATCTGTACCTGAAGTGGCATTTAGATGCATTTTACACGGGCTATTTAATGCAGGACATGAATGCCGTTAACCTGCAGTTACAAATGCATAAAAAATACAAATAGTTGAATATGGATATTTGAAATAGTTTTGAGTAGAAAGGCAATATACTTTTTAATGTAAACCTAAATTCTTTGTTAGAAACAATTTGCGTTGACGAAATAGAACAAAAACAGGAACTAGTCTAAAATGTAAGTCAATTAATATTTACTTATGTATTGGACTGTTTTATAAAATCAATATCACATTTGCATTCATACTGATATTTGGAGAAAACTGTACTCTGGTGTGTTATTAACTTAATCAGTTGATATAAATATAAAATACATAAGTCATATTGGGGCATATTTGCCCCCTTAATTAGAATTTTGAGGGAGTTCTAAATGTGTTTTAATAGACTAAATCATGCAGTGAAATGTGAACTCTAATGTGCTAGCACAGTAGTCTAACCTTCATCATGTTAGGTGTTTTTGATTTTTGCAATATACTCTAATGTAAAATCGCATTATGATATTATGAAACAATAGATTATGATATTATCACCCCTAGATGATATCTACAGAATTTCTGCAAATAAATGTAACTAACAGGTATTACGTTTGTTGAATAATGTTTTGATTCATTGTTGATGGGGGCTTTGTGTTCTCGTTTGCTCCAGCCATCCTCTCGATGTACCACTCCGGCGCTCTCGGCTGCTGCCCTGGCATCTCTGGGAGGCAGCAGTTCTAGAAGGGGCAGTGGAGATGCTGGAAGCATCGTTATGGATGCAGAGGCTTCTATCAGCGAGTTAAGGGTAATTATGTTGTTCATTTGCATTGCACAATCTGTAATACAAATTGCTGATGTATTTCTTGAAACAAGATGAATCTACCTGCATTTGAACATATTTTGGCTGAGCATAGAGCATCATACTTTCCTATTTAATGCATCCGATCTCAGAGAATCCACTTGTGTCCATTTCACAGTTTTATTTGTGTCTGTTAATGCTTTCGTTTCTTTCCTCTTTGTTTGAATGCCTTTGGGAAGCTCCTTTTTGTGTTTATATGAATTACTATCAGAGGTCACCGCTCTGACCTTCAGTGAATGCCAAACCTTTCCCATGATTCATTCCTCCATCTCAACAGGACATCTATGATCTAAAGGACCAGATTCAGGATGTAGAGGGCCGATACATGCAGGGTCTTAAAGAGTTGAAGGTAGAGGGTCCTGAGCTCAATGCATGCCTTCCCTCAATCTCCACTAACACACCAGACTCTAAGCACTCCTAGTCTGAAAGCATGAGCCTTGCATGAGTCTTTCACTTACTACATTTGCTCTTTACAATCACGTTTAGCCCACAGTCATGTTGCCTGAAGATGTAATTGCTCTAAAGAGCCGAAGTCACATGGAAGTCTTCTGCCTCACTCCTAACTGCTGTTAATAAAGAAGATGGACAAGGATGCAGTCACACATATTTAATCAGCTGTGTAAAGATTTCAGTGTTTGTCCAGTTCACATTTGGAAGTTGAAAGTCCTAATATCATTGAGAGACTGTGAAAGAGCTGTACATGAACAGACAAGGGTTAATGTGACATGGAAGTTTATTCTTATATCTGATGTCATATATTATTCAGTGGTAAAGTCGACATGAAATGCTACAAATAACCTATTTAGGGGCTTGATTGTTTCTATTAAGAATTGATTGGATTGTTAAAAGGTGGCTTTACAGGAATAAATGACAGATTCATATAGACAAATGTTTTTTTCTGTATTTCTGAATAACTAAAGCAGCCTTGGTGAGCATTAAAAAATCTTAAGGACACTAAACCTTTGAACAGTAGTTTGCCTGGATGAGACAAGTGATTGGAGGGAAAGAGTCGATAAGGGAAAGTAGTTTCAGAGGCGGAGCAAGTTATTATCTTTGTAAGAATAGTTACAAAGAAATGTAGTCAGTAAGACCAGGAACATGCATTTAGTAAGTAAATGGGACCATTTTGATTTCATGCTGACTTTAAAAATGTCTGTCTGACTTTATAATATTTAGTTGTATTACACTTTCACTTTTCATTTTTTATCTATACTTTTTTTTTAATCTAATCTTCGGTGCAGTGGTCCGTGTGTGCTTTATTTGCTTGTTATTATGTTCTGTCGTTGTTTCGTAGCATGTAAAGCTACTCCAGTACTTTTGTGTGAAGGATTGTTCCTCCTTTTGATCAGGATTCTCTGTCGGAAGTGGAGGAGAAGTACAAGAAAGCCATGGTGTCCAATGCCCAGCTGGACAATGAAAAGGCAAACCTCATCTACCAAGTGGACACACTCAAAGACGTCATCGAGGAGATGGAAGAGCAAATGTCAGAGCTGCGCAGGGAAGCAGAGGACAAATCAAAGGTGCTTGTAACAAATTAGCATTTTGATTCATTTGACAATGAAAAGAAAAAAAATATTGTATGGTCCAGCTGTCCATACAATGTTTATTGCCACAAAATGCACAGGCCCAGCTGATTGTAAATGCCATGTATTATCGAATGTTTGTTTCTGATACATTTATTAGTTGTTGGAACCCTGTACACAAGCTTTGGCAGATTATGTGTTTTTCTTTTGATTGACAGGATTTAGAGCGGCAGAAGCACACGTGTTCAGTCCTACAGCACAAACAAGAGGAAATGAAGGAGGGCATTCGTCAGCGAGATGAACTTATCGAGGTAGAGCCCAGAACATAAATCAACCACAAATGCATTTGAAGACATTATAAATATGTGCATTAGGTTAATGTTTTAGAAGCTTTTGCAGAATAATGAAGTTCTAGATGATTTGAAGTCTTGGAGTGAAAGTGTGCTTTATGTTCTTCATGAAATTAGAAGGTTCAGAGACTTTGTCTTTCACTTTCTTCCGTTGAGATTCTCCTGTTTTCTTCCTTCATATGCTCTGTCTCATCGCTTCTTTTTTGTGTCTATTTTGAATCTGTCCTTTTCTACTTTATTAAATGCATCCCCAGGAGAACCAGAAAATTCAGCAAAAACTAGATAACCTCACAAGAGAGTCATTTGACCTGCAGGAAACTGTTAACTGGAAGGACAAAAAGATTGCGGTAGGACGGTTTAGGAGATGCTGCTTGGGTTGATGGCAGAAAGACTGATTAAATTAACTGTTTCTTTAACTCCGTTATCTATTAACGTTATTTTTGCCAGCCAGACTTATATATATATATATATATATATATGTGTGGCTAATATAATGTGCATGTAAAAATGTAAACATTTAGAGCTTGTTCATAAAGACAAGGGGAATCTATTTGCATCAATTTTTGTTTGAATGGATTTATGCACAATGTATGAAAAAAGTGCTGCCCTCTGCTGGTATCCCATGAGCCTCAGCTGTGTACACCAGAAGTGCTGGGTATCATAGAATAGTGTTGAAACTATTTAAGGCACATGGTGCATGAAAATATATTGCATCCAGAAGATTGATTGGTTTTACTTTTGATATAATCCTGCATGAAAATCTGTGAATTGCTCAAGATGACTTAAAGAAAAGCGCTATACAGACTAATAACAGCATTCCTTCACTTCCTGCACGGTTCATCTGTCAGCATGATCTATTTTCATCCTGCCATCTGTGACTAAAGCTAGGACTGGGCATATATATATTTAAGATACATATATATATTTTACAATATATGTTATATTTAGCGGTTTATATATTGTCAGTATCAGCATCATTCTTGTTGAAAACTGTTGTAAACATGCCTTCAAGAAAGTTAAATTCAGTGCAAACAGAGGTGTG
This sequence comes from Gymnocypris eckloni scoliostomus, assembly GCA_027564155.1. Lineage (NCBI taxonomy): Eukaryota > Metazoa > Chordata > Actinopteri > Cypriniformes > Cyprinidae > Gymnocypris > Gymnocypris eckloni. The sequence goes on along the minus strand of CM050429.1, from coordinate 25,944,449 downwards.
TATCAAGTTCAAAAGCTGAAAAAAACTACAACTTATATACAACATATAAAATGTATATACACCATATATATATATATAAATTTAAAGGGGTCATATGATGCTTTTTAAAGATCATTATTTGGTGTAACAGAATATCTTGACATGCTTTAATGTTCAAAAAACACATTATTTTTCAAATGTTGTACATTATTGAAGTTCCTCTATGCCCCGCCTCTCATACATGTCATTTTACAAAGCCCCTCCTTCCGACAAAAGCCGTCTGCTCTGATTGGCCAACTGGCCCAGTGCATTGTGATTGGCCGAAGACAGGAAATGTAACTCCCCTTTCCATAATCGTGAGCTTTAGCTTTCAAAAATAAATGTAAAGACCGTTAATAATGTCCTTCGTTTTACCATCAGTTCAAGCCGAGAGGGGAACAGAGTCACGTGACAGACACAGTGATGAAGCTCGTATGTGTTTGTACGAGCCGTGGTTGTGTAACCTTTTCTACCTCTCACTCACACACGCACGCATACACACACACACACACGACGCTGCAGCTGTGACTCTCTCTCACACATGCATGCACACACAGATTGTCATAGCAAAGTCTGAATTACCTCCTCTCCTAGGTTCACGAAACGGTCGTCCATAAAATGCATTGCTGTTCTGTTTTAAATAATCTTAATGATTCCTAAATGCATCTACATTGGGAAGGCCAAATAAAGTGCTTTTGCTTTCGCCTAGAAACACCGTATACACAGCTTTTCCCTGACACGGCTGCATCAACACTACTGCGGTTACTGAAACCACTCCTTCTTTCTTTGGGTGAACATTTGGGCGGCATTAGGCAAATATTTCCACATCGTGACGTAGACATGTGGGGATGTGTTTGAATGAGCTGTTTTAGGGGGGCGTGGACGAGTCTTAACTTTGATAAAGAATATCTCTTTGGTTTTGAGAGTTTAGTCTTAGCAACTTAATCTTAAACGTATCTATGCATGAACAGCTTGTAACACTCCAAAGAGAAAGGAAAACTTGAAATGGCATCATATGACCCCTTTAGCTATATTGCCCAGCCCTGGCTGAAGGCTGTTCATTGTGTTTTCTGCTGTCTCTTTGTCTGCTTTTCTCTTCACTCCTCTCTCTTTTCCTGCCCTTCATGTGGCCAGGCGTTAGAGAGACAGAAAGAGTACTTTGATTGCATTAGGAATGAGAGAGATGAGCTCAGGGATGAGCTGGCTGACCTCAAGGGGAAAAGCCGAATGGGAGAGGTATGTCCTTTAAGTGCTCCTGCACAGGAAGAAAGCTTGACATCAGCACTGTATATCAACTATAAACTGATTGTTTCACTGGAAAGTTTTTGGCTTGCTGCCTATATTTGTTTTTCTTTCCTCTGCATTTCACTGGACATGTAAACACTGCCAACTTTGAGCATGACATTACAGTAGTATTGTTGACTATTTTCTTAAGTTGTCTGCCATCTTGGATCTTTTTTTGTTCCTTTATTGAGCCTGTGTACAGTGCATTATGGGGTGACCCTCTCTATAAAGGAGACATGCAGTTCTGTTTTAGAATCTGTCCTAAAGACGGCATCTTAGAAAGAAATTGTTTTGTGATTTTTTTTTGTCACTATTTTTGTCACTCAAACTTTGTGTGTCCAAAAGAGAAGTGACTACTACACTGCAGTGTGTATGTGGCTAGGTGTCCATTAAAAAGCATTTATACTTTCATTTATTGTGACCCTCCTGCTCTGGCAGAAACACGGGCTGGTCATCATACCAGAGGATATGCCCAACGGTGACGTCAGCCACGAGTCTCCTACCTCAGGCATCACTGTGGTCACACAAGAGGCAGCGCAGGTGCTGGAGTCAGCGGGAGACGGACCTTTGGGTGAGTCTCCACATACACTGCCAAGCTTCTATATTAGTATCAAACAATGGCATAATGCTTGTTTTCTGTGTTCATACCCCAGATGTAAGACTACGAAAGCTTGCGGATGAAAAGGATGAACTTCTGTCCCAGGTATGGTTGTACATGAAGTGAATAAAAATGTATTATTGGCATTGTTGAGTTGAAGTAACACATCTACGCTCTTTTAGATCCGAAAACTGAAGATCCAGCTGGAGGAAGAAAGACAAAAGCACTCAAAGATCGACAGTGTTTACATGGAAGGAGAGCGAATGGAGAACGGCACTGACCTGCATTTCATCGAGATGCAGAGTACGACCCGTGACACGTGCTGTGCACACACTCATGTTTGTATTAACATCCTTTACATGTGCCATGCTTTAATACTATCTGTTTCCTGTAGGGGACACCAACAGACAGATAAGTGAATACAAATTCAAGCTCTCGAAGGCTGAACAGGAAATGGCAACGATGGAACAAAATGTGAGTTTATAATTGGAACAAAATAAAGTAGTATGAAATGTAACTGAAGTATTATTGATTTATATAATGGCACAGAAAATAAAGTCTATTTAGGACAAATAGGATCATTTAGGTTTGTGGCGGTTTCAAAACAATGACTGTTTTCATGTCACATGTTTTTTTTTGTTTAAAAAGAAAGTGTTTGATCACCAAGGCTGCATTTATTTGATCATAAGTACAGTAAAACAGTTGAAAATAACATTTTTATATTTGAATGGAAACTGGTGCATTTTTTTAAGGATTGTTTGATTAATAGAAAGTAAAAACATGTTGATTTGATCAGTTTAATGCATGTTTGTGTGTTTATACTTTAGTTTTTTGTGCAAATTCCATTTTTATTACTGAGAACAAATTTAATACAATTTAAAATAAAAGGTAAAATTGAATAAGTACAATTTAAAAGAATGATTTTGCACATTTAAAATAATTATTGCTAATAATTACAATTATTGTAATAGTAAAAAATATTTAGAAAATAAAATATTGCCACTTATTTTATTTATTTATTTTAAATAAATAATGGTTAATGCTAAAAAATAATTGAAGTAATTCATTGAAATAATTGTCTTGCAGGTAAACAGACTTGAAGGACAGGTGTCCAGATATAAATCTTCCGCAGATAATTCAGAAAAGATAGAAGATGAACTGAAAGCAGAGAAAAGAAAACTTCAGAGGGAGGTATGAACCCAGCACTGAGGAAACCTGCCATTCAAACAGCTCTGATACTGACCTACATGCATTTCACACATAATCATAACCTGACACTTTAAATCTCTGATTTCTGGGCCTGGAATAGTCATGGAAAAGAAAACATCTGTTAATTTGAAAGAATAGTACCTGATCCAAGCATAGAGAAGATCAGACTCTTCTCATATTAGCAGTCAGTCAGTCAAGAGTCTTCCTCACACATCTGTTTTCCTTTCGTAGCTGCGTACAGCCCTGGACAAGATCGAAGAAATGGAAATGACCAACAACCATCTCATGAAGCGGCTGGAGAAGATGAAAGCAAACCGAAACGCTCTCCTGTCCCAGCAGTGAAGAGACTCTCCAACACCAAAACAAACCTGCAGGCCCTTTACCGTGTTTCCTTGCCTCGTGGTAAAATACAGATTTACAACTACTGTGAGGGAGGAAGCCTCTGAACCTGAGAATATTGTACTTCTGTTGGTTTTGTTGTTTTTAAAAGCTTGGTACATCATGGTAGCTCGGACTGGGTGCTTTTTCCCCCCTCCTCTTTTGTAAGTTGCACGAATATTAAAGCGCTTTTTTAATCTTTAAATCGACATGACTGCAGGGCCCTCGACGTCCATGTAAATGCTTACACAGCAATGTGCCTTCACAGGGAGGACGAGGGTTATATGCATTATAACACTATACAGGAAAAGCACATATTTCTACCAGTACAAAAACATTAATGTGTTTAATAAAGGGTACGGCCATGAGTTGAACAGTATAGGGAATCAATCATGTCTATGGTTTCAATTTAAGTGTTATTGTTTTGTTTTTCCAAATATTTAAAATACTTCTTGAAAATAAATGTGTAAATGAATGCAGTATGAATGGACGGGTGAATCATGAATTTTTTTTTTGAAGTGCTTTGTCACAATGGACTACATAAATTTTACACTAAATATAATGATTTTAACTCTCAGTAAGAGACCGATGTTTCTACTGTGACATTTTGAGATTTCAGATTCAAGTCCCAAATGCCACTTGATGCCTTTCACAACGCTGTTGTATTCAGGTTTGGTGCAACTTTTTAATCGCACTAGAAACCAATTGTCTGACACTTCATGCGCAGTGATTGTGACTAAAGCAGCTGCAAACTATACTGTAAATAAACTACACGATTTACAAACTGACCTCTCAGTAATTTTTTTTTTAGGTGAAGTGTTATTTCTACACTACAGAATTTGGTTACTTTATTTTGTTAGTCCACTTTAGACATTCTGCTAGCTATAAGTAATTTTGCCACTACATGCCAATTAATTCTCATTCATTTGCATCTACATGTCTACTAACTCTCTGAGTAGACTGTTAGGTTTAGTAGAATAAGTTGACACATATTTGTAAAGTTGTATGTTGTGGACCCATCAAAATAAAGTGTTAGAAGATATTAAGCAGACAGTCTAATACTCTAATGACTGCTAGTTGACATGTAGTTGTGAAGTTTCTTACTGTTAGTAGAATGTCTAAAGTGGACTATCGAAATAAAGTGTTACCCAGAATAGCAATCTGTGTGATGCAGCCCAACATAACAGCACTGGCTAAACTAAAAACAGCCTTTAGTTCATACTTCAGTTAATCTAAATGAAACAACAATATGCATGATAAACAGTTATGTTGATCTTGCACATGACATTATGATATTGCATGTTTAACATTAAAGGAATAGCTCACCAAAAAATAAATATTTCCTCTGGCCATTCAAGATGTAGATGAGTTTGTTTCTTCATTTGAACAGATTTGAAGAAATGTAGCATCACATATTCACACAGCACATCGATTGATGGACTAGTTTTATGGATTATTGTGATGTTTTCATCAAATATTTAAACTCCTATTCTAACGGCACCCATTCACTGTAGAACTATTTATTTTTTGGTGCTGTTATTGGTGCAAAATGACACCCTTTACTTTAAAAGTTATTTTGACACGATGTATGTTTCTAAATCACGCTTTTGAATTTATCCAATATAGCTTTAAATAAAAGCATCTATCAGATTCATATGTGTAAGTGCATAATGGCATTAAAGTCAGTTCCATCAGTAAACAGTAATGAAAACGCTTGTTTATCATTTCTAAATAGTATTTTTAATCATTTGCAGTACAAATATCAATAAATTCTTAGTTTAATGTTAGCTGGTCACCTGAAATAATGTGACAGGCGTTTCATCTAGTCAGCTAACAAAGAAAACGTGTAGAAAAGCAGACATTTTTGAGAGTACAGCATTAAAACTATTACACAACAGAGTACTAATATTTAGCATCTTTCAAACACTTTGTAGAGTTCAGGCAGGCTGGCTATCTGCAGAACGCTGCCGTCTTCACTGAAGTGTTTTGGAGGACTGAAGAGAGTGCGGAGCGCTTTGAAAAGCACATGCTCCACCTTCCACTGCCAGCTCATCTCTGCATCCTACAAATAATTCACACATGAAAAACACATTGATTTTCCTACAAATCAAAGATCACTGACATCAACCACAAAACACCTGAATTCATCATGTTCAGATAAGTGTTAGCAATATATATATTTATCACCCAAATGGTCAGATTTGTGTGCGTAGCATTTGAACTACCTGCGGCTCTTCTGCATCCGGCTCCAGTGTGTAATGTTTCCTTATGGAATAGAAGTGACTGCATTCTATGCTGAAGTCATGAAAACACTCCTTCTCTCGATCCCAGCTCACCTGCATCATCATCATCATCAGTCATTTAGTTGCATCTGTACTTTATGCCTTGTATATACAAAACCCAATAAACTACCATTCAGTGAAATGCTGACCTCTGTGGCTAAACGCAGAATGAACATGGGAAGTCCCTCCATAGCAGGAGTGTAATTATCAAGCAGCATTGGCAGACCAGTCAGGTTCCCTTCCTGTAAAGAAATGCTTCTGTTTTGTAAAAGCAATAGTCCAAGTGATTTTTAACCCTGGTTATAAAGAGGTTTTTAGCATTTGTATCTAGGAACAACCTGAGGTAAAATAAAAACAGCATTTTGAATCAGTTAAACTGATGTAAGTTTAGTATGTGTCACTCACTTCATCTATTTCCAGAGAAAAGTACTCTTCCAGCATTTGTGCTTTCTGCTTCAGAAAATCCACGATATACTGGGCCAGCCCTTCTTTTGGACCGTCCTCCTCCGTCCACCCACTCTCCTCCGAGTCCAGAGCCAACATGGCCAAATCATAGAGCGGAGCTGGATTCTGAAACATACAAATATATCTGATGTCAAATATAGTTCATTTTAAATAAGAAATTCATTAAGTTACATTTATAAAAAAAAAAGAAAAACACACCGACAACCGAAGAACCCCAAAGTTACCAAAATCGTAGATCAAAATTTGATAAAACAGTGCCTGGCTGTAGAAAACGGGAGAGAAAAGTAGGTTTGTTGACATACAAATCTGTTGAAAATGCTGGAATAGAATTCAGAAAGCACAGTTAAGAATGGAGTGATGTCAATTGTTGTGGCTGTAACCTGAGTTTGGTTGTATTGAACAGGTAGAGTTTGGTCTGGTGCTGCACTAGAGTCCACTGAGGATTGACTGAACCTACAAATGAGTGATCCTGGAGAAGATCCTGTAAACCTGTGGAGGACAAAACACTCAATTCATTACATTATACACACTACCTCTAAGAAATGAATTCAGAAATGATGCATTATACCCATCAAAAGTGACAGTAAAGACATTTGTTTCTAACAAACAACTGCTATTCCAAATAAATTCTGTTCTTTTGGACTTTCTATTCATCAAAAAACCTTGAAAGAAAATTGTATAGCAGCTTTCACAAAAACATTAAGCAGCACAACTTTTTCAATATTGATATTAATAAGATTTCTGTAGGATCATGTGCCACTGAAGACTAAAACTAGGCTAAATAAGGCTTTCATTTCAGCCTGAAGTAGTGGATATTGTTGAACCTTTGTGAGTTTGCTGCTCAATATCTTCCCGGAGCTCATTTATGCTGCTCAGTTTAATGATGCGTCTCCTGGGTAGAGAGGCGGCCGTCAAATCCTCCTTCACCTCCTCAACATGAGGCCTTTTCCTGGAGACCAAACAATAACAGGTTAATCTTCTGCTTAGAAAGCAACGTGAGTAGAGAGGTTAGTGACTGGGGCAATTTTCTCAGTACAGACAAATTGTATATACATCAAAACTGGAACCCTAAGAGTAAGTAACAAGTGCAGCGACTTGCCCCAGTCTCCTCTACTATAACTGAAGTCCCACACAAACTCATCAACAGCCGGTTTCCTGCGTTTCACCTTGGTGGTGCTTCATCAGGACGAGGCTGACGGTCTGTCTGTGGATCCTCTGCATCACACGGCTCCAGAACATCCAGAGCAGTCAGCAGCGCCGCGTCGTCTGGTTCGGCTGAACCCTGAGCAGCAGAGGAAGAGCTGGAGGCTTTATCTGACCTGCTCTGTGCAGCAGAAGATGAGGCTGATGGCTGGAGAAACGCATCCAGCTTCTGGACTTTACTGTCAGTGCGGACCATCTGATGGGCGTATACTCGCTCCTGGGAATCTGCTGAGGAACTAGAGGCTTTTGTGGCACTGGTGGACGCCGAAAGTCCTGGAAGCAGAGTCTGTGGATCATGCACATCAGTCAAGTGTTGGTCAGATTAGAAGATGTAAAAGATTTACTCCTGGAATTGAAGATCACCTGTGTGAAGTATGTGCGTGAAGAGTTAGAGCCGAGCAGTTTACTCTCAATGTGTTTCTGAACACTCGATGATGCTGTCCTCATGCAGGAAGTGCACCTCGTGCTTGGTGGGGTGAACGTTCACGTCAATATTCTGAGGGGCAATCTCTAAACTTCAGAGCGAAAGCAATTGTCAAAACATTTACAGATTTGTTTTACATGAATGAAGAAAGCAGACTTACACTAGCGTTCAAAAATTTGAGGTCTGTGCGTTTTTGAAAGAAGTCTCTTATGCTCACCAAGACTGCTAATAATATTGCAATTTAAAATAATTATTTTCTATATGAATGTGTTTTAAAATGTGATTTATTCCTGTGACATAAAGCTGTATTTTCAGCATCATTACTCCAGTCTTCAGTGTCACATGATCCTTCAGGAATCATTCTATGCTGATTTGGTGAAAGAAACATTTATTATTATCAATTTTGAAAACAGGTAATATTTTTGTGGAACCTGTGATACATTTGTTTTAGAATTGTCAACATTTGATTTGAAACAGAAATCTTCTGAAACATTATAAATGTCTTTACTGTCACTGTTTTCTTCACTCCTGCTGACCTCAGACTTTTGAACAGTAGTGTATACCTCCATTCTATGAAGAGATTTACCTGAGATAAAGAAAAGGATGAGTGTTTTTGGGAAGATAAGCAGTGTAGACGGTCTCAATTGCTTTCTTCAAGGCACTAGATTCCACCAAGCGATCTAGAAGACAACATTAGTCAGAATTACGAGTCTTGAACTGAAATGACATTGATTATTCATCATAAAAAACTGAGATAGAAACAAACTCATAACGCATACGGTTGATAAAAAGGATGAGGATGCATTTCTTGACAGAGTAGTTGGCATTGGAGACGTAGCCCTTCATTTTGAAAGCCAGTTTCTGATCTTCACACTCCACTTCAATCAGCTCCCTGAAACAGAAATGTTTGCTTTACTCATCATTTAACCTCAAATCAATGTCTCCTTTAAAAACGATCAAAGAAAAGTACCTGCAAACAGCTACACCAAACACAACACGAATGTTGTCCAGCACTGAGGCGTTCTGAAGGGTCTTCACATCTGCAACCATCTCGCCTTGCTAAAACAGGGGATTATACATGTTTAAATTCAATTAACCCTTAATGTTAATTTAATATCTTATTATAGCTTTGTTTCTTTCAAAATATATGTATATGCTTTCCTGATCATTTTAATTATGCTTTAAGAAATGTTGTTTATTTTTTTTTTTCAGTTTTAGTTTTAATAGTTAACTTAATGAAAATTAGACCACTAAATCAAATAATATTAGTTTAAGTTTGTTTATAATTTTTTTTTTATTTGAGTTAAACAACAATAACAACACTGCTATGGAATGAGCATCTCACCTTCTTGACAGAAAAACTTTTCCCGGAGTTATGAATGGCGTATCTGTATGACAAGAAATACATACAGGCTGACGTGAGTATTCATTCGGGATCTTAAAGCAGAAGAAAAGCTTCTGGATGTCATGAACACACCTGCTAATAACCTCAACGATTCTGGAATATTCCTCACTGGGGCTCTTCAGGGCTTTCCGTCGGGTGGACACATTATAGAACAGATCTTCTACCTGGAATAAAATCGATTAATTATGGATTTGTGTCGGTCCCAAGTTTGAATCATCCTTTCCTGATCCCCCCCTCCCCCCCTAAACGTTATACCATTACACTGTCCTATCTAAATAAAGGCAAACATGACTTAATGACAGTTAAACCTACAGAAATCAACGTCCCTTGGTTTCCAGCACAAGGTTTAGGTGGAGCTTTCAGCTTCCCGTCACAGTAACTGGCCCTGTAAACAAAACCAAAGTCAGACATAAAATACTTAATGAGCTGCGGTATATTAACATTCTGCGTGCATGCTAAAATATTTACTAAATTACACAACTGTAAAGCAATATATTAAATACTCTATATAATATCAAATAAAAACCTTACCTGTAGGCACATTTAGCATCGGCTGTTTTTGTGGTGATTGTGACATGGGCTACATGACTTACACTGGCCAGAGCCTGTAAATGAAGAAGAGAGGAGATTTAGTCGAGGTTAATCAGTAAACACACTGTGATCAGCTGAAGTGATCAATACCTCTCCTCTGAATCCATATGTTGCGATTGATGACAAGTCCTCGAAAGACTGAAGCTTGCTGGTTGTAAAACGCTCACAGACTATTTCCATATCATCTTTCTGCAAAAAATACAAATACAACAAGCTCCAAATAAGAAATGTGTCATTGACCAATGTCTACTGATGTGTCTTACCCTGATGCCAGAGCCGTTGTCCTGAATGAGGATGAGCTTCAGTCCGCCCTCTTTCACTGTTATCTGGATATTTGTGGCCTTTGCATCCAAACTGAGGATTTGAAACAAATATTAGTGTCTCGTTATGTGTCACATGCAGCTGTTGACATATTAGGGTCATTTCACCTCGCAGGTGCGTCTGTGTTCCTTATGTACAAGTACAAATTTGCTTTAACAATAAACAGCTTGTGCCAATGTTTATGTTTAATATAGACATTTTTCAACATACCACAGCATTGTGCCATTTTAGTATAATTCAAATATAATTTTAGTACTATTATTTATATAATATTTTAGCATTTATTACTACTTATAATAATAATAATAATATAAATATACTGCATACATAGTTGTTGCTTTAAGTAGATACCTAGGTAAAATTTCTAATATGCGTTTTAAGTTTTACAGTATCTTTTGATTTTAGCTGTATTTAATTTAACGAAAACGATTTTAATAGTTTTAGTTGAAGTTAGCAATACCAACACTGAAGCTGAAGAGCTTTTATAATAAACATGAGCGTGTTTATTAGTGATATGAAAAGTCGTGGCAAATAATAATGTGTTACATTATAACACCAGTCATAAATAATCAATCAACGACATCATGTATTTGTGACTACATTAGTTTTTAGTCAGTACTTTTGTTTATTAGTGATGAACCTCTGCGACACCGGTTATTAGGTATAAATGAATAAAATCTCATCAGACAGAAGTTATTATAGAGCTCAATAAAAGCCTGTCACCAGTTCTCCATCATCTCTTTGATAGCATTGGCAGGCCGCTGGATAATCTCTCCTGCTGCGATGCGGTTCACTACGGTCTCGTCGAGTCTGCGGATGACTCCCGCCATGATCAGCTCTCACTCATTCACTAACTGGACGTTCACAGGAACTGGCACTACTTCACCACATCAAATACGCACTTTCAAATGCACGTGAATGTTTGTTTACGTCTCACGCGACACCCGCTAAACTTCAGGCGCGAATGGCGAGCGCCCGCCTCCCGAGTGCTGTGATTGGCTGGCGGAAGAACTGCATCCGGTGACGTAATGCCTAGAGTGACGTAGTGATCCGAAGCGGTGCGGTAAAGTAGTGTAAAGATGAACCAGAAGATTGAAATGTTAATACTAAACAATTACTTTAACCAGTTCACGTACTAATGTGCATAACTCGGGTGAATATATGTATAAAGAAGTAGTTTTAAAATACCGTACATATATTTTCCGAGTAAGCAATAATAATAAATGAGTACAATTAATACAAATAATATAGCCAATTAACAATTTACTTATATGAACCATTTACATTTTTGTTTGGAAATGGTTCATACAAGTAAACTGTTCATTTATTATATTATTTGTATATTTGTTAACAAGTAAAAAATAATTTGAATGTAAAGTAAAATGAGGACGTCATTTTCTGTATTTGATAGAAAACGCGTGTGTGTGTGTGTGTGTGTGTGTGTGTGTGTGTGTGTGTGTGTGTGTGTGTGTGTGTGTGTGTGTGTGTGTGTCTGTGTGTGTGTGTGTGTGTGTGTGTGTGTGTGTGTGTGTGTGTGTTGGGCCAGTATTTAAAGGGCAAGTATGCCTGTCATTACCAAATACACTGAAAAAAAATGTCCTCAAAACAATTTATAGTCACACATTTTTTGAAGTAAGAGGTTTTGGTACATGACTTAATTTCATCTTTTGATGACATGCTGAATACAGACATTGTGCTGATTAATACAACCTGTTGGAAGTTGATCGTTGATTTAAATGTAGAGCTTTTGCTTTAAATTATGGTAGCCTTCAGCATAAATTATGCATATGTGCTTTTCAGATTACTGGTTTGGTAAGGAAATAAGTAAACAGCTGGTGAAACCTGCTCCGTGTCAGTTCATGCTTGTGAAGAAGTTTACCTCCACACCACTGTGTAAACTATCATTTTATGAGAGGTCTGTTGATGTACACAATGTGATTCACTTGCTATAATATCCCAAAAATATTCATATTCTAGATATCAGATGTAATTATGAATCCAAAGTATAATAGGCTATGTGTGTTATAGTTGATTTGTTCAGAGTTTGAAGACTGAATGCTTTGTCATAGCAGTAGAAAACATCTATTTTTAAAGTGCATATTTAAAGCAAAAGAAACAGTTTTTCAGACTGCCATGATGTTTTATGGTGAAATAGTTTTAAACTACTCAACTACAGCATCACAAAACAGTCCACAGGGGGCAGAATATAACAGTGATCGCTTCCTGGTTAAAGGGAAGAAGCTCTTAGCAACCGAGGTGATCCAGTTCAATAAAAATTCTGTTATGAAAGTGAAATCATTCTGTACTGAGTTATCTGGTTCACACAGCTGACAGACTGAGTCATGAACCACACTGCAAGCATGCAACCAGTCTTGTATCTTTGTTTCATGAATCTGTCTTGTTTCTTATTTATGTTTCATGAGAATGGAATTTCATGAATTTTCATGAAGACTATTTATACATTAAGTTTAGCTTCATTTAATGGTATTAAAATGGTAATCTTTTACTCATCCTTGTGTAACTTACTTTCTTTGAACACAGATATATTTTAAACACTATATTGTGTGAATGAGTTCCAAAAAGCACTATAAAAGTATCATATATATATAAGAAATTGTTTTATGTGACCACCAGACAGAAATGTAAGGTATAAATTATACATTTTGTGATCAACATAAAGGCGATGAGATTTTGGGTGAACTATTTCTTACAATGACTTTTCATTATCCTTATGTCTAATAGAAAGATCAGTTCTGTAGAAATGGATAATAATGAGAATTCACATCAAATCAAATGTTTTCCACTCGTCCACACTTCATTTTGTTCTAAAATCCTGTGGTTGAGCTCCACACAGTCATCCTGCGGCTAGATAAATCTGTCTGTTCTCGCTCGCACACATGTAGGTATGTGAGGAATTTCGTTTCTTTATTCTTTCATAATTTCAATGCTAATGTAAGTCAAACCTGAAACCAGCTCCCTTAACCTCTGTGTTGAGCTGTAAATCTTTCTCTTCAACACTGTCCCATGTTTGCTGTTCTGAATTCACACTGAACCTTTACAAGCCTGTAGAATGAACTGGTCTGACCAATGCTGAACAAGAAACTATGAGTGCAACATTCCCTGTTAGGTCTCTCTCTTACGGTTTCTCTAAAGCGTAACCTGTGAACTAGTTGTTATATTTGTCTCTGTTCTGCATTGAATTAAAGCTAGGGGCTACATACATCTTTTTTAGTGTGTTTTTTACTTGGAACAATTTATCAAAGAGGAGTTTGTGGGTTTCTGGACTGTTCCCCAAATGAGTTGCAGAAAATCAGGAATCCAGAAGTCCACAAATCAATAATACCTCATTTTTCCCATTTGACCAAACTTCATGGTTCAGTCATGGCCAGTTCATATAGCCAACACTTGTTTAGACTAATCATACATGAATATTTCTATAACCGGTGCTTCAAGCTACCTGGATTTGTTTACACACAGTATGAAGGTTGATGAAGGCCTATAGCCTGAGAAGGAGATTTCCATATCACATTATTTTATGAGGTGTCCTCTGTAAAGTTGAAGCTTGTCTCATCTGTCAATCTGTGTTTCTCTCTGCTTTCACTCTTTTGTAGGTCTGACCTGATATTTTTAGTGTGGAGGAAACTTCTAGTGAGGTGTGTGTACAGTATGAATAGGTAAAGTGAGACACTTTCTGGTAATTAGTCACTAGCATTGTAATAAAAGATGACAAATGGCTTAGCCCTTCACACAGTTCCAGTTTGAATAGCTAAAGATCGCTAGTACACTATAGAGGGGAAAGGAAGTATACAAAACCATAGTGTCCCACATTACCTGTATTATAAGCTTGAACATGTACCTGAAAAATAAAAAGCTAAGTTAAAAAGAGAAAAGAGGGAAAATTATCTACAATGATCTTTCCACAGTGCAAAACTGGTCACACTTGTAACACAGCTAGTCTGAACCTACTGATATGTTTGGGTTGTAATAGTTTCCTTGTTATGCTGTTTTAATATATGTGTGTGTGTGTGTGTGTGTGTGTGTGTGTGTGTGTGTGTGTGTGTGTGTGTGTGTGTGTGTGTGTGTGTGTGTGTGTGTGTGTGTGTGTGTGTGTGTGTGTGTGTGTGTGTCTGTGTGTGTGTGTGCGTGCGTGTGCGTGCGTGTGTGTGTGTGTGTGAGTCATTTTAACATTTAATCTGTTACTTCAATGTCATTTGGTTATCATGTCATCAGACCCCCAGGTTAAGAAGCCGTGTAGAAGAATTTAGAAAAGAAGCGGGTCAAGCACTGAAGCTTGGAAACACTTAAGAGTGTTAGAGAGAATGAACAGGTATAGAAAGATGTGAATGTTTTTTCTTTGTTGTTTCTTCTGTCTTTATGTTTTAAACTTTGATATCATATTTCCACTTAATATAAACCAAATTAAAGTAGTTACGAAATACTCTGTGAATGAGTGTAGAGTAAAGATTACTGTTGTTACTACCTTACTCCGCTGTTCATTTTATTTTCAAGCTTAAAAAAAATCAAAATAGGGCATAAAAAACAAACAAAATCACATGAGTTAGTCACACTGACAAGTGTGGCAAATATGCACTGACCTATTTTGTGCAATATTTGTGAGCCCAGCAATGCTTTGGAAAGTAGTTACAACCCTATACAGTAATGCTCATTCTTCTTTTGTTGTTTTGCGAGGATGTTAGATATCTAATTGTATCTAACATGACTCCCTGCTTATTCATTTCACAGCCATTAACATAAATCAAATCAAATTATAAGCCATATGTGAAAATGTATTTTTGTACGATAATAAATTCCTATACCTCAGGAGGGAGGTGGTAATTTCCAATGCTAATTTAGCTAATTTATGATTTCAGCAAAAAGCAGATATATGAAGAAAACTCATAGAAATGAAGGTACATTTCCAAACATGCAATTTAGCAAAAATGTGAAGGAAAATTACATAATTATGTGTATATTTGGATATAGGTGCTATTCGATTAGTGCTGCTAATACAGTCCTTCCTCTCTTTTCAGTGCATGCAAATATTATTCAACAGGATACATATGGATGGAGGGCTGTCATTTGCATGAATCTAGCTGCTGGCCAAAACATTATTTTCATATTATTTGTGTGCAAAGGCTTGCTGCATGTTTTGTAGATGCAGATCATTTTGAAAAAATATATATATATATTTTCGCTCAAAATTGTGACTTACATCTCACAATTCATGCTTTTCTTCTCAAAAGTGCTAGTTTACATCTCACAATTTGGACTCTTATTCTCTTATTCAGAATTTCATGTTTGTTTCTCTTAACGTGTGAGTCTGAATTGCAAGAAAAGAAGTCTGAATTGTGAAATTAAAAGCTCACAGTTACCCTTTTTCCACAAATTACAGCATCTCCCAGTCGGGGCTAGCCAAGCCTTCACCCTTAGCATACATACCGTAGCAAAGCTTTGTCCAGTCAAATGCTCTTTAAGATAAGATCGACCCTCTCTCTAACACTCCTCACCTCTAACTTGCTACAGCAAGTAGCATTGACCATGACTCAACTAATGATTCTTAGATAATAAAAGGGGCT
The DNA here is from genome assembly GCA_027564155.1 of Gymnocypris eckloni scoliostomus. Classification (NCBI taxonomy): domain Eukaryota; kingdom Metazoa; phylum Chordata; class Actinopteri; order Cypriniformes; family Cyprinidae; genus Gymnocypris; species Gymnocypris eckloni. Next base: position 25,928,695 of record CM050429.1, on the reverse strand, counting down.
ACGCCTTTATATGTCCTTTTCATATCAGCACTGTGCTTGTCAAGACATTTCACAGGGCATTAAAGATCTGTGATGAGCATAACAGGTATAAACACATGCGGATTAGCTGCGAAGTGATATCTGTAAAAACATGTGACTTCTGCTCTTGGAATGTTTTAGGTTTTACAAGTTCATGTACATCTTCACCCTTAACACTGCTTGCAATATGTGCTTTAGGCGGTGTCTGTTGAAACAATGCAGGATTGTTCAGGCATGCACTTGAGAAATGACATCATATCCTGTAGCCCTCGTCGCCAAGTTTTACTTGGAACGGAAACAAATACATATACAATAGAATTAAAGAAGGCAAGCTTTACAAACATTGGATCAATAGTGATTACTGACTGATAAATGTGAATTTGAATCATTTGTGTAAAGACTATAAATCAAAGTAGCCTGATTAAGATTTAAAGGAACCGTTTTCTTTTGAGGAGCTGTCAACTATAGCCTATATATTAGCACATCATTGCAATAAAAACAATTCAATTGTAATGTATGTGTTATAACCTTAATCAAAATAAATTGTACAATGCACGCTTAAAATAGAAGTGAACGTGTCAATGAGGTTTGAAAAATGTTCAAGCATTTTGTGGCAAAGCATTGGCTGTAAACTTAGAAGTGAAGTGGTTCCTCTTAAGATGAATCGCTTCCAGATAAACCAGACTGAAGACCTTCTGGCGTAGAAATGATGTGATTTCATCTCTGTTGCCAATGGTGACGCTGGAATATACATAAAGTCACACCCTTATTCTGAAACTCTGCAAACAAATGTTAACAATAGTGCTGTGTGTGTTATTTTAGAGCATTATGCTTCCAGCAAAAACATAATGCATTCAGCACATGTCTGGTCAGATTTGCGCCAACTGGATTTTAAATGCAACTTCCAAAAACATTTGTAGTATGTTTTAAAAATGTGGTCAGTCTAATCAAGTCACGTCTTCCACAGATCACCTCCTTTAAACAGAAAATCCTGTCATCATCTACCCGCCCACAAGTCGCTGGGAGCTTAAATCACTTCTTCGTGTAAACATGAAGGGGAATTTTACATTGCATTTCAAGGAACATGCATACTGATCAATAATGTAAAGTACAAGCAGACATGTTCATGTTATGTGTGTTCTTATATAAATACATAACATGCATAGTGATAGATTATTATATATGTATAGCAATGTAATGTTACCCATTGCATATTTCAGTTTTGTTCACATTTACTTTATTTTTCTTTCTGTGTTTACAGAAGTTGTTCTGTTCCAGCCTAACACGTTCAGGCTCATCTGAACCCATTCTTTGATCTGCACTTCCATTGCACACACTAAGATTAAAATGTTGTCATAGACAATATAAAATCAATCACTGGTTATCCAGATAATATATTTGACATATAGAATGTTCATAACAGTTTTATGGCTTTATCCAAGTACGTTCTTGTTAATTAGTATTAATTGTGCATTAATTCTTCAGTAAGTAAAAAATGTATGGCCATTGCATTGACAAAATTACATTTAACTTTCTTAATGCACATTTTATCAATTGAATCAAATATAATATTTGACTGTCCCACATTAGTCAAAACGTGCTGTCCCACTTTTGAAACATCCTTTTCTAAAGTGGGACGACAGAGATTTACACATTATAACAATATTATTGCAAAATTTGATGTACAACTACATCACAAATATAATAATTTCATAACAATTTAGAACATTGTTTTATTTATAACTGATTTAAATCCTTAACAGTAATTTTGTCTAAATCCTGTCACTGACCTTTGAGTGAACTTTACAAGAGGTACTTCCTGTTTGATGGTTTTCATGGCCACATTTCTGACATCATTTCTAGAAAATCAAGTGATTTCAATATCTTGACACCCCTGCTTGAATTCAACACTAATCATGTTCACATTAATGTTGGAGACAAATTCACTAAAGCTTAGGTGTCCCACATTAGTCAGTGTCCCACATTATACTAATCCACCCGTTCTTGTTAATTAGTATTATTTGAATAATTAGTATTATAGAATTATTAATTCTTCACTAAGTTAAAAATGTATGGCTATTGTATTGTTTGATATTGAATTAGGTCAGGGATTAAATTAAAAGCATGAAATGAATTAATAACTGATGACTTTAATAATATGTATTGTATTTTTAGTGTCTGAAGATCTGTTATTGCGGGTGGAGGTTTTCCTGTGACCTCTGACTTATATGTTCCTCCAACACATATTCTCAAATTTGTGTGTATTTGAGCTCCAGATCAAGTCTTTGTTATCAGGATCTTGTGTTAAAGATTTACTAGGATTGAGAATGATTAACTTTGCATATACCTTAATACTCATATGAAATCAATATGTTATGGAATCAATCCTGTCATGAATGAAGTAAGTCAGTAAGTCTGTCCTTACTTCTCATCAGAAACTCACGCACGTGATTTGTCTTTTGAAAAGATGGACAAACGCTTGTTTTGAGTAGAACTGCATCATTCTTTTTGTCTTGCCCGCGAACACAAACAGGTTTTGCCTGTGCGCGTGTGTGTGTGTGTGTGTGTGTGTGTGTGTGTGTGTGTGTGTGTGCGCGCGTCTGTGTGTGTGTGTGTGTGTGTGTGTGTGTGTGTGTGTGTGGGGTGTGTGTTAGGCGAGATGTGTTTTCCTCTTCTTCCACTGGAGTGAAAGTTACAGTGTCTGTCGTTCGTCATTGCGGTCTTGCATCGATGAAGGGGTTTTACACAGGGAATTAAGGGAAAACTGCACTTTATATCGGTAAGTCGACTTTAAATATATGTGAGGAAACTTTGCTGCGTCATTGTATTGTATTTCATAATTGTACTTTTTTGTTGCTTGACAGTAGCCTAGGTTTTCTAAACTTGGAGAGCTTCACGATTCGCGACTACAAAATCTTACAGAGTCGAGTCGATTCTCATGAGAAAGAAAACATGTTTGTGATTAAGTTATCAATCGATGATTTGTATTTAAATAGATACAAGAGAAACATCAGCTCTCAGTCCGTAAATGGTGGTCTCTCTGTTGTTGCGACACACCCAGAGCTTGTTGAAGCAGATGTCTTTACTCGAGTCATTCAGATTCATTTGAAAACGTACAGGAGTCGTGCTTTTCGACTGTTTGAAATTATTACAAGGAATATTTGGCTGATATTATAATGGAATGTGAAAGTCCAGAGATATGTTTTGCTTGACGTGTTAACTAAAATGACTTACTAAAATAAGTCTTTTGGACTTGAAATGGACTCTTCTTTTTTTCTTCTGTTTTAGTATCCATATTGTATTTAAACGATTGTAGCACCAATGTCGTATTTAAACCCTTCAGACACACAGGGACACAATAATGACTAAAATGTCTACCTTAAATGTATAATGACCATAAATCACCATAACTGATAATAAATAGGCCTATTATAAAAAAAGAACGTTTGTGACCATTTGAACAGTTATTTCTAAATATATGTTAAAAAAGTTGACAATTAAATAATTGAAATTATAGTATGATATTATGACTTGTCCTATTTTATTTATGTAGTCTAGTTTTAGGATATGCATTTAACATTCGATTTATGGGTTTTGCAACATTTATAGATTGACTTAATAACATCCATTCTTATTGATTTTGATGTCACTGGATGACAATAAATAAATAAATAAATAGCATTTAATTACTCACAAATGTTGGGTTACGTTAAAAATCTAAGAAACCTAAAAGGCTTCTTACATGTTTCCATTTATGTGAGCAGTGTGTTTCTTTTATTAAAACAAATTTTATATGTATCCAGCATATTTTTTGTTTGTTTGTTACAATAATCCAGCCACATGTTTGATTCATGTTTAATGTAACTGAGGAAGAAAACAGAGTTGTTGCCCTCACCTGGAATTAATGTGCATTACCATTTTTCTGGTGTTAAGTATTCTCTTAACTCTGTCTGCATTGGTGCAGGTGTAAATATGGCTCATCGTTCCCAGTGCTCCTCTGCCGGTGACAATCCCCTGGACCCAAACTACCTGCCCCCTCATTACCGTGAGGAGTACCGATTGGCAGTTGATGCCCTGGTTGAAGCTGACTTGAAGGGTTACTATGGGTTTCTTCAGGAAGCAGATGTGGTTGATTTCTTATCCCGTTCAGAGATTGAGTATATCAAAAGCATGGTGCAGGCTCCGCATCACACTGCCCAACCAGAGAGGAGATACATGGCTGAAGATGTAGATGGCTCTTCTGACACTTACTGGCCGGTACATTCAGACCATGATGCTCCGAGCCTGGACTTAGGCTGGCCTCAGCAGTACAGATTTGTTGGACCCACTGAGGTCACTACATTGGTGAACCCGTCTGACTCCGAGATGCCCAGTATCAAAGAGCAAGTCCGCAGAATGATCAAGAATGCGCAACAAGTGAGTATTGCATGCTGTTCAAGTGCAGTAATAAGACACTATTAGTGCATGACAGAAGTCAGTAAATCCAGACTGTCTTCCCTTATTGCTCAGTGATTTTAATCTCTTTGATACTGTTTTCACAAGTAAGCAGTAAGTTAGTACAGCAAACTGGTCACACTAGTTTCACAGCTGGTCTTTCATTCTAAACTTGACATAATGAGTTTAGTACTATGCTATTATGCACTCATTAAGGTTGTAGTATATAATGAGAACTTTGGTTTAATTGGCAAACACAACTGAATTAACTTCTTTCAAATTATATATTATAACTTCCAGTTAATTCAACTGCAAACAATGCATGTTTATTGTTTCAATTTGCCTAAAGGAGCTAAATGCATAGTGCTGATTTTATGCCAAATTCACACACGATCTGTAGTGTAATATCATAATAGTTGGTGTGATCAATGATGGCATGAGATGGCATACAATTACATGCACTGTTGCCTAGAGCAATGCCATTCACAGTATGACTCTGAATTGTAAAAGTATCGTGCAAAATCTGCAGGCTTGTTTTTGTTTGTTTGTTTTTTCTCCAAAATGTTCTTTTGTTAGACTGAATTCACAGTTAAGGAAGTTTGAGTTTCAGATAGTTTTTTTTTTACTTTGGCAGGCTCTTTCATGAACTTTTGCCAAATGTAAAATACACTGGGTCATCATTGTTGACAATGTGGTAAACCGAAGTCTAAGCAAACATAAAAGTAGACAGACTTTCCTGCCCTCCACCTCTCTTCATCTGATATTGACTTCTTTGTCATTTACTGTATGTATGGTTATCCTGCAACGTTGACACAAAAACTTGAAAGAAAACAAAAACTGAAACTTGTTCTGATATCATGTCATGCAATGCATAATGTTTTCTTTGAGTGAGATATATTTTATTTCTTGTTCTAGGTTATTGCTGTGGTGATGGATATGTTTACAGACGTTGACATCTTTTCTGATATTCTTGGTGCAGCGACACGCGGTGTGGCTGTTTATGTTCTTCTTGATGAACTGAATGCTCACCATTTTGTTGGGATGGTGAATAGCTGTAGGGTGAATCTGGATGAAATAAAAGTAGGTACTTTTCATAGGTTTTATCTATATTTAAGTTGAGTAGTCCTTAAGAGTTTTTAGCTATTTTCTAATGATTTATAAGTTTATTTATATAATTTTTTATAGAACTTATTTATTTATATAACTTTAAAGAATTTACTTAAAACCAGCATATATATTAATTGGCTTAGATTTTTTTTATGAAACTATATAAATATTTGTCCTATTATAAAAATAATAGGAAAGTAATGTTGCATACATATTTTAAGTATTTTGTAGCAATATATGTGAGCGTTATTACGATTGTACTGTTTTTACCATTAGATGGTACACTTTAAAAGACACTTAATATTTGGTTGTTTTAAATTATTACAAATGAATTTATATACTTTTCACTTGCAGTCCATGCGGGTACGAACTGTGTCTGGTAGTACCTACTGTTGCAGAACAGGAAAGACCTTCAAAGGTCAGATGATGGATCGCTTTATTCTGGTAGACTGCAGAGCTGTTCTAAGTGGCAACTATAGGTGGGTACATTTTATCTTTTGACAGTTAATTGCAAACCTTAAAAATACCTTATATGTTTTTTTGGTGTAGTCATTTAATGTGTTGATTAATACATTTTCTCACTTTGTGTTGCAGCTTCATGTGGTCTTTTGAGAAGATACATCGCTGTCTTGCTCATCTATTTCTGGGACAGCTTGTAACCACCTTTGATGAGGAGTTTCGGATTCTCTTTGCCCATTCAGAGCCACTGGTTGTTGAAAATGTTTTAGCAAATATGCCACACTATGGTGGTGAACCGGAAAGCTACTACAACACAGAAAAGTCCCACATGTTTAACAGACAACATACAACTATGGCCAGGGAATGTGCTGGACATACTACAGAAGATCATTTGAAATTGGGTAACAACATGTTACCCTTTAGAAGTGAATCCCTCCACAGTGCAACAGAAGCAAATCCCTCTGTTCAGAGGCACATGAACCTGCATGCTGCCCAGCAATATAGAGGGGATTCTCAATTTATAGATCATGGAAGGCAAATGAGAGGACCAAATGAAACGGTTGGCTTCAAAAGACATAGCTGTGAAAATATACATGATTACGAATACATGCCCCCTCAAAATCATCCAACAATGAGAGGAAACCAGTACATGGAGGGAGCAATGCCACAGGGCGGCCACTTTTCAAGGGAACCACATATTTACCAGGGAACTGGATTACAATCTGATTATGATATGTATGGAAGGTTTACAGGCCAAGGCCAACACATTGATCAGTTTTCAGGGCCTGTCTACCCTCATGAAGGGGATGAGGCTGAACCACCTGGAGCTTATGATCATATTCAAAGATACCTGCAGTCTCAACCTGCTATGGAGGAAGGACATGGTCCAAGAAATGTATTATCACCTGTGAAGTCCAATCTCAAGACAAATAGCATGGGACAGTCTTATACATGTCAGATCTCCCCAACACATCAAACCCGCCAGAACAGAAACGTTTCTTCAATGCAATCCGCAAACCACAGGATGCGAGTCAAAAGCAGGGCCTGCGGGACTGGAGGATCAGCTCATACCTCAGTGCATACGATGATGCAGGAGAACTGGATTTAGCTGAACTTGAAGGATCCACTTTATGTGATGATATTCCATGTTTTACACAGGAAGCTCCTTGTGGCCCTGTACGTGCTGAAATCAGACCAGGAAAAAGAGAGTTTAACAGGATACCTTCCCCTAGGGAAAATCCCACGTTTTTCCAAATTCAAAATGATTCTATTGTGCCTGACAGTTTAGCTAATCTTCCATCTGATTTATCCCAAATAATTATCAAAACAACACCAGCATCAACTTCAGAGTCTTCTTGCACCACTGAGGGTGACAAAGCGGATGAGACGCAGAATAGAGAACCTAAAGAGACTAACCGGATAAGTGAAGAGTTCCTCAAGAGGAAACCCAGCCGACCTGTCCAGAGGAGTTCTAGACTGAGACACTCACTGATATTCAGTTCAAATCTGGAGCTGCATATGTCAGAAGAGATGAAAGATACTGCTGCAGAAAAAGATGGGGATGAAGCTTCAAAACTTTCAGCTCGTGTTTCACAAATCTTAGATAAAAGGAGGACTGGTTCTCCATTTCAGCCATTTCAGTGGAGCAATTTTGCAAAGTCAGCCACATTTGATAACTCCATCTCAGAGTCTGCACAACCTGAGGATGAACTGAAGAAAATAGGTGAAAATTCGGATGTAGATAAGGTTGAAACCTGCCAAAATGTTCAAAATAATTCATTAAAAGGTGATTTGCAAGAAAAAGACCAGCCTCAACCAGTTCCTAAACAAAATAGCCAAAGGGATGAATGTCCATCTAATTTATTGCAAAAGCCATCTTCTTTCATAGATATGAATGACCCTGACTGTAGACTGAGGTATTTCAAAGAGTTAGCAGCCAAACGCAAACTTGCAGCAGCAAAGACTTCTCAGAGCAATCCGATGAAAGCCACCCAAACGTTTACTCTACCAGAGAAACCTTTAGCTAATGATGCAGATAAAAAAACAGGGCCTGTTTTCAAGAGCCCAGACACTCCACTCAAGTCAAAAAATACCCCTGCCACAGTAACAGAAATCAAAGAAACCTATAAAGATACCAAATGTGAGGAATCGAGTAAAGACATCCTACATAGAGCCACTGATGCTGAAAAAATTAGATTTAAGAAAAAACTTGCAGAAGAGTTTGGCTCAACTTTTAAAAATGCCAAGGGAGACATTGATCAAGCTCTAAAACCTGTTGAAGAGGCAATAACAGTATCTACATCTAAAAACCAGACACCCCATTTTAAACATTGTTTCACAAAAGCCTCTCTGTGCCTTACAAAATCAAGTAGATTCTGTTGCATTAGATACTACCTCAACAGAATCTGGCCTCAACCAATATCATATTCCTAAAGAAATAGATCCCTCCCATGCTGTTCTGACTGAAGTTTGTCCTCCTGATAAGTTACCACTGACAAAGTGTGCGTCACCACTACGCACCACTCCAAATGAGGGAAGTCCATCTGCAAAAGACTCCCAAATTCTTGCACAGAGCTTAACCAATATTTCTAGCACATGTTCTGATACTGTGCCTCTTGGTTCTAGTTCAACACCAAACCTGGCAATTGTAGATACTTGTGTACCTTCAAAAAATGACCACATAAATACAGTTCCCTCCCCAGCATGTCCTAAAACTAGAATTTATTCCACTGAACACCCCAATGCAATAAAGGCTGACTCTTCTCAACACTTCAATGAAACTGGGGCAGATTTGTCTAGACACTTCACTCAAAGTAGGGGCTGAACCATCTACAGCAGAAAATGTGCATTCCCAACACCATTCTGAAACAGAGAAAAACTCTTCTCAACAGTATACTTTAATGGAAGCAGACTCTTCCATACCACCCACTACCACAGAAAGTGAACCCTCTCAAAAATCAACTTCAACAGAGGCAGAATGGTCTGCTTCAACAGAGGCAGATCATTCTCAACACACTACTACATCTAAAACAGACTGTTTTCAACAGCCAACTGCAGTGAGGAAAGACTTTTTCCTACACCCCACTCCCACAGAATGTGGAACTTCACAAAACGTCCCTCTTACAACAGAAACGGATTCTTTCCAACAGCCAACCTTAGCAAAAAGTGAATCGTCAAATCACTCCTCTACAATTACAGCAGCCTCTTCTCAACAGCCTACTGAGACAGGAGAAGACTCTTCTCAGCCCCCCACTAAAACTGGGACAGACTTTTGCCAACAATCCAGTGCAGCAGAAAGCAGACAGACAGACCCTACTACAGCAAGACATAAATCATTCCCAACCGTACAGTGCAGTATCCTCAGACTTTTCCAAACATCCCCCTGCAGTGGGGGCAGACACTTCAGAACAGCTCACTGCAGCAGAGATGGACTCTTCTCAGCTGTCTGCTGCATCTGTGGAAGACTCTATGCAACACAATGTGGCAAAAGAAAGTAAACATCCCCTAAAACCCACTGCATCAGGTACACAACCCTTCATACAGCCAAATGCTTCTGCTGCAGGCTCTTTACAACATTCCAGTGCAATGGAGACAGACTCCTGCCAGCAGCCCATTACAAAAGCCAAAGACTCTTCTCAACATCCCACTGCAACAGCCACAGATTCTTCTCAACAGCCCACTACAACAACCACAGGTTCTACCCTGCAGCCCACTATAACAATCACAGACTCTTCCCAGCAGCCCGCTGCAACAGATATAGTATCTTCCAGGAAGCCAGCTGCAGCAGACAAAGTCTCCTCCCAGAAGTCCATCTCAACAGGCACAGACTTTTCAGACACAGACTCTTCTCAGCAGCCCACTGTAACAGTCACAAACTATTCAGGCACAGACTCTTCCCAGCAGCCCACTCCAATAGTCACAGATTCTTCCCAACAGCCCACTTCAACAGTCACAGACTCTTCAGACAGAGACTCTTCCCAGCAGTCCACTGCAACAATCACAGACGTTTCCCAGCAGCCATCTGTAACAGTCACATACTCTTCAGACACAGACTCTTCCCAGCAGCCCACAGCAACATTCACAGACTCTTTAGACACAGACTCTTCCCAGCAGCCCACTGTAACAGTCACAGACTCTTCAGACACAGACTCTTCCCAGCAGCCCACAGCAACAGTCACAGACTCTTTAGACACAGACTCTTCCCAGCAGCCCACTGTAACAGTCACAGACTTTTTAGACACAGACCCTTCCCAGCATCCCATTGTAGCAGTCTCAGACTCTTCCCAGCAGCCCAATCCAATAGTCACAGACTCTCCCCAGCAGCCCACTGCAACAGTCACAGACTCTTCCCAGCAGCCTACTGCAACAGTCACATGCTCTTCCCAGGAGCCCATTGCAACAGTCACAGACTCTTCCCAGCAGCCCATTGCAACAGTCACAGGCTCTTCCCAGCAGCCCACTGCAACAGTCACAGACTCTTCCCAGCAGCCTACTGCAACAGTCACATGCTCTTCCCAGGAGCCCATTGCAACAGTCACAGACTCTTCCCAGCAGCCCACTGTAACAGTCACAGGCTCTTCCCAGCAGCCCACTGTAACAGTCACAGACTCTTCCCAGCAGCCCACTGTAACAGTCACAGGCTCTTCCCAGCAGCCCACTGTAACAGTCACAGACTCTTCAGACAGAGACTCTTCCCAGCAGCCCACTGTAACAGTCACAGACTCTTCAGACACAGACTCTTCCCAGCTCTTCCCAGCAGCCCACTGCAACAGTCACAGGCTCTTCCCAGCAGCCCACTGCAACAGTCACAGACTCTTCCCAGCAGCCCACTGCAACAGTCACAGACTATTCAGACACAGACTCTTCCCAGCAACCCACTGCAGCAGAGATAGACCCTTCCAGAGAGCCCACTGCAACAGTTACAGACTCTTCCCAGCAGCCCACTGCAACAGTCACAGACTCTTCCCAGCAGCCCACTGCAACAGTCACAGACTCTTCCCAGCAGCCCACTGCAACAGTCACAGACTATTCAGACACAGACTCTTCCCAGCAACCCACTGCAGCAGAGATAGACCCTTCCAGAGAGCCCACTGCAGCAGACACAAACACTACCCAGAAGTCCACTTCAACAGTTACAGACTCTTCCCAGCAGCCCTCTGCAACAGAGACAGATTCTTCCCCTGAGGCCACTGCAGCAATCACAGACACTTCCCAGAAGTCCACAGCAACAGACACAGACTCATCACAACAGACCACTGCTAGAGTCACAGACTCTTCAGACACAGACTCTTCACAGCTGCCTGCTGCAACAACCACAGACTCCTTCCAGCAGTCTTTTGCAACAGATGCAGACTCCTCCCAGCAGTCTGCTGCAAAAACTACACACTTTTCCCAGACACACACTGTAACAGCCACAGACTCTTTCCAGCTGTCCATTCCAACAGAGACTGATTTGTCCCAGCAGCTCACTATACCTGAAAGTGAATTTTCCCAAAATCCAAAAATGGAGACAGACACTTCCAAACATCCTATTAAAACAGAAAATGAATCCCTTCAAGACATCACTGCAACAAAATCTGACTGTGTGAATGAGAAAAAAGATGATAACTTATCTGAAGCCTTTAGCAAACTAATACCCATTCTAGAGGCTAATATTACTCAAAAAGACAATAGTACATCTCAAAATGCAATCATCACAGACTTAAGTTCCCCAGCTGAACATTTCCAATCTGATATTGTTACACCTTGTGATAGCCAAGTGGAACTAAACCAAACACAAGCACGTATAACCCATACAGTAAAAGACACTGACAACGGTGCTTTAACTAGACTTGATTCAATGGAGGTGAGCTCAACTCAGCCTCAAGGTTCACCAAAACCTTGCCTGTCCTCGGATGAGATCGACTCAACTGAGGGAAAAACACAATTACAATCTAGCTTATCATCAAATCCAATGGAATCTAGTTATCAAAAAGACTCAAAGCCTGAGAAAACAGATGGGTGCCAGACACCTGACACCATTGCAGAGCAAACTGAGAGTCATGACACTCCAGCTATAGATGCACGGCCTCAGATAGAAGTTTCTACAGCAATAGAATCTAACGGGGTTGATAAAACGAAACAAACAACACCAGAGATAGAAAACACTGTGACTAACATTGAAGAGGTGTCAGAAAAATCACATTTGACTGTACAAAGTAATTCAGAAAATCAGTCTTCTGTTGCAGAGAATGCAAATTCGATTGTGTCTGCGCATCAGACATCTACTGCAAATGTCATATCTTGCAGCAACCTTAGAGATGACACTAAAGTTCTTTTAGAGCAAATTTCAGCAAAACACCGAAGCAGATCTTCCCTGCCCAAGCAGACTCTTGCTGCACCCAATGAAGCCAAAAAGGCAGAGGTTAGCTCTGCAGATAAATTGTTCTCAAATTATTCAGGAAGGCCCTGGTCCTCCAAGACTACACCAGAAGAGCGGGAGATGTTACTTCAAAAGATGGAGCAAATGCGTAAAGATAGGAAGGTCTACAGTCGTTTTGAAGTATGTTGTAGGATTTTTTTTCATATGAATTAAACATTTCTGAAAATATTGATTGTCTGTTGCATAGATTCAATGTCTGAAAGCACAATATCCAAAAGACTGAAGTTCAATGTTTAAATGTAAATGTATTTCCTTACATTATTTAATAATTTGTATTTGGTGTTTTCACAGGCCTCATGAATTAAGACACTGGAAGAGGGGCTCCACAGATGAACAATAAGAGGGAAGCGATTTTGGCAGATTTCTTTCTTTCTTAAAGTCTTACCTCATTACTGTGAACCAGCAAAAACTTGGATTGAAGTGTCTTATAACTTCTGATTATACCAAAGAGTGCTGCCTGTTGAGAGAGTGGAAATCCCTGCGGGGCTTAATAAGCCATGCAGATGATCGGGATGACAAAAACAGGAACTTTACCAGCTGGAATAAGCTTTTGATAGGGCAGGTATTTCTTTATAGTATAGCTGTGAAAAACATTTCTAAATCTTTTGCAGATGTTGGGAGTTCTATATCTAGAAATGATTATCTGTTGTAAATACTGTAAATAGAGAGTTGTTTACCTTACAAAAACAAGGAGTTTGTTAAAAATGGAGCTGCCAGAGACAGAGCATGTGAGTGATGATGAGTGGGGGAGGAGTTGCAGGTTTTGCCAGGAGCAAGGAGCAGGTTTTCTGAAAGTCTCCAAACATCGTTCTGATACTGCTTCAACGTGTCAACAGAGTCAGACTTGTGTTTGTGTTTCTATACAGCATAAAACTTTTCTCCAAGTTGTTTTTTTATTATTATTTTTTTATTATTAATATAGGTATTTTGTGCCCAGGTGTTTTTCACTGATATTAAAAACCAACACTGAAAGAACTTCATAATGGATCAGTAACTGGGCACACATTTTTCTATGTAGTGAACTTGAAGCAGTGAGCAGCAGGAAACGGAAAACATGGAACTGGAAGTGCAGCTGGAGCAAAATGATCACAGGATGCTTTGAGGAGGGAAAAGAGAAATAGTTCAGTCATATGGTCTAGCGAGAGAATAGAAAAGGACATTCCACTAGATGATTAATTTAGATGTTTACTAGTCCATCCATTGATTGTGTAAACCAAATATATGCCGCTGTAAAATACATTCTGTTGGTTTATGTTGATGCACAATGGAAACTCCTAAAGCACGTTTTTGAGTCCACGTAACATATGAATGAGGATAGTATGCAGCACCTTTTTTGCTAAAAGGAGTTTCTCAATATACCAAATCGATACAAAAATGTGCAATATCATGAATTTAGGATGAAATATTGTTTTATTTAAATTGTGAAATCCGTTTGTCAACATTTGTCAGTGTATTAGACTTGCATCTGTTTTTGACAGAGGTTCCCATAATCTACATGTGTAGAGAACCAATAATGTCTGTTACATGTTCCCACCTGTTACAAAAGTTGTATGTTTGAATCCTGTTTAGAGTAAAATGATTAATCCTACGCTGATGTAAACAAAAATAAAACTAGAACATATGTTCTTCAAATATTAATATCTCAAACGTGTGTTATTTGCTTTTGTCAGAACAGTTATGAAACTAAATACTCAGTGGGAAGGAATTTATCACACAGACGGAAAAAAAGATGAAAGAACAAAGAACAATGTCTGGGTTTGTTCAATCTGTAATCATTCGCCTTTGGTTCAATTATGGGTGTTTTATATGGGAACAAATTGATAGTTGACTAAAAAATAAAAATGATAATTTACCTTCATGCCATTCCAAACCTATGAGACTTTCTTCTGTGGAACAGAAAGAAAACAGGTAAAACATGGTAAATGATGACAGAACTTTTAATGTTCTTTTAAGTCAACAAATATTGGAGTGAATGGTGGCTAGACCATGTTACAACATGGAAAATACTTTGTAGTGAGTATCGCCTTTAGTAGATTTATGTGACATCACTGATCTTTAATTAGCTGCTCAGGCAGGTTTGAGTCCTGCTGCAAAGACTTGAGCCTTGCAGTTATGCTTAAATAAACCAAATTACAGAACATATTTGTTTAGCTTGTGATATTTAAGAGTGTGTTACATAATTGTTCTTGGAGTGAAGAAAAAAAATATGTATGACAACAACAAAAAACACATGGCCCTTTGTGAGTATTTGCTCTTTTATAACACCATGCCAAATTAGCTAATCGGTTTAAGCTAATCTCAATATAAGCTTTATTCTCATGAATCTGAATTAGTTCCCCTGGCATTTCTTAAAGTCTCTTGCAGCTGAGCGGAGAACTCAGTTCATGGTGATGACATTAGTATTTCAGCAACAGACGGTAGACATGGCTGGCATGTTGAGGAAATTTTACCATGTAGTTGCTTTCAGCTGGTATATCTTTGTCCTTCAGTCTTTTTATGCGAAACGAAATTCAGATATACCTCCTGGGATATTTGTCTATGGCGGACCCTGGAAATACCTCACATTTTTAAACATGGTAAGGTTCCACCCTTGTGAGGACACTTTTACATTGTTCTGATAGACATACTGGAGGTTGCTTGTAAATGTTTCATTTCTCAGGTCTTACAGCTAGTGTTTTTTGGACTGGCATCTGTGAATGACCTTCTGCCTGTGAGGAAAGACTCCAAAGTATCACTTCTCTGCCTCGGCAAGGACTTGCTCTTTTCTGTTTTTGCGTTTCCAGTGGGAATGGTGAGTTTGGATATTACTCGACGTTAGTCCAGAACCCATTAAATGCTGCTTCTAGATTTAACAGAAATGTATAGAAATGTAAGCAATGAATGTGCATCATCTACTGGTGGTTAATGGCAATAACGCTTTTTTAATGCATAAGATTGAATGCAAGCTTTAATAAGTAATTACTTTACAGTTGTGTGCATCTTATTATTATTTCATTTATTTGAATTGTTTTAAGTTTGTAGTTCTGCTGTTCTGGCTGATTTTTGCCTATGATCGTCAGCTGGTCTATCCAGCTTCGATGGACAGCCTCTTCCCTTCATGGATGAATCATGCTATGGTTTGTTCTCTATAATGTATGATACGTTTTTAAAATGTCAATGAAATGATTTTCTTCACAATTAAATTGACCTTTTGATTCATAGACTGACTAATACCGATGGCTATGTATGCTTGACTCGTAGCACACTCTTGTTCTCCCAATCGTGTTTGGTGAGATCCTGGTGGAGCCACATATCTATCCTAAAACGAAGAATGGATTGGCTGCTTTGGGATTTGTTAGTCTTGCTTACTTAGGATGGTGAGTTATGATTATGAGTGTGCTAGTTATGAAACTATTTGCCAACAACACTAATACTGACTAAAACAAATGTATAGCCTGAATGCACTGTAAGTCACTTTAGATAAAAGCGTCTGTTAAATGCATAAATGTAAATGTAATACATCCCTCTCTTTTAGGGTGGCTTGGGTGTATCTGACGGTGGGGATCTGGGTTTACCCTATACTGGGGCTGCTCAGCAGCTCAGGACTGACCGGCTTCTTCTTTTTTAACATGCTTGTGCTGGCGCTGCTGTACTTACTGGGACAAACATTGAACCGTAAAGTTTGGGGTGAGAAAAGAGCAGAATCATATGTCTGAGTTTTATTTTCATTATATATTTGTATCTATTGGAATATTTTTGAGAAATATTGTGGCTGCTACAGTATATAAACACTAAACCAATACCAACTTAGTAATTAATATTTCCTTTTACTCTCACAGGGAAAGAACATCCTAAATGTATAAGAACATGATGACACATGATTAAAAGAGTTCTGGTGAACTGGTCTTATGAATATCTGATATGAACCATTTCTAAGTGATTTGAGTGCAGATGCCTGATGCTGCTCATTTATAATAAGTACACTTGCATTATCATAGTTTTGTAGATTTTTTTTATCTGTGAATTTGAAACTACAATATGTATCTGATGTTATAGACATTTCTGGGAACTTGCCGAAATAATAAAGCTAGTGTCCTCTAACATTAATCGAACAAGTTAAATCAAAAACTGCATAAGTGGTAATAAATACCCTAGTAAAAAGTAATATATTTAAGCTTAGTTCAAATCTATCAACATATTTACTGACATACTCAAGATTTACTAATATAAAAATGATAATTAAACTTTATTTGGAGTACATCTGCACAATGCACATTTCTTAATTTCAAGCCTAAAATGTGTTTTAATGTCACTGTTGATGAGGATTGTATGATATTTGAATATTATCAGTCTTTAAATGCAAGATGTTTAAAGTGTGCCTAAAGTATACTCACAATAATTCCACTTCAGCACAATCAAATTCTTCATCTTTAGTTGTACTTCAGCACTACTTCTGCACAATTAAAGTGCATTAAGTACACATTTAGTTGTTAGTTGCTCCAATTAAGCAGACTTTAATTGTACCAGTTTAACATACCAAAAATACAACTGCAGGGTATTTTTAAAAAGCATTTAAATATGTACATTTTAGTATACTTGGCATGAAATAAATGCACAAAAATACATTTCAAAATATTTATTTTTCACTAAGGTAACTGTTTTATGAATTTGTATGAAGCTCAACATGACTTTGTTAAACTGTCTATACATATAGTTTCATATCTTAACAAATTGCTTCAGTAAATTTCAGATCTGTCTTTGGAAACTTTGAATTTGGGGTTAAAGATGCCAAATATATTCTGTACATTGTGCATGTAGGAATATGATTAATGCATGCCGATCCAAATGATAGAAACATTCTCTACCCTAGAGAACGTTTGTTCTTCTTCATGGGAATTAATATCATTTCTTCTTTGTCCATTTGACCGGAGTTTATCAGAACAGATGTTTTGGATATGATTTCATGAGAAAGTGCTTCACAGTCTTTGGTTTGGGAGGACAACATGTCACATGTTTCCCTGAATAACCAGTAACTGAAGTATTAGAAACGGTCAGGTTTCCTTTATCAGGGTTAATGATCAGATAATCATCCGGATGACTCTTCCCCTCTCAGGCTGAACTTCCTCGCAGATCTCTGTATTCTTTGATATGGTGCAGAGTGTTTGGATCTGCATCCACCAGCCCAACAGAGAGGAGTCGAATGATGAGGCGAAGTTCCTGATCGTTCATTCTCCACTGCAGGAAAACAATCAGATATTCATGTGCATCCTTCAGTCAGCAGAGAACCAGATCGATTTTTAGACATATAGCCACCTACCTTGTTTATGTAAAGTGTATTTTTATCTTGGAAGGCATCTCCAGCTTTAGCATGTTTCTGTTTTGGAGAAAATACAGAGAAAAAAACATGTAAGATGACTTTCAAACAGCTTTTGAGCAAAACCGCAGCATTAAAACATTCCATTTATCCACCATCCCGTTCTGAACTGATGATTGGTCAAAAAGCTACTGAATTTATTGCTTTAATGCAGTTACAAGATGCTCAAGAATGACTTTTCTCGAACGGCAAACAGTACAGAAAGCAAACTAACACATAACATAAGCGTTATGTAAGTGTTAACTCCCTCTCCACCTGCTTTAGTCATATTTATCTCTTCTGACTAGTTCTGCGCCGCATGCTTCTCCCAACAATAGATGTAATAGGAAGATAATTATGTATAATTTGCTGCTGACCATTACATCCAGATGAACCAGTTTTGAAAACATTTGAAACACTTCCTCTCACCTGACTCAGACCACGTGACATGCACTGGATGATGACAATGAGCCCCAAAGCAATCTGTAGAAAGAAACATTTTCATTTTCATAAAGAGTACACAGAAATATGTTTGCAAAAAGATCCAAATTAAAGAAAAAATGAAAGAGAAACGATACAAAACACCAGTCTGGGATATCGAAGATTTGATTGAGTGATGGATTTATTTTAAATGATTTTAAAAAATGTATCTTGCTCCCCAAGGCTGCATTTATTTAATAAAAAATACAATAAAAACAGTAGATTGTGAAATATTGTTACAAATTAAAAGAACTGTTTATGTTAATATAATTTATATAATATATATATATATATATATATATATGTATATATAATGCACTCTGCATTTATTTATCAACAACTATTTTAATTTTTCTGGATTCCGTTTTTTTCCCATTTTAATTTTCTGGACTCCTTTTTAATGATCAAATTAAATTGTATTAATCAAAAAGCATGTTTAATTAATTAAAATCATGAAACTTATACACTTAGCATTAACTTATTAAAAGTGTAACAAAAATTACATGTTTAGGGCTATATGAAATGTTTTCTTTTTTCTCACCTTATGTTTTATTGTTACAAAATTCTGTGTTTCAGCATGTCTAATTATTTGAATGCAATCAAAAAAATTATTAAATGTTTTTTCCCCTCAGAAATTTTGTTGTGTATATACATTGTACTGGTTATCAGATGAAGGCATAACACGTTGATTTAATTTATATTTTAATTAATTAAAATTAAACATTTAAATGTTGGGCAAATAAAGGGGACTGTTAAAATTAAAATATTTTGTGATTATTTCTTTAGAAAATAAAGTTGTATTATTTTTCAACAGTAGTAGTAGTAGTAGTGTTTCTACTAAATAATAGTTATAGCCTATTTCTGGCACGATGTTACCGCACGATATCTTTAAGTTAAACCAAACTTTTATTTTGAATTATCGTGAATAACTTTAAAGTTCTCCGTGTTTATATATTACGACGCTAGTTTTCCTCAAATGAAATGGTAAAATGCTCGTGAAGTGACTCTCAGAACAGTTCTGGAGCTATTGTTCATATATGTATGTCCTCATTGAGACTGCAGACGAGCATCGCGCGCTGTGTGTGTAGCGTTAACGTCAGTAAACAAAACCGCGCGCTGCTCCAGTCACACAGAGACGCGCAGAACATGCAGGATTCATATTTAAATCGACTTTTGCGGCGTAATATTTACAAATACTAGTCCATATCGCGATTTGATTGAAGTGTAACGACCTACTTTTGATTAATTAATCCAAACTTCGACACATTCCGTGAGGTTCCGCGTTAAACTGTGAATTCCGTGTTTATGACTGGCTTCCGTCCAGGTTCAGCATCGCGGAAATCACAGGGCCCTACTTAGAGCTACTGAAATACAGCCTTTGTGGCTGATAGGTCTGGTGTCCCCTAAAATAATGCATATATATTTAATTGATTTTTAGTTTATATGTATCACACACCAAACACAAGCATTAAAACACGGGGATAATACAAAAAGCTGGTAAACTTACCCCCACAATGTACAACATGAGTGTTTCTTTGTGTTCCTCTTGCGTGTGTTTGTCTCTGTAAGTCTCTGTGATTTATAAGAAGCTGAAAGGCCATCATGTGAGCAGAACCAGATGTGCAGGTTTAACACGTATGTCAAGCTACCAATGCCAGACAATCATGATCTTTCCACACACACTGACAGCTGGGAAATCACACTGACGCACAGTCCTGTGACACAATTCTGCACTACTGACGTTGTTTTAGAGCAACAATTAGACCCGTGTTTTTCTTTTCATTAGTAAAGAGGGTTTTATCAGAGGTAATGGCACATGTGAAGTCTTACATTCATGTGATCAGAAAGATTGAGAGGTGACGCACATACTTCAAGCATCACAAACCAATAAACAAAGAACTGTCTCATTGTCAAGATGTTGTTTCATTATGTTACACAATTCAGTATCTTCTTCAGATCAGAAGAGTTTAAGTTGTTTTTCGAAAGAACTTGAGAATAAAAGTTCTTGACCTACGAGTTTTCCCTTTGTATCAGTCTGTGTTTTAAACTTTTTATTTTTAGAATCACCTAAACCCAGAGCAAACACGCTTTTTTAATGCTTCAAATAATTTTCTAGATTATTAAAGTGTTTTTTTTCTTAGCAGGGGTTTCCTCATGCTTTTTTTTTGTTCAGAAGAAAAGTGAAAGAGATAATATATACACAGTGTTGGAAAGGTTGGAAATGTAAAAGGTTACAGATTAAAAGTTACACTATCTAAAATGTAATAATAGTGTAACTATTTCAATTACTTTATTAAAGTAATATACATTTTATTATCATTTTTTTATTACCGTTTTAAATTTCTAATGTTTTCAACTGTTAATAATTTTCAAACATGTAAACCAGGCAGGTTTAACCTTACAGTAGAATTACTATCAGACTTTCTAAATCTGTCATCACTTGAATTAAGATGATTAACATTTCATTTTAAAGCACTGCCTCCACAAAATCATTTTGAGGTTAAATACAGGAAATGGTTTAGTAGTTACAATAGTGCTTTTGAAATCAAATCAGGAAACACTGCAGTGGCTTGGAAGAAACAGTTGATCTTAAAAATAAAGTATATATATATATATATAAACCCAAAGAGAAGATAAACCTGTCTAATAAGCATGTGTCCTGTGTACTAAACTCCTGAAACATTGGTGTCTCATATTTTAGAGCAGCAGTCAATGCAATTTATAAAAGAATAAATCAAATCTGGGTGTGTGCAAAAAATAAACATAAATCTGAAGTTACCACCTTTGTTTTCATTAACATTATCATAAGTAACTGTAATTTAATTGCAATTTTTTAGTAACTGTAACCGGTTGCAGTTACATTTATTTTGGGTTACACTTTATTTTAAGGTGTCTTATTTTCAGTGTAATTATACATTTAAGAACTGAGTAATGATAATTAACTACATGTACTTACTGTACGGTTAGGATTAGGGTTTGGTTTAGGGTTACTTGCATATAATTATGAATAATTTAGTGTTTTTATAATAGTAAGTACATGAAACATGTGTAACAATGACACCTTCAAATAAAATGTTTCCTTATTTTGTAATAACTACTTTTGTAGTAACTGCTTCCCAACACTATATATAAGTAAATTAAGTGAAAATCCAAGAAAGAAAGTGTGATAAGTGAGAAACAAGCTTCAGTCTGGATCCAACCCTTAAACGATTGAGATGACCGAACACCTGAGAAGAGACGATGACAACCCCTCCGAGGACCTCAGAGGAAGCCAACCATCAGCGATTATACTGACTTAACCAAAGTCTGCCATAAATGGAGGATCAGCACCTGGAGACAACCTCTACAGCCCTGACCGTCAGCGGAGTCTAGGACACATAGATGAGCCCCAGAGACAGATCTCCAGTGAGGAACTCGTCACCTAGACATCCATCGGGAAAGACCCTGGAACCAGTGGACCACTTACACTCTGACTTTGCTGCAGTTGGAACAAACTACTGGTTCGTGTTCGGAGGGGAACTGGCCCCGACTGAGCCTGGTTTCTCCCAAGGTTTTTCTCCATTCTGTCACCGATGGAGTTTTCGCCTTGCCGCTGTCGCCTCTGGCTTGCTCAGTTGGGGACACTTCATTTCCAGCACAATCATCGACTTGATTGCACAGATACTATTTAAACTGAACTAAGCTGGACAATGCCATTACTAAATTCAATAATGAAATGCATTCAGCTGATAATTGAGTGTTAAATCCTGTCATTTTACATTATTGACACAATTTGCCTATTTTGATATTGTGCAGTGCTTTGTTACAATTTGTATTGTTAAAAGCGCTATATAAATAAAGGTGACTTGACTTGACTTGATAATCAAGCTGTTCCTGTACAGAAAGACTTTAGACATAACCAGTATCGCTTTACTGGACCAGTGCTTAATGCTTTCACACACACACACACACGCACACACACGCACGCACGCACGCACGCACACACACACACACACACACACACGCATGCACACACACACACACACACACACACACACACACACACACACAGGAATGTTGTCATGACAACAGAGCATTTGGTCTAAAACCATTTAGAGCATGTTAAATTCAATTTTAGAAACTGACGTGGAGCCTTTGGTGAATAAATAAAGAAACCCTGAAACATTAAGATAAAGGAAGTGAAGGAAGAGTTAAAAGGCAAATGGTTTATAAGAGGATGTAATACAATAACAAATAGTGAATTGATGAAGAATGGACATTTATTTTTCCATATGCATCAATATAATTAATAATCAGTCAGTAAAGTTCAAATCTCCATCAACAGCACACTGCCAATCTGAAGAACCCATGGGTGCCATTTTATCATTTGATGTGGACAGAATGTGGACAGTATTGTTTTTTTGGCATCAAGCCATCATGGTTCTCAATGCTTCTTGTTTTTGAATATATAGCAATTCTGAATATATAACAAATAGATAGTCTTTAAAATAAAGTTTAAAATGATAAACTAATGAGGCCAGTTATCACCTAACAGGTGAACATTTCTGTCATATTTAAGGCTTCACATAATGAGGCGATGACTTGCAAGTTTGTTGCAAGTGTACAGCGTGTGTAGTTCCTTACATAAACCAGTCATTTTAGCACTGTGTGTTAATACTGTATGTTTCAGTGTGACTATGATCGTCAAACCTCACCAGCTAGATGAACATACTCTGGGTCACCACCAGAGGAAGGCAAACACAGAGAGAAGCCACATCGTTTCCCGAAAGCAACTGTCTTAAATTCCGTCGTTACCAGTAGAGGTCAGCCGTATAACGATGCTTTTGAGAAACGCACCCCAGCCCAGAACGACCCATATCCAAAGAGTTATTGTCTGTATTTTAGTTTAATTATAATGAGCGTGTATAAAATAGAACATTTATTGCAATGTTTAAATAATATATTAGAAATGTAGCATAATTTTTTATTTATTATAAAACGTATTGGCATATACATTTCCACGTTAATCAAAATTGTGTTATTAAAGCCTATTTTAAAGGGCAGGAAAAGCACAGACACATGTAATTCTTCAAATAAAAATACATTAACAAAGGTGTAATTTCTAAAATAAATAAATAAATACAAATACAAACAAAAATAATCATATACATACACCTAGCCAACATAAAAACATGTTCTCAGTTCAATTTGTCATATAAGTGATTCTAAAAGTTTTGAATCAATGCTTGTCTTTGTGACAAGTGTAATTTTCCATGAAGTGGTCATACTATCATCAGTTACGGGAACTCAGTGTTATAGATTGTCATCAATTGAAATTATTTTATTCAATATCTCAAATCTCAATATCTTAATTTACAATAATTACAGATGCAAAATAAATGTTTCCCACTCAACATTATAAAATATTTATGCTGAAAATAAGATTAAAAACTTGTTTCCGGAGTATATTTTTCTTGTCCTGTGTGCTTCTTTTTTTAAACGCGTGTTGTGATTGGTCAGCTGGAGCCCATGTAACCAATCACAGCCCGCCTTCCATGGAGGAAGAAATAAATGCAAGATGGCTCCTCATATAAAACCAGCCGCCTTGCTTCTCTTTTGTGATCAACATAATTATTTTCCTCCGTTTATTCGATTAAAATACCGTTTTCGGGGAAGTACTGAGGGCTAAATCAATCTGTACGCTGGCGTAGGTGTTGCTCGGCGTCTTCGGGTGCTGTGGGATATATCTAATAAGCGAGCAGACCGATTTTGAGGCAGTGCGCTAGAGATCGGGCCTGTCCGCGCACGCGAACCTGAACCGAACCCCGCGCCCGGATCCAAACCTGAGCTGCTCAAATGGCTGTTTCAAGGTGAGTCTGTGGATAAAGGTTGATTTGCAAAAGGCAAATGCGTGTAAAGGCACATTTTCTAATTCTTAATAACTTTCTTTTTTATATAAATATGTTAACGTTACATTATAAGTCAAATGTATGTCTGTCGAGCTATTTCTAATGGCTAGTGTTTTAAAACAAGTTAACGTTAACGTAAATACATAACTCCTCACAACGGAAGACCGCAGAAGCAGTATAACCTCCAACAGACTGACCTGTCAAATTCTGTTATCTCGTGCAGTAAATCGTATATTAGCAGTGTTTTGTGTGACATCGCATGTGCGTTATTAATCTAACAGTTTGTGGTCTGCCATAATGATTCTACTTTATCCTGGGAAATCTCCGGTTAATGTGTAAATCCGCGGGTGATTAGTGGACTAACCCCACGCAGTGTCATCCCTCTCTGGGTTGGTTTTAACATCCAGACTGACTGAAGGTAGCGCTCATTTCTCCTAATCCATCTCTTCAGTTGATGCAGTAGATTAATGTGGCGTTTTATAACGTGTCTGACAGGATGGTCTGAGGGAAGCTACTAGTAGATGTCTGTTTTTACACGGACAAATTATTTTTTAGTAATTAAAATGTAGGCAAATACATAAATTAATACGAGACCCTCATGGAAATAATCTGTTTTTCATAGGTCGGGTGGCCCCCCAATAACAGCTATTAGTTATAATAAATGGTTCGTAAACAAATGTAATGCATCCACTCCAGACCATTAGATAAATATGCTTCCAATGCCACTGGTGCTATTAGGAGGAAAGAAAGCCCAGCCAAATTAAATGTGAAAGAAGCTTTTTCTATAGAGAATTTTTTTTGTGAAACTTTTCTACTTTTTCATGAGATTTTGGAAAGTGAATTTCACTACACACCAAAATTAGTTTGATGGTCTCTGATCTGAGATGGCTAAAATTCAAGTCAGTCTTATTTGTACACCGCTTTTATGCATTACACACTATGCGCATAGTTTCAAAATAGCTATACAGAAATTCATGAAGCTAATGATATCTTCTGTTTGTATATCTTCCAGATGTAGCTATATCTACATAATACAGTATGAATGCAAATAAAGTTGGGTGTACTGTATATCCAACTTTACATACATATTGAGTTTTATTTGCTAATATAGCATGTTGCTTTGTGACTGCACTGTATGGGAAAGCTTCAGGTTTGCTTATTAGTATTTGTTAAATACAAACAAATAATGTTTTTTTTATTTTAAAAAGACTGTCATATCATTACCCTTGCAGCATGTGAAGAAATTTAGCATGCTCGGGTTTCGGGTCTAGTGTGACCGTGGCTTCAGTGATGATTTTATAACATTGTACAATTGTATTGCCAGTCAGATCTTCGTTGTGTTATTTATAACATCCTGTCTTCAGGTTGGAACGGCTGTTTATCTTACTGGATACAGGTACGACCCCGTCACCCGTAAAGCAGCTGCTCAGCAGATGGGAGATGTTGTTAAGATTCATCCACACGAGTTTAATAACCTGATATCAAAGGTGAGTGTTCAGACTAGTAGAATATCTGATTTGTATTTCCTTTTTGACATATCAGACTAATCTAGTTGTTTGTAGTCTGAACAGCAAAAGCACAACGTTAAACACAAGTTAAAGAACAACGTGATTGCATTTTTGTACTAGTAGCACCAGAATGCTTGCTTCCCATCTGTTGTTCACAATGCTCTCTTATGTGATGTGAAAACATTTTGTGAACCGCTTGGACCCTCTTGAATGTAAATTAAAAAAAAAAAAAAGTATTTTGGCATCATGCTGACATTTACCATTACTATTATTGCAATGGCTGTAGATGGTGTCTGTCTGAACCATAGACTGTAAAAAAAGATGGACGACGAGTCTCCGCTTCCTTCCTCTATAAAAACAGTGATGCGAATGCAGGGTTTTTCCTGCATTGAAACATCATTTACCCCCAGCAGAACAAATTGGCAGTCCTGTAACCGTATAGATGAGGTTCAATATAACCGATGTGCAGAACCAATATTTATTTACTGTTATAAAGTAAATAAATAACTGAGTGAAGTAAGTCCATTCTTTACTTTGTTTTTTTCCCTCCTTTCAGTCATAACAACAACAACAAAAAACTGTTGAAAATTAACATTCTTTCATGTTAAATTGAATCTTCAAATTACAACAAAAACATTTTATTTATAAAAAGCAGCATCAGCAACACTGATATTAACAATACGCAAAAGAATGTCTAATGTTTTCAAATGGAGAAAATAAAGGACAGGAGTCATAACTTCATTTTAAACTACAGTTTTAGGTTTATGAGCTGTTTAATAGCATACAGAGTGAAGAACAATTCACTGGCTAATGTAAATTCACTGAATAATATTCTCTGGAATATTGAAATAAGCTATAACAAACAAAACATATTTTATTGCATTTCTCAACTGGCATGTTGTATCAGAATTATTAAAATGTTTTTGTCATTCTAAATAATGAAATGCCTGCTGACAGCGCGGTTTATCTATGCATTTACACAGAACTATAGTGAGAGTGGGGACGGTTGCAACACGTTTTGCATTTCTTTTAGTTGTTTAGAGACTATTTGCATTAGCCAGAATTTTAATACAATAAAGCCACATCAGTCGGTTACTCACCCACATTGCTGAACACGTGCACATGTGATTATATACACACAATGTATACTTGAATGGACAAAGTCAAATGTTGCAACTGACCCCACAAATGGAGACGGTTGCAACAGTCCACAGGGGCAGTTGCAACATTCATTAAAATGTAATTAAAACCATTCTTAAATATCATTTAGCA
Organism: Gymnocypris eckloni scoliostomus; assembly: GCA_027564155.1. Taxonomy (NCBI): domain Eukaryota; kingdom Metazoa; phylum Chordata; class Actinopteri; order Cypriniformes; family Cyprinidae; genus Gymnocypris; species Gymnocypris eckloni. The sequence continues at coordinate 25,901,776 of CM050429.1, read as the reverse complement.
ATTTCTTTATTTTATTTATGCATAGACATGGTCTTTAATAAGTTAAATTGGCTAAAAACGAATAGTAAATGGGAAAAATAATCAAGTAACAATCTTGGTTAATTATTTCAATACATTTTAACTACAAAATATTAATTTAATCAGAATCAAGACACTAAAATTTGATAATAGCCTACTTATGTTAGCATCTGTGAAAGGTTACTGAACTATGGCCAGTTGCATGAACTTAGTCACTGTCTTAAGAACTAGTTTGACCAACTAGCAGTAAACCAAGTGTATCAATGTTGTGATAATATCAACATGTTGCAACTGTCCCTACCTTGACGGCTGTGATAACTTTATATAATGGCTTGACAATATCTTTGACACATGTTAGCTATCCCTATTAGAAGCTAAGAGGAAAACTATAAATTACAATATAACAATATAAATTATGTTTTTACAATGCTTCACGCAAACAACTTAGTATGACAAAAAAAATCTAATTATTGAAAAAATACTTTTTTACCATGAAAATAATTTTTGGTAAAATGAATCGTTACATGTGCCTGATTTTATCCAGGAAGGATGGGGGGCTGATTTAGCATGTGCAGTATGAATATCATCACTGTAGCTCATTCCTGATTGAAGAAATAAGCCATGTTGCAACCGTCCCCAATCTCTTACTCAAACTGCGATCGCTTGCAGAGGTAATAATTAATTTCAATAGAGATGTATTTATTTTGATGTTTATTGACAAATAATATTGAATTAGGGCTGAAACGATTTAATCAATACAAAAAATCATTGAGGCAATGATGTGTCCTCAGAATTATTCAATGGTTTTTGATCATTCTCATAACAACCTCAAGATGGCGGCATTTATCTGTAAATCGATATTACAAAACCGATATCCGATTATGGTAAAATGCTTAAATGCGATATATCGTTGTCAATCTAATTATGAGTGATGTAAATGAGTTCTCGCTTGTGGTAGCATGCATGTTAACTGAGAGAGAGAGACACGTGCACATGTGACTATCTCACACAATGGGCCTGCACCTGGTCACATCATGCTCTGGTCAGACAGCTCAAAGACCAGTCCTGCAACATTCTTAATGCTTTCGAGACTGATTTAAATCTGATCGCTCAAACCGCTTATGTCTGGGATGAAAAGTGTCCAGACGAAAATTGTAAATATATCTGCTTGTTGAAATCACATATGTACATTTTACTCCTCCCAAAATGTTAATAAACAAACGTGTGAGAGCATGTTATAGACTATATGACATGTAATAGTCAGATATGACAGCTACACACATCGCCACGGATAAAGTTAGCAAGTGAAGGTTTACTGCAAACTACTGTTTTAGAAAATCAAGATCTTCGATCTTGTAATTGGCTGATGATGAATAAAATGCAGAGCATATCTGTTGATTTCTTTGACATGAGTGCGGTAGGCTTAATTCAAGATCGGATTTAAATCTGATTTTTTTATGTGGCCAAAAGTAACAAATCAGATGTATTTCCGATCCGACAAAACACACAATGTGACCAGGTGTAAACAAGCCCTAACTCTCTTTCCTCTCCCTCCCTCAAAATCAACTGACATGATAGTAAAATGTCACAAGACTGAATCCATGTTTCATGCGGCGCTTTCTGAGATTTGTTTTTTTAACTGAAATCACCGGTGTTGTGAATTGTGCAAAAAAAAAGTATCTATCTTCTGACAAGCACATGCTACTTGCATAAAACACACTTTCAATAAAAGAATAAGATTTAACCTTAATAATAATAATGCAATATTTAGCCTTAATAATCTACAGTAGCCTCATTTTAGGTTATTTATATGAAAATGTGTAGTTAAAATCGTTTATTTTAGACTGAGTGAGGTGAAACCAGCCACAAAATAGCAATTTGTTAGCCAGCTGCTAATTTAATTCAGATGTATGGTAGAAAATTAGACTACTAGTTAAATATTGATATAACTATAATTGTGAGGTCTAGCAAAGAAGGATCCTATCTTACAAAAATATGAAAGCCAGTTTTATTATATTCCCAGACAGTGGCTTTTTCTTTCATGAATAAATATAATTAAAATCAGTTTTACAATAATGACAGTATATTTTTGCAGATCACAGACAGTGGCTTTTTCTTTATGAATAAATATAATTAAAATCATCAAATCTTTCTTTTGCATTTATTTTAGTAATGACAGTATTTGTTTGCAGTTTTGCATTGACCGTCAAACTCACCACAGACCCAATCACCATAACGTTTTGTATAGCATCACTAGGAAACTTGATCATCTCAGATTGAACATATTGCATTTTGATAACATTATTTGGAGCCCGAGTCTGAGCAGTAGAGATTATTTTGACTGAAGTCCCAGCTATTGAGAGTGGGGTGATCATGAACCAGCCAACAGAGCCGACTTTCCAATCAACTGGTCTGAACTAATTACTTGTAAAATGCCAGTGTAGAGCTAAAGATTGGATTTGAAAAAAAACTTGCAGAACTGAGCTGAAAGAATGGCTACAGCCTCTTACAAAAATGTGATTGTTGGTTTCAGATGGTATTATCATGGTAGTTTGAGATGCATGATTTGATTCTGAATTATTCAGGTATTTACATTACATATCCAAAAAACATGGCCATGCTTTTGGTGTCATACAATCCTGTGTGCCATTTAGTGGTGCTGTTACACTCTTTTTCTTTTTCTTTTTTTTTTATGACTGGGTTAATGATTTTAATTGTGAAAAGCCCATAAGATGCTACAGAGACACTTCTTAACATAAGCATTGAGGTAAAGGTTTGGATGGTTACTTATTTGCCTAATGTTTTGTACGTTTGAACAAAGCTGCCCGTATCTTTAACTCTTTAGATTATTGATCCGTTTCCTTTCCTCTGGGCTCAATAGGTTTTAACATACTTGAGGAGTCCAAATTGGGATACACGAATCGCAGCGGGACAAGCTGTCGAAGCCATAGTGAGGAATATTCCAGAATGGAACCCAGCTCCAAAGCCAAACGATGGTGAGCTGAGTAATGCCAGATTGCATTACTAGAAAACTTGATGTTTTGGGATTTTCTCTCTGATATTTACACGAAGGCACGTTGTTGTAGGGGTTGAATGACTTATGATTTTTTTTAAGTCGACTTTTATGTGATGAAAGTCAAGTCGAAGTCGACTAGTTGCTGATGATCCTCAGTGAATAAACCACATGGCAAGTAAAGCTTCTGTCTAATGCCTTGATGCAGATGAAATATGACACAGAGGCTGCCCACATGACTATTGCACCTAACAGCTTATTTTTATCAGTTCTGAGTTTCTTTGGTCGTTATATTCTCACAGATTCCTGCTTGTTCTAAATCAGATACAGATACATTTTTTGCGCTGAATTTGAGCTGCAAGATGCGTGATCAGGTGATGACACGCTATGTACACTGCCCTGATTTTGCAGAGTTAGATGTGTTCCTGGGCACTACTGTCTGTAGCCTATGTGTGTGTGTTATGCAGCAGCTTTAGATTAGAACGTGATTATCTTACCTGTACAATAAGCTGTTTAAATGCACTCTGCCGCTCAATTTCCAGCACCCAGTAATATAATCACACATGTCTTGTGGAGCGATTCAGAGTATGAATTAGTTTGTAATTTTAACTTTTTGGAAACGGAGCGTAAATGTGGCTTTATTATCCTATTGCGGCCTCTATAGGACCAGCGACTAGTCGACTTCAGGCTTAAAGCGTCATGGCAGAGCACTGAAGTCGACTAGCCTGTGCAACCCCTACATTGTTGTGGTAACTAGTTGCGTAGATTTGTTTTATTTTGAGTGTGCGTGATTTTATCAAGGCTGATTAATGCAAATCAACACCAGTTAGATCCTCCAGTGGTAATGCCACATGGCACGTCAAGTCTTAAGCTTCTGTCTAATGATTGTCTTGATCAGAGAAAGTGCTTTAATGCATGTTGTCTTTCTCAGAGGGGTGTGCAGAAGATATGTCTCCAGAGGACATCTCCTCAGATAGGCTGAGTTTCTACAGGTTTGATATCTCCCGTCTGCTCAAGCACGGAGCATCGCTGCTCGGCTCTGCAGGTGCTGAATTTGAGCTGCAAGATGACAAGTCAGGTAGGGTTATATCTCTCATATGTGTGTGTTAACACTGCAGATTTGTAACGTTCATGCTGTTATTACACTTGTTTTTACTTTGGGTTTGAGGCTTGTTCAATTTCTAAACATCAACTCGTCCCGCACCTTTTGTACCACAGATGCTGGGACTAATTCATTGTTGCCTTTGAGTAGAACATGTTTATAACTCTACATGAAAAATGTGTATGATTTGGATACGATAAAATTTGACTGTAATAAGGAAATTAGCAATTGTTCATTTGACAATCTTTGTTACAGAGGTGGATAAGAGCTGCAGGTGATAAATGTGCCTTTATTTGCATGTCAGTATGGAAGAAATTTGAATAATTGTATGTTTGTCATCTCCATCTTTCCATGCACACCTTGATTTTTCCATTTCATATGTGGTGTTAGTTATTTAGTTATCATTACCTCATTGTTATATTATGTTATACATGTTTTTTTATGTGGTGGATAGTAAAATGAGTTCCATTCTTACTCATGATTGCATTCTGTTCTCAGGTGAGACAGATCCCAAAGAGCGTTTGGCCCGGCAGAGGAAGCAGTTACAGAAGAAGTTGGGATTGGATATGGGTGCTGCGATCGGCATGGACACAGAGGAGCTTTTTAATGATGAGGACCTGGAGGACGCTTGTGCTTCCAGTACCAACAGATCTCAGCCTGGTAAAAGCCTGGGTTGTCACTTCTCAGCAAACTATTTGGTGAGTGGTGCTGGAATCTCTAACAAATGCCAAGCGCTTCAGAAAGCTTACGGTTTTAAAGGATTAGTTCACGTTCACATTAAAATGTCCTGATAATTTACTCACCCCCATGTCATCCAAGATGTTTATGTATTTCTTTCTTCAGTCGAAAAGAAATTAAGGTTTTTGATAAACATTCCCGGATTTTTATCCATATAGTTAGTTTTAGTTAGTTAGAGTAAACTATAAGGACATTTTAATTTGAAAGTGAACTAATCCTTTAAGGCTGAAATCAGAGGAGATGAACGCGTAAATCACTGCAGCTATTGCTCAGGGCTGATACCAGGTGTAAAAGTGCCCTTACTTTATTCAAATGTTCAGTTTTGTTCTCCTCTTCAGCCGGCTGCAGAGCTCATAGATTCAGAGTTTCGTCCAGGCATGAGCAATCGACAGAGGAACAAAGCCAAGAGGATGGCAAAACTTGTGGCAAAACAGAGATCCAGAGACGTGGATCCAAATGAGAAGAGGTAGAGATGTCATGCTAATCTATTTGTATTTGTTTCTAAGCTTTTATTGCTTGAATTTAAACAAATACTATAGAAATACAATGACTGTTCACTCCTATACTTATGAAAGGGAGAAACTGCAATGCTCAATATGGCGGATTAGTCCTGCCTTCTAAATGAAAGAGCCAATCGCTGATTGGTAAAGTCATTGTGTCACTGCAGCAGCTGTAAGCTGTGAGGCTAGACCAGCCGAAGCCGATTAAAGATGAGGGCAACTTTATTGATCTAAACTCTAGAGGGAGTCAGTGTTTTTATTTTTTATATATATATTTTTTTTCCTGTTTTTATACAGTAAACACTTGTCACACAAAGTTGATTAATCTTTTGCAAAAACACATAAAACAATGCAGGCTGAGGGTTAATGTCACTCCGCAGCGTTGCATTTACACAGAAAGCTTCAAAATCGCTTCTGATACTGTGTGATCATTCCTGCTATTTCTGGTTTTGTTAGTGGGGGAAGTAGACATGTTCTAAAACGGCTTTTATGCTTTTCACAGCCACCTTAACTTTTTAAAGATTTGCACTCCTACAGGTGCATTGAAAATCATTTTCAGAATCAGATCGTGATGTGCCTGAAGACTCCCTGCCCTATGAACAGTGTTTCATGTTGAAGATAATGACTGTTTATGGGGTGTGGGCGGTCAGTCTGACCACTGCTCTTATGTTTCCTTGTCACAGCAATGACAGTTTTGAGGGAGAGCCAGAGGAGAAGCGCCGGAAAACCACAAATGTAGTCATTGAGCAGCCAGCAACCGACAGCAAAGTCTTAATTGATAATGTTCCTGATAACTCCAGTTTATTTGAGGAGGTGTGAGACATGCACACATGCTTGTTTTTTCTTCTACACATTGAGCTGTTGACATTCAACTGTCAGCTGTGTCTGTCATGTATAATTATATGCAAAAACATATAACTCCGTTTTGTGTAGTTTTTTTCCCCCCCTCAAATCACGTTTTTATTATTTTATCATGTTTTTGTGTTAGTTAGCTGGTTTAAAAAATAATAATTATGTTTTTTAACCTAGTCAAAAAAAACAACTGCAGTTTCATTGAGATTAATTGAAATGCAAAATGAAAAAACATGTTTTTTTTGAGCATGGCTAAAAACGGAGTTATCTGTTTTTGCAAATGATCTCTCTCGCTCTCTCTCGCTCTCTTTCTCTATGTATATGTATGTATTAGGGCTGCCACTAACGACTATTTTTATTAGTTTCCCACAAAATTTTTTTTTTTTACTTTTAGATATTTTATTATTCCACATTTCCATGAAATCCTTTTTTAAAGCAAAAGTTAAGTGCAACAGAGTGCAAGAAGCAAGTGTCCAAATCACTGAAATCAAAGTTCAGTATTATAGTGTAAGAATGACAACATAACCACTTGTTCTAGTCTAATAATACAATTAGAATAAAAATACACTTTTTAAATCAGTTTAGCTGAAATATTATTTACCAGAATGTATTTAGGTGAAAAATTTGCAATATTTCTGAAAAAAGAAAGAAAATTACTATAAAATCAATTAATTGGAGATGCTTTTGATTATTAAAATGTAATGGAACCATTAAAATGGAATCCAGAAAATGAGAAACAGAAATTTGTACAGATAAAACTGTAAAACTCAATTAATTAGACAGGCTTTTTTATTTAATAAAATGTTATTAAAACCGAGTATAGGAAAATTTAAATGGAAAATCTGAGTTTGGAAAAAAACGGATTACATAGGCCCTATAGTTATAATATTTTTTTGTGGTAATAAAATAGATGTAAGTGAACAATAGCTTTTATAATGACTTTAAATGCATAAATAATAGCAATGATGGATTAATAATTAGTTCAAATAAAGTATCAAAAGCAAGAAATCACATGGTTTTATTGAACAAAACTGTTAAAATACATAATGTCTCATAAATAATTTCTTTCTAAAGTCAGAGTGAGGGTTTGAACTTGTATTTGATATTTTAGACATTTGAAATCGCGAAGTATTCTCCTGTGTTTGCTTGGGTTTGTAAATGATTTACCTTACAAATCTAATGAAATGAGAAATGAGTGCACGTTGCGTTTCCGGAAACACACAACATGCAGCGATGGAGTTTGAGACGCTCCACACATGTAAATAAGTTTCTGCAGAACTACTGTGAACAGAGCCGCTGTGAGACGCTCATAACATTACTTAACCTAGACGCATGTAAATAATTAAAGTGCATATACTGTATTAGAACTGCATCGCATATAAATATTTAATTAAATCATAGTGTTTGTAAATTCACAATTATGCTTATGATTTTAAAAGGGGTTAATATATTATGCAGCCTTGGAAAATACTCTAATAATGTTTTATGGCATTATTGTGAAATACGCCACTTCCGATATTTTGCCGGTTAGTCGACGCGAGCGATGACTTGTTATTTTTTTTTTTTAAATAGACGAATCGTTACAGCCCTAGTATGTATATATGTGTGTGTGTGTGTATATATCATTTTTCTTTTTTTGTTTCGTAGATTCAGGAATGGCCGTTGGAAAGCTTCTGTGATGAACTCTGCAATGACCTCTTCAACCCCTCGTGGGAGGTACTGAAAAACCCATTAAATAGAACTAAGCAATTATAACTAAAATTTGGTTAAAAAAAAGTTTCTTACTAAATGGATTTGCTCTAAAATGGCTGCAAGACAAAGAGGGATCATACAACTAATCTAATCATTCTGTGCTTAGGAAAATTAATGGCTCAATAAAAAGTGCATTAAAATATTGCCATATATCACAATGTTGCGTAACTTTTATATTGTCATCTAAATCATTGTGAATATATCATATGTAATATATCTCCCAGCCCTAGTTGAGACTGCACATTACCACAAATGGAGCAATAAATTATCTGGCGATCATGTCTGACAGTATTATTTTTAAAGTATTTTTTATTACTATTAAAGTACATTATATTATGTTGACTTTTGTATTGTCAGTTCTCATTTTATTTATTAGTACATTTATGTGCTTTTATTTAGTTTGCATTTTTGTTTATTTATTTTAGTACTTAAAGTTTTACTTAAACAGTTTAATTTTTAAGAGTTTTTTTATCAAATATTTATATTGTAGATTTTTTCAGTTAAAGTGTTTTTTTTTGTTGTTATATTTTTGGGCTATTATGCCTCTATTTTTGATAAACCGTGTTGACATAACTTGAAAACATAGGACCGAGAGAGGGGAGTGGTATCGGCACCACTACTTCAGAATCGAATGTGGGCTGTCGGAGGTGAAGTTCTGCTACATGTTGACTTACTTCACCACAAGGACATTAGAAAATAATTTGTAATGGTTTCAATTCTAGTTAAAAACAATACTAACGCCTGCTGATTGTGTGCTATTTGAGACCAACCAGGTTGCGTTTACATATGAACTGAATCAATGAAAACTATTATTTGTATGTGCGTGAAAGGTTACTGGTTGGTCAGTGAGCTTTTGTTTGGTATTTTTAGATGCGTCATGGTGCCGGCACGGGACTCCGGGAAGTGCTGAAGTGTCACGGTACTGGTGGAGGAAAGACTGTTGGCAGTACAGCAGAACAGGTGTTCACCAGCTCGTTGGACATTATCACTGTCAGAGTTTAAGTTCAATGTGTGATGTTGGATTCCTTCTACATTGTCAGATGGAGCGACAGCACCAGGAGTGGCTGGAGGATTTGGTCATCCGGCTTTTGTGCGTCTTTGCTCTAGACAGATTTGGAGACTTTGTGTCAGATGAGGTTTGTCATCTTTTTCCCAACTTCTGAATTCTTTTGTATTAACATCTGTTGACCCCTGGTGTTTTTTTTTATTAAGAAAGAAATTATCAATATGTTTGGTTTTGGGGTATATTAAAAATGGACGTTATTTTTAATTAGCATAAGCCTGTTTCTTCCTTAAAGACTATAAATATTTTTTCCATTTTATTTATGGCAAGGCTTTCATTTTCTTGGTCTAATCTTGAAGCATTTCTTTTTTCTTATCTTTCCAGGTGGTTGCACCTGTCCGAGAGACGTGTGCCCAGACTCTGGGTGTGGCCTTGAAGCACATGGATAACAGTGGCATTGCCATGACTGTGGACATTCTGCTCAAACTGCTAACTGAAGACCAGTGGGAGGTTCGACACGGAGGCCTGCTGGGCATCAAATATGCTCTTGCTGTCAGACAGGTGGAAAAGACTCAAATTCATATTGGCTGCAATTGAAAGTGACATTCTAGATGCTGCAGTGTGCTTAACTTCTGGTTGGCTTTCACATCTTGTTGGCCCTCAGGATTTGATCGCGGAGCTGCTGCCCCGGGTTCTTCCTGCCATTACAGAAGGCCTGCGGGATTTGGATGATGATGTTCGTGCAGTGGCAGCAGCAGCTTTGATCCCAGTGGTGGATGGATTGGTTCAATTGCAGCCTGCTAAGGTCTGAGCTGAAAGTGAATTCTAATTTGACAGCTAGTACAGATATAATAGCCAATGCGGATATATCGAGAACATGCTTAATCAACAGATGCTGATAATCTTAAAATAGTTTAATAATGGTCAGTTGGTTTGTTACTGCCAGTGTCTGTGCTTACAGCACTCTGCATGTGATAACTCCTTCGATTTAAATGTGTTGGAAAAATGATCATAGTCTAAAAGCCCTGATATACTCCCATGCAAGTTCTTCATTTAGTGGTTAAGAGAAAGTGGAAATACCTACTTAAATTTCAACTTGAAAACCGCTTTCCAGTGTGCTATTGATTGAACTGAAATCTTCTCTGGTTAATTTCTATTGTTCAGTGTCTTAAGAAGGTGGAGGTCTAGAGCTCTCCTACCTATTACGTAATAACCATGTGTACCAGCTAAAGTAAACTTTGGCGAGTTTGCTTTCACAAGTTGTTTTGAACTCCAGATACAAATTTTATTTTAGCCTGATCTTGTTTGAAATGGCGTCACGGTTCTTAGTTTTTTGCTTGAATTACATTAGGGCCTTTCACATCTACCACTTACTTGCAGCAATTGCTCTGGGTTAATTCCTCCATATCTATAATCTGCTTGTGTGCGTTATAGGTTCCCTTCATTGTGGACACACTGTGGAATGCCCTGCTGGAACTGGATGATCTCACAGCTTCGACTAACAGCATCATGACCCTCCTGTCCTCCCTGCTCACTTACCCACAGGTTCGCCAGTGCAGGTGAGATTTCTCTATTGAAATATGAAAAGAGCTCTCGTGTTCATTGCTATTAATACCACATTTCTTAACAATGATAAAAGGGAAGCTAAAACCCTGTTTTTCCATTCCCAGCACGCACCAGTCTCTCTCAGTGTTGGTTCCCCGAGTATGGCCATTCCTGAGACACACAATCGCTTCTGTTCGTCGTGCTGCCCTCGAGACCCTCTTTACATTGCTTTCCAAAGCTGACCAGGTTTGATAATCTGTCTGAATGATTAGCAAAATCTAAATATGCAGTGTTTGACATTTTCAGTTTCAAGTATTACTTCTTTCCTGTTTCCTGCTCTGATTTTTGCTTTTCCCTCCAGAGTTGTGCATTGTGGCTGAATCCCATCATGCAGGACATGTTAAGACACATGTTTCAGTCCTGCATCCTGGAGAGCAACCAGGAGATCCTAGAGTTGATACAGAAGGTATTTCTCACTCCGCTCCACTCCTTGAATGTTTTGTCTGATTGATGTTAATTAGTTTATTAATATGTTGATGGTTTTCTAGGTGTGGGTGGAGTTGTTGCGACAGGCCCCGCAGCAGTATGTGGTGGCGGCCAGCTGTCCTTGGATGGGTGCCTGGCTCTGTTTGATGATGCAAGCATCACACATCCCAATCGACCCCAACATGCTGCTGGAAGTGAAAGCACGCTTAAAGGTTAGGGTGGAGGTCAAAATCTTTACCTGTACTTTGCTAGAATAAAGAATATATTTGACCTTATAGAGCAGTGATACTCAAATCTGGCTCGCGAGATCCACTTTCCTGCAGAGTTTAGCTCCAACCCTGATGAAACTCACTTACCTGTGATTTTCTAATGATCCTGAAGACGTTGATTAGCATGCTCAGGTATGTTTGATTAGGGTTAGAGTTAAACTCTGCAAGAAAGTGGATCTCGTGAGCCAGATTTGAGTATTCCTGTTATACAGCATCAAACATGCGTCTTCAGATGGATTTTCATATACATAGACTACCATCATGTGTTTAAATAAAACAATTTTGTTCAGTAGCCTTAAAGGGCATTAAAGTGAATGTTTTTTTTATTCAAATAAAAGCTGTTGTTTTGAAGTTTGTTCATTATAGAATCCTTACAAATATTTTAAACCCCTTTTTAACATTAATATTAATAAGAAATGTGCTTAATTCAATTATAATTGCACAATATTTTTGATCCTATAAATGTTGCCTAGGTGAGAGAGACTTAAAAAAAAACATAAATCATGCCAACCCCAAGCTTGTACACGTGCATTCTGCTTGTCCAAATGTACTAAGTGCAGATAGAACTCCAAGAAAGCAGATTTTACATTCTATATTAGCATTCACCAGATTGAGCGAGTGCTTTCCAGTTTCTGTACAGCATGCATCAGACAGTCAGCGAATGGACTGTGGGTGGTTTCTGAGGCCGAGACTAATCCATCCTACAACCTTCACACTTCCCACTCATCCAAAATCAGATTTGCTCTTAGCTTCATTCTGTTATTCTGCAGGAGAAGGCTACTGGGAAGACCAAACAGGGATCTGTTCCAGTCAAGGAAATGGTCCAGGAGTACATCGGTGGAGCGGAGACTGTTACAGAAGACCATGCCACGCGAGACTATGTGGTGACTCGTGCACGACTAATGGCTGCAAAGTGTGTGGGGGGTAAATTCTTTAAGCTTTTTTTGTTTCTCTGAGCCATATGTGAGGCTCACTGTTTTTGTGTCTTCCCAGGCTGTTAGGTGCACTGTGCAGTTGTATATGTGACCCACAGTTGAATAGCTCTTCCCAGGAACTCCGGCCTGCCGAGTCTCTAGCACAACTTTTACT